>OX328096.1:10162922-10748803 GCA_946811185.2 Hippopus hippopus | reverse complement strand
AAACAGATTTCTCGTCTCTTTTTGAATAGATAAGACTGTTTTTAAAAAGATAAATCAACGAATTCGATGAAAATACTCTTAAATCACGGGAAATTATGTAAACAATATCAAAGTATATAATAAAAAGGTTATTGCACTTTTACTCGCAAGCTCGGGCAACTCTACCAAAAGAACTCGTTCAACACAATATATTCCCATACAAGTGCAATAACTTACAATATTGTGTATTGGAAAGTTCGTAAAATGTGATGTGTAACGATGAAATTTATGATAATGGCGGCCGTTCATATTTTGATTTTTGGACAAATGGCAGGTTTTAAATAGTTCCGTACTTAGCAACGCAGGTGAAAAAAGCTCTAAAGTATGTAATATCAAAGTATGCAATATGGAAAAATATTGCATACTTTCATCCAGTGCAAATACATGGGGACAATATCAAAATATATAATAATATAAGTTATTGCACTTGTATGGGGATATATTGTGTTGAACGAGTTCTTTTGGTAGAGTCGCCCGAGCTTGCAAGTCCGTTGTTGAAAATAGATGTACTTCCTCCCATCTATGATCACGTAGGAAAGAGATTTGATTGCTTGCCCGTCCAACAGAGTATTACTTTTTCCACCCAGTTTTTGAAGGCGTCTGTACCACAGCCGAGCCCTGTTGAAGAATATATTAAACTCTGCTCCCAAATGCCTTTTTTTCCCCACAATGTTTTTCCACAGTGAATTCGTAGAATTCGTCTGCTCGAGACACGATGAGTAATTACCTATGTACCGCATTCTTGAACTCTGCTGTTAAAAATAGATTTACCTCCTCCTGTCTAGTTCACAGTTGTAGGCAAGAGATTTGATTGCTTGCCTTCCAACAGAGAGTAGAATTTTTTCCCACCCTATTTTTGAAGTCGTATATATACTATCGACCTTGTTGGAGAATAAATCATCCTCTGCCCAGCAATTTCTTTATTCCTCCACAATGTTTTAAAACAGCGAATCAAATCTTAATGCTATCGAATATTATCGTCTGCTCGAAACACTACAATTACCTTTGTTACGCTTTCTTGGACCCCACGGATTAGAAATAGATTTCAAAACTTGACTCTGCTACAGAGAGAGAGAGAGAGAGAGAGAGAGAGAGAGATTAACCGTAAACTAAAACATCTCTGTAGTTTAACCCTCCATATCATCTGCTCAAACGCTGCTGTATGGGCTCAAAATAATGCAAAATAACGGTCACACACTGATGCTAGGAGAGGATAAAATACTCCATCATATACATGCATTGCACAACAACAAATAGATTTATCCTGCAACGCTCGAATGATTCCGATTTTTTTCTCAAAAAAGTGATCTTCGCTTTTAGCATAGACTATACACTACTGAGACCACTCTTGTAATAAAGGAATGCTTTCTAACTGCAGTTTGGATATCTCAACAGTACCAATCTCTAGTAGTCATTTATACGGTACATACAGGGCGATTCATAATATCTGATAGTTTCATTTTTTTCCTGCCAGCACATAACTCGTTATAATTTATATCACGATACTCTACAATTAGTACGCTAAGTACTTTAAATGCTTACATGTTAAATAAAATAAGTCAAACTTTTTCACAAGGTTCATATGATATGCTCCATATGACGTTATTTTTCTCACCTTTCGACGAATAGATTGTTTCAATGTTCCAACAGTGTTTGGTTTAGGTGAATATTCATTTTCTTTCAAGTGTCCCCACAGGAAAAAGTTCAAGGGACTAAGGTCCGTGGAATCGAGGGGGGGGGGGCGGGGCTGTCATTCCTGAAGATGAAGTTTTCCCGAAAGTTTCATGAAGCCACGACTTATGTCAAAGGTTAGCCACACCCTGCCAGGTCAATACTTACAGCCCATACCTTACTGATACTGCACGTTGTCTATATGTACAAAAAACGTACGTGAACATGCCTGGCCAATATTAACATGTTCGGATGAGAAAATTTTCTAGATGATAGGCCCTATAATCAATTGGTTGTGTTTGATATAAAAATCTGTCACGAGACTGGGGTGAAATTCGGTTAAAAATCGAGTCCAAAGGACGATTTTTTTTTAAACCATATCACATCTCATACTCGTGACAGACTTTTAATATCACACACAACAAGCTGATAATGCCATTAATCATATACCTAATTCATCCTTTGTTTTCGAATGATTATCAAGAGTGGTACGAAGAGATGAATGACTTTTATTTTTTTCTTTTACAGTATTCACTTTCGGCATAAGCAGCTGACGTATCGGATGATTAAGCGAAAATTCCCCTTTATAGCGTGAATTTATGCCCGTAAATTATGTCATATTTCCCTCCGGTTGAAAGACTCGCACTGTTTACGAAGGTTACGATGTGCACGACGTACTGTTTTTTTTTCGATTGAAGAGTCACAGAAATATTTATTTCTCCGAATTCAAAATGTAACAGAAGTTTAGGAATTTCACAAATCTAAAGGTAGGCGGAGAGTGAAAATGATTCGTACGCAAAAACTTACGAATTATTAGTAAAACGGTACCCTACTGTGGGGGGGGGGGGGGGGTCAGACAGTGCAAAAAAGTAGGTCCTTACTTAAGATAAAAGTGTTATCTTCACTCCAGATATTAACTTTAGCGGTTACGGAACTTATCTAACTTATCTACCTGATAAATTCAAATTCATGCATGTATGATGAATGGCCTATTGGTTGTCTGTCCATCTTTCCGTCCGTCCGTCCGTCCGCCTGTCCGGAGCGATATCTATAAAACCGTTTAACAGTATTTAATGAAACTTCATTGATGTTTTTCTTATCATATAACGCCAATTTTTTATATATCCAAGATGACTGTCGGCCATTTTGGATTCAGCAGTCCTCCAGATGTACGTTTTTTTTTTTTCACACGTTTGGAGCTACTCCATCACCATTCGTTGGAGTATAATCAAACTTCTAGGGCGCATGAAACTTTGTAACATGCTGATTCGTAATAACTTGGATACGATTGGATCCAAAATGTCCGACTGGCGACCGTTTTGAATTTTAGTTTTTAGCTCCACTGGCCGAAGGCCAGCGAGCTTATGTCATGGCCCGATATCCGTCGTGCGTGCGTGCGTGCGTGCGTCCGTGCGTGCGTCCGTGCGTGCATTAACTTTTTCTTTAAACTTCTTCTTCTCTGAAACTACCCATCAAAATTTGATGAAATTTCACAGAAATGATCCTGCCATGGTCCTCTTTAGAATTTCTTGAAAGAATTTGATTCCTTCAAAAACTCTGGTTGCCATAGCAACAAAACTGAAAAATATTGAACATCTTTGAAAATCTTGTCTGAAACAATAAGGCCCAGGGCTAACAAATTTGGCATGTAGCTTTATCTAATGGACCTCTATCAAGTTTCTTCATAATATAGCCCTGGGGTCAAAATTGGCTCTGCCCCGGGGATCACAAGTTTAACATGGGCTTATATAGTGACTGTAATTTAAAATAGTAATCAAGGGAAATAACTCCTGTTATACCAGATAAAGTTTGTTACTATTTACCTTCCTTGATCATGAAACTGCAGTTATACATTATTGGAGTTTGGTATTCAAGTTTTTTGGACAGAAAATGTTCTGTTTTAAGGGAGAGTGATTTATTTTGATGCTAATGGTTATGCTCACATGAATGGAATGTTTAATTTAAAGTGAGGTTTCTATCACTCGAATATTTTCAGAACTTTACCTTTCATGCTAATGAATAAACCTGCTTGTATTCACTGACATTATCATTGCATTTAAAAAGATATGACTGTTTTTGTTTGGCGTGCGGGGTGGAGGTTATGTTTTCAAAGTAAGTTTATTACCATACAGACTTTTTATGCTGTATGTCTGTCAATGCCAATTAAGCGCATGATACGTTAATTTTAGTCTTTAAGAAATGACAAATTTTTGTTACTGTACCAAGTTTAAAGCCATTGCAAAAAGATAAATTGAATGAAGCTTAAATGACTATTTCTGTCTTTGATAAGTTAGGAAACGTTGTGGGAAAAGGAGAAAATACTGGTTGACAACATGTTGTCCTTTTCTCACGATGTTTTTGAAAGCCTTCTCTTTCAGGGTCATTAACACTTCGATTTGTGTGGTAAAGGGTTTAAAAGCCAGTGGAGCCATACAGGGCCATCATGGCCCTCTTGTTTTATCTGTTTGGAGCTAATTTATGTTGCCTTTTCCTTGGACTAGATAAATTTTCGCGAACGGCGGCTATTTTTAGTTTATAATTTCTGTTTTTTCATTTGTTTGGAATAAAACGGAATTTTAGGATATGACGCTCTGTCACAAGCTGATTCCTGTTAACTTTTCCCCAGATTAAAGCCAAGAAGACCGACTAGGGCCCTTTTAATTTGACATTTTATTCAGTTTCGCCAATTTGGAGTGGCTATTTCTCTCCATCACCAATGGTTGGAATATAATAAAACTTCTAGGATGCATTCTAGAATGCATAAACCTCTATAAGATGCTGATTCCTATTAACTTTTCCTCAGATTGGATCAAAAATGGCTGACTTGCGGCCAATTCGAATTTTCATGGACAACTTTTTCCTTTAGTTTAAACATATTTTATTCATCAAATTATTACAGTGTTCTAAAAACAATGTCATAGAAAGACGAAAATAACTGATTAAATGAATAAGAAGAAAAGTTAAATTTTCATTGTTCTTATTAATTCGAATTCCAGATAACAGCTAATGTTCATTTATAATGTCATGGTTACAGTAAGAAAGAACATAATGGTAACTTGCGATACTGAGGGTAAAAAATGACAACGCTTAATTAAACCAAAAAAAACCACAGTCGCCAAATACTTTCCCATAGAATATATATAGGATATGACATGAGTTAGCTTTTGAGATAAATTTTATTAAACGAGACTATGGACATGTTATTAAGCGAGCCATTGTCGAGCTTAAAAACATTTTTCCTTGACGAGTTTTATCAAATTTTATCTCAAACGCCAACGAATGTCAGATTCTTGTTATCACATAACGATATTTCAGGAAATATAGATCAGATGATGTAAAACCGTTTATAGATGCACCCGCAGTAATATCCATAAAACCCAGTCACTTCTGTGAAGAACGTACAAAATGACGTCAAAAATGACGTCACACAAATATGACATCAAACGTGTATAACATAAGAGAATTAGTAATGGGTATATTACACTGAAAACAAGGAAGGTTATGTGATATAGAGGATAATCAACTGGTTGTGTGTGATATTAAAAATCTGTCACTAGAATGGGGTGTGATGCGGTTGAAAAACGAGTCCGAAGGACGAGTTTTTTAACCGTATTAAACCCCATTCGAGTGACAGATTTTTAATATCACACACCACCAGTTGATTATTCTATTTATTATATTCCTAATTCACCATTTGATTGCTAATAAGTATAAAGAACGGTAGGTATACACAGGACTTTTCTTTACAAACACATGATCCATTTTTGGCGGAAGCAACTGACGCAACAGATGACGTAACGCTCGAGGGCATGTTACGTCATCTATCTTTTCACTTGAAGGCATACATTGTTTTGCGCCTTTACAATTTAAAGCCAGCCATATGAAAATAGAAGAAGAAACAGTTAACCCTTTCCCACATGACAAGTTTAAGACTTTCCCGAATTAAAAACATCTACAGATGACAAATACTAAATTGGTACAAAAGACCTTAGGTTTTCTGATAGGATAGAAAAAATGGAAAAAGGAGAAAATGTTGGTTGGTAGTATTTTCTCGTTTTCCACAATATTTTCAAAGCTCTCTCCCACTGAAGCTATCTTTATTTTCTCGAAATGTTTTCAAAAGATTTCTCCCACAAGGTCGTTAACTCAGGATTGTTTGGACAGACTGAACCGAAAATCTTTTCACTGTGCTATGTTTTACTAAAGATATTTGAAGCAGAGACAGAAAGATTAGACTGTGAGCAATATAGGAAAAAAGTAGTTCCGGCAAACATTCTAAAACTATATCATCACTAGTGATGATACCATATCATCACTAGTGATGTTATTCACCGTGAAAAATTTAAAAAATAATACACTGAGAAATCCCAGTAATTCACTGATAGGAATATAATAAATAGAGGATATTTGTTTTTTTCGGTGAAAAAAACAAATATTCTATTTATTTCATGCTTTTAACCCTTTGTGGGGGGGGGGACTTAATCAAAATCCAGTACAGTTCTTTTCGGTTATTCCCCGTGGCGTACCCCCTCCGCATAGCAACGCATTACAATATTAAGTCAAGCGCGAGAAATGTAAGGTAAATTACGTCATATTTCCATCTGGTTGTGAGACACGCGCATTTTACCTAGGTAACTAGTGCGTGGGAACAACTGTTTCCACCTTCAAGTGAAAAGTTAGAATATAAAAATCGGTATTTTCATTGGTCGTAACCATGAAATATCGAAAAAAAAACTTCACCGATATTTCTCGATAACCTACCGGAAAGCATGAAATAAAAATAGAGGATCTTACATAAGTGTTTATGTATTATAATTTTTATCAAACGAGTTGACTAAAATTGTATGACGCGAACCTTGGCGAGCGTCAAATACATTTTAGTCAACGATTTTGATTAAAATGATAATATATAACAAGAATATGAGATTCTATTTATCACATAAAATGAATCATCGATGGAACATATCCTGCCTCATCACCTTTTGCCTACAGTATAGTGTATATACTGTTCACGGGTCCATGTTTATAAATTGTAGTTCGGTTTTAAATGTGTAAATACATAAGTAGATAGTTCCGTGATATTTACACCAAAAGAAGAATAAAACAGTCTCTAGGGGGGTAAGTGCAGCTAATTCAGCAATTTTGTTGTTTTTATAAAGCTTTCGCTGCATTTCTTGCTTTTGATTGAACACGAAAATCAAAAACTATCCACGCGCATACGCCTTAGCAACAATGATGTCATTTTTCCGCGAAACGGCGTAGTAGTACAATTTCCGGCATATACTGTGGTTGGTCTCTCAAGCTTCAAGCGCTCATGACTGAAAATTGCTCAGAACCGGAACCCAAAAAACGATAATACACTAGTGTATTATCAAAAATTAAGTCATGGGTTTAATACACTACCAGGTGGGGTTTTATGTGATAAATAGAGGATAATTAACTGGTGGTGTGTGATATTAAAAATCTGTCATTAGAATGGGGTGTGATGCGGTTGAAAAACGAGTCCGAAGGACGAGTTTTTTAACCGTATCTAACCCCATTCGAGTGACAGGTTTTTAATATCACACACCATCAGTTGATTGTTCTATTTATTACATTCCTAATTCTTCCTTTGTTTGCTAATAATTATCAAGAACGGTAGGTATACGTCTATAGACTCTTCTTTACAAACACAATCAGTCATGATCCATTTTTTGTTAGAAGCAGCTGACGCAACAGATGACGTAACGCTCGAGGGTATGTTACGTCATCTTTCTCTCCATTTGAAGGCATGCATTGTTTTGCGCCTTTACAATTTAAGTAATAGTTAAACGCTAAGAAGTCAAAATTAAACAGCCAAAAGTAGGGGGCGTAGCGACCGACTGTGGCTGTTTAAATCGTTTAAGGTAGTGGACCCGTAATTGAAAACAGCTATTTCCACTATAGTATTATCCTACAAAATTTGCTATGATTAAATATGAGTATTATTTTACTTCTTTAACCGAGGCACTTTTTCCTTTTTTTTTTCTTCTTACAATTATCATTTATAAATCTAAAACCACTATATATTCATTACAAAGGGAGATAATAATTACCTCCCTTTTCTGAAAACTAACAAATGTATCAACAAATAATTTCAAGATAGACATCAAAGGAATTTCTGGTCGGTTAAAAATGTGCAAAAGTATTATATCAGTATAAATCCTTATTTATCAACTATCAAGAAATTCTATTCCATGTTGCACTAGAAGCGTTATGGGTCCACTATCTTAATTTTGAACTTCTTAGCGTTTAACTCACTTAGTCTTTTCCGCCCACATTACATCATTGCTAAAACAATGTGCCATACACGGAGTTAGCCCACTCGTCACAACTCGGCCGATTCCGTACTTACATCTAACCTCGTCCGTATAACGGTCGTTTCCATTTGAACTGCGAATCATGTGATGTTATACATGGCGCGCCACACTCAGTCGTTTAGCAACGACATAAACAACCTCGATAAAGTTATTCACATCTGTTTATCTGTCGGTAAAAACTTCAATGGGAATTGATAAACCACGTTAAGTAATGAATGTAAGAACTGTTTTTCAACTAAACTGAAATATAGTTAGAAAGATTTCGATAGAAAATTGAAACTCAAGTTTTCTTTTGTAAGAGGAGCCTTACAATTTTCAGAACGGTAAACCGGCGTATTTCCGGGTATGTACCGATCTGGTGCATATCAATCCACCAGATACAGCCGAGGGATTTGATCACTCGTCACAACTCGGCCGATTCCGTACCATCACCCGAGGTATGCCGAATGGGATTCGATGGCTCCCATCACCCGAGGTATGCCGAATGGGAGTTAGCCGATTCCACTATTCACAAAGAAACGCCCTTTTCCCCATATATGGAGTTAGCTGATTTGCTCATTGACAAGGAAACGTCCTAATTGCATCATCGCTAAAAAAAATGACGAAATTACCACATGAATACCGGGGCTACACAACTCGTACACGATCATGTAATATTTAAAATACTTTCATTATCAGCATCGTTTCCAGTACACGCTTGACTATCGCCAGTATTGAACAATGTCAAATATGGCAGATTTTGAGTTAGGCGATTTCGACGGTCTTTTTGACGAGGATTTTGAGGAAGTAACGACTACTCAACTTAAGGAAATTACTGATGTACTACAGCATTATTTTTTCTTTAAATTTCAATACAAATCGTCGATTTACTTCTTTAGAAAACCTCGTAACTACAGCTTCTTTCAAGCTGTAGTTGCTATGTTTTAGAGGAAAACGGACCATATAGATTGATCGGCTTGTATTACACAATTTGTGTCTGTGTTTTACCATTTTCTTCTGTCAACAGCGGAATTACTTGACACGTGCTAATTAAAGTAATTGTTGAATATTAATGAGGGAGTAGGGTTTATGTACGCATGCGCAGTAAATCCAGATAAACTGCGACGTTTAAATGGATTAATGATCAAAATAAACCTGCGTTAGGTAGTTTATAGAAAATAGACGGTCAAAAATTTTCAAATATGAGCCTTCTGATTGGATTGAAAAGTAGGACAAAGACTTAAACCAGCTATATGAAATTAGAAAAAGAAATAGTTAACCCTTTCCTGACAAGTATAAGACTTTCCCAAATTAAAAACATCTCCAAATGACAAATACTAAATTGGTACAAAAGATCTTAGGTTTTCTAATACGATAGAAAACATTAGACTATGGAAAAAGGAGAAAATGCTGGTTGGTAGTATTTTCTCGTTTTTTCCTCAATATTTTCCAAGAGCTCTCTCCCACAAATGCCATCTTTTCTCGAAATGTTTTCGAAAGATTTCTCCCACAGGGTCGTTAACTCAGGGTTGTTTGGAAAGACTACAGCAGATCTTTTCAATGTGCTATTGTTTACTAAAGATGTTTTAAGCAGGGACAGAAACACTAGACTGTGAGAAATATAAGGGGAAAAAAGTTGTTCCGGCAAACATTCTAAAACTATATCATCGCCAGTGATGATACCATATCATCCCTAGTGATGTTATTCACTGCGAAAAACTGAAGAAAAAAAATGCACTGAGAAATCCCAGTAATTCACTGATAGGAATATAATAAAACTCTTTCTGTTAAAAATAGTAATTCTGTGAAATGTGGTAATGTTAACATTAACCTACAAAAAAGTAAAAATTGTACCATTCAAATTAGAATAATATGTACATAAAAAGTTACAGGCTGAATGAGATGTCATTGATGAAGTACAAAATGATTGCTCAGCCTATATACGTAAATTAACTCAGTGACCTATGCAAATCAGGCTCATCTTTACTTATCCAAACGAAACCTTTTTCACCTAACTGTGTTTCGCGGGTACTGTAGGTCCTGTCTACCTACGAGTTCGTTGAGAAAGTCAAAAAGCATTGAAAGTTCAAATGCCAATTCATCAAATTAATATATTATTTATTTGCTTTTTTTTCAAATGAAGGCAACGAACGGATTATTTTCATATTATTTCCAAGTTAGTCAAGTAAATGGCTATGAGCGGTGGTTAAAATCACTGGTTCGAACTCCGTAGGATTTAACAACCGGATTGGACTGGGTTAAACCAGGTCAGACTTAATAACCATACTGAACCGGATCGGACTTAATAACCAGATTTTCTTCAATCCTGTATGGACCTGTACCAAGGTCGCTGATTCCACATTCGCAAGTCTGTCAGTACTTTCGATTCTTTATTCAAATCCTGAAAAAATGTCTTCTCACCCAAAAATACACCCGTTGACCTTCAGTCTGCATGGTTTAGCCATGGGTTCTGCACACTGACTCACTGAGGGAAACTTTTGTCCAGACTTCAATAACAAGACCTCTGAAGATCCGGGCAATTTACAGCCGGAGGAAGCTGTCTTGAAAATGTTGTCTACAGTGAACTTGACCCTCCTGCCTCGGATCTGAAACCTTATTTCTGCACATTGTTTCATCAAGTTGAAAATTAACGGTAAAATATTTTAAAACAAGTCATTTCATTAGGAATGGACTGGTGCCTCCTATGAGCTGTGAACAGGTACATTGACTATACACATAACTATTACAAACACCTCTGACCTTGCTGCGACCATTGACCTATAGACATGATTCTTGCACGTGATATATTGTCTGTATCTGGCTATGTGGTTTATATTTCTACACAGTCACGCTGAAATTTATTTAAAGTAAAAAAAGTTTCATTTTTATAGACACATTTGACTTGCCTTCATCTTTGACCTACGCTAATGACTCTTACACGCGACACAATGTCTTCATAATGTTGAAATATCTACACATTTATGCAGGAATTCATTCGTAACTAAAAGATTTAAAGGCCAAAAATAAACCTAATGCGGGCCCCGAAAAATCCTTTTTTTTTTTTTACATTTGACCTTGTCGTGACCTTGGACTTTACTTTTGGACATGGTTCATGTGTGCAATAAATCTTCTTTCACAATTATGCCAAAATATGCACGATCTCAACCCCGATAGTTTCCTTTTTTATAAATATGACTTTGCCGTTATCATGACCTGTGACCTCCAGACATGGTTCTTCCGCATGACACAATTTCTGTACGTGGTTGACAAATCTGCACAATCATACTGAAATTCAATCATAATCAGAAAAAATTACAGGTCGGACACAAACATAACTCCCAAAAGTTCACTTTGTAAGCATTTTATCTTGCCGTGACCTTGACTTTTGACAAATGGACATGGTTCTTGGGTGCAACACATCGTCTGTTTGTGATTAACAATTCTGCAAAAGTTGTACAGAAATTTACTCAAGATTAAAGATGCTGCAGGCCGGACATGACCATTACCTTAAAACACATTTGACCTTGCAGACATGACTATTGCTCATGACACATAGTTCTGACGTGATCAACATTTGTGAAGAATTATTTTGAATTAAAACCATAGCAAAAACGTTACGGCCCGTACGCAAAACCTGCACGAACAGACGGATGGACGAAAGGACAGACGGACATGGTTTATTCGTGAGATCCTTCATCTTTTTGTGGTTGACAATTCTGCGCTATACTGAAATTCGTTCAAAATTAAAACAGTAACTGGTCGGCCACGAACATAGGCCCCCATAATTCCCCTTTTTTAAAATGCTTAATTAAAGAAATGGCCGCCAGAGTAAAACATTGAAAAAAAAAAAGTTAAAGGGCTTGTCCTCCTATACCAGTGGAAGCATTTCGAAATTATTTTACAAAAATGTTTCATTGCAGACCCTGCTGAAATGTTTTTGCTCTGCTGAACAAGAAGGTCTCCATGGCTTTTACTGAAACACCCTGAACTCTAGTACATAGGTGGTTTTTACAAATTTGCTTAAAATATTTAATTACGTAAACAGAAAAAAAGCAACACACCTCATATTACCTAGCTCTTCATTTATAAGACTTCGATCAGGTGAGAGATTTAGGGCCACCATGGGTCCTTGTTTATCTTTCTTCTATCTTATTTTCAATTCTTTAACATTTACAAGAATTCTTTCCAGTTTACATTCTCTAAGGTCATGAAACAGCCTCTACTGATATGATATTGAATTGTCAAAAAACTGTTACAACATGCAACATGTGTCAACAACTTAACCCTTTCGGCGAGGGGTATATTCTGTAAAACTGCTTGTTTAAATCTGTTCTTGCAGCAACCGGTGATAACCACATCCTTAGTGAATTATGATGATCAACACAAGAATAAACATGTACTCGAACAAGTGTGAAAACATTGAAACATAATAATGAATTACCCTTTGCGAACATTTTTTCTATTTACCATAATGTCTTAAAACGCAGGCCGCTGCAAGACCATAAAAATTACCTGTAAGACGTTATATAAGCTGTTAAAGGTAGCTAGTTTATATCGATTTTGTCCAAATTTTGAATTGCCATATTCCAATTTGATTCAATTCTTTTTCGTTTCAATTTCACTTTACAAAATCTACAAAACACCTACTTCTCTGGATAAAAGTCACATGCTCTAAGAGTCGTATGCAGTGTATCAGAAACATGGAAGTGATATGTAAAATATGAAATTCAATATATAAAATTGTGTGCTATCATAATTTGACTTGGAATACTGTCATGGGCCGATTTCACTTGGGTTTATATAGATTAGAAGCTAACAAAAAAAAAAAAAAATGAAAAACATAGAATTAATGTTTTGACCAAACTATCAGAATATCTGCCTTCAGATTTACAAACGGGGATTTTCGTTGAGACATCGAAAGGTCACTCTTAGTCACATGGTCACTGTCGTAGCATGATGCATGAGTCATACGTAGAGAGAAGTACAATACATATTTTAAACCAGCATAGAGGGGACATGCGAGGAAAGAATAATACATATATTTTCTAACCACGACTAATAATTTCATGGCTACGAGAAATAAATCACTTTTAGTCAATCTCAGAAACTCCATGAAACTTGTTTTCATTGGAATAGAATGGCCACGAGATGTTAAGTCGACTTGTTTGTTTTCTCACTATGCTGCAGTAGGTGTTAAATAAGAGCTTATGAGGCAAGTGCTATCTGAAACCGTTGATAAACTAGTGTAATCATCACTCGAAATAGATTGATAAAGTTCAACGTACACTAAAAGATACAGCTAACATTATACACGTAGAGAAATCTCTCAAAGCTACCGAGGAATTACCTTTTGTCTAGATATTAAACCTTACAGTGCTTCTTTAGACGGGTTACATTAAGATAAGACCCGGCAACCGATCAAAATCCTGTCACTTGAACAGAGTCGTGAATTACCGATATAAGCAGTGCTCTCTGCTACTTTCGAACGCCAGACTGCATGTCTGTCTATTCAGGTTCGAATCTCGTGATGAACGAGGTCGGCATTTGGAACAACCCATATACATCATTAGTTGGTGAAAGCAATCCCTGAGGGTGATTAAGTTGTAGAACTAGTTATACAGTCAATGTAGAATGATTTTTCTCCCAAAACGGGCTCGTATTCTGCCAATTTCTTTACTTACTATCAAAAAAAAATAGGCCTACTTTTTGTTATCTCCGCCCAAAGGCGGGATATTGTTTTGACATTGTCCTTCGTCAGGACGCCCCCACCGTCCGATTTTCTGTACACAGCTTCTGCTACTAAGCACCAGGCAGGTCCGGTTATTAAAAAATAATTTGAGCTTTGCTCTGTGAAAAGAGGGCTTAATGCATCTGCGAAAAGTATCGACCCAGGTCAGCCTGAGCAGTCCGCGCAGGCTGACCTGGGCCGAAACTTTTCGCTACTGATCAATTTCTGTTTGTTAAAGGACCAGTCTACCTCATGATTAAGTCGACTATGGAAAAAAGTGGCTCTTATGGATCCGTTATTACTTGATGACTTGGGCTGGTATCATGTATCACGGAGATGCATTAAGCCCCGTTTTTCCAGAGCGTGGCTCATTTACATATACATTAACTTCAGTAAGCCATTGTTAAGAGTGTAGGTTTCAGTCACAGTGACCAGAGTCAAGATCACTGCAGGGGCTCAAAGGTCAAATGTTCCATGTCTCTTGATTACACAACACTCCTCTGCGTTTACTTTGCCTGTTTCGTTTACACAATCATTTTCCGAGCCACCTTCTTGGCCTCCTTCCTTTGTTCTCTTTTGATTTTTGTGGGTGGGATAGTTTTCATCGCGTTCACTATTGCCGCTTCCAGATTTTTTTCCTTTTTACGTTCTTTCTGCGGTGTCTTCCCATTGTTCGGGCAATTCATTTCCATAAATGCTCAAATGTATGTAATTCCAACAGAAATTCATGTCCCAATATTGTGTTATAATCAATTAAAAAAAAAAGTCAAAATTTCACTGACCAAGACAAACACACCCACTCCATCATAAGTGTAAATATTCCGTTTATTTCTTTACCACCGTTAAACTATATTCGCCATTCTTTGTTCCGGCCCTTTTCCAGCGACTTTTGTTTGCCTTAATTTACCCTTATTTCCCCATACAGTATTCATGTGCAAGATCAATGCTATGATGTTAATCCCTTATTGGCTGACGATTAGGACCAGGTTGTCTAAAACTAATAGAAGGATGTGACATTTATTATTCAGACCTTATATCATCTCATTTATTATGTTCTGGTTTTGCTTTTTATGAAATTACACTAGTGTAAAATGGTTAATCATAGTTTTATGTGCAGCAACAAGCCTGCAAACTTTTAGTCCCATGTATCCAGCTTGTTATGTTACTTTTATAACCTCTGGAACGTTATTTCTCTAGAAGTACCCTCGAAATATGTGTCAAAATCTTGGAAGAGAAATCGAAATTATACTTATCCATTTCTTTTCATTTCTTTAAAGTAAATTCCAAAATTCTTTCTGACCTTTATTCTTTTAATTTTTGTGAACTAATCTGATTTGCGAAGAAATTCAGTGTGTTTTTCTTACGTATTGTTTTATGATATGTAGCCCTCTCTCTCCCTCTCTCTCATTTGTATCCATTTGAATTGTTAAAGGTTGTTTTTTTAAAATAACCATTCTGCCTCCGAACAAAATAACCTTAAAGTTTATTTAGTCGGATTGAACTTCTGAACGCTAACGTGCGTTTTTGAAGATGAGCGATGTTAGATAATTGTTGTTAAGAGTTATTGAGGGAACACCGAAGACGAAATTGGACTGTGGACTACGGACTTTTTTTTTGGGGGGGGGGTGGTCTCAAAAATCTCAAAGCGGTAATTGCCGTAGTTAATTGGAATTTCGATTGAATGTTATTGACAAGGCAAGTATTGTAAGTACATTGTAATTAGTAGTTTAACACATCGCCATTCCCTCCTGCAGTATAGGTTATTAAACATGTATTTACCGACTGCTTTGACCCATAAACACTTTAATAAATATAAATAGAACTTACGGATTTGTATTCCTGTGAGTTCAATTAGGCCCTATGATCCTTCAAAAGTTTAAATACCGTTTAAGAGCTTTGCATGCAGTAACTCAATATGTAGTATACACGAATAAGCAACTAAAACTGATAATCGCAGGAGCACGGTCTACCATCAATTAAGTGCGGAAAACCTCAGTTGATCTTGTGATCAAATCTCTAGCTATATAACGACAGATGATATTCACCTACGTCTTAAATGTCTTCGACGAAAACAGACCGCTTTGCTGCTTGTAAAATAAGAAGACTTCACTTAAAAAGGAAAAAAAAAAGAGTCACAAGTTATAACCTAAATCTTTATGAATATATTTCCATGGACAAACAGTTTGTTAATTCATTTTCTATCGTAATTTAACAATTTCATTTGCAGTAACTCCTTCGTCAAATATGATTATTTGTGTTCAATTTAAAAAATACTAAAGTTGAATTTAGGGTTACATAGTTTTATCCTTTACTTTTATTTGGAAAAATTATTTCAGAGACAGAAGTACCATGTTTAAATGGGCATTGTTGTAATCCTCCTCCTCAGAGCATACCAGCCACATTAAACAATCAGAGTTTGACTTGATGTGACCATAATAAAGACCTAGTTTTGTCTAATAAATGCTCGTGGAATACCACAAAGCGAGCTATCGAGAAATATGTCAGACAGTATTTGAAATTCTAAATAATTTCAATGATGGAAAGGGTATGTAGGATGGTTAAATAGAGTAAAGGAATAATATGTAATACATGTGCTTGTAAATTTTGAAATGTGTATAATTATTTTGAGATATCCCCGCATCAAAGTCCGTAGTTCGCGATCTGCCCTCGTCTTAAACGTCCGCTAAAAAGCTCTGATATTAGTAGGCGACTTCTCGTTCGAGTGCACGTTATATATTTTAAGACGCAATATGGAAGACATAAGTTCTGAATTTGTGAAAGAATGCAGGTAACCATTTTTTTTAATGGGCTCTCACTATCTCGAATGCGCTTGTAAATTCAGAACTGGCAATTTGGATGGATCATATCAAGTCGGTCATGAGCAGAAAAGCTCGACTTTTTTTTTTTTCGAGGTCTTTTTGGAAAAATTGGTTTTAAGTTTGCCTATTTTCTAATACTAGTATAATTTTTTTTATTTACAAACCAAATATTGCATACACGCTATGTGCATTCTTCTTATTCACCGGGGAGGGGTTAAGGCTGAGTGTTTATGTGTGTGTGTGTGGGGGGGGGGGGGAGAGGGGGGTGCGTGGGTATGGGTGTGTGCGAACACCAATACACTGTACGGATTTATAGAATTTTGACGAAATAGTAATGTAAATAGTTTTTCTGTCTACTTTATTATGTGTGCCTACTGTGCTTTAAGCCTCAGTGCCAAAAGTAAAAAATACGGGTGTTAAAATGCATTTAAATGTAATTAATACCATTTAAAAGTGTGGAAATTTTAGTGAAGATGACAATTTGTTATTGTACGGCCTATTCAGGTGTTACCGTATTTTCCCGACAGTAGGCCGCGGCCTATACGTTAAAAAGTGCATATTTTCAAGTGTGCGGCTGAAAAGACGAAGCGGCTTATACGTTAATTTTATTTTTCTAAATGATCTTTTACTGTTGCCTTTAAAACTCAAAGTAATTGAAAACCAGTTTACGATTCCCCATTTGGACACCAGTTAAGTTCACACCCCTAAAGTATTTTTCATACACTAATACCTATCTATATTTGGTACATTAAATAATCTGCTTGCAAACTTAGAATGCGTTAAAAATCGTGACCAACCTATTTTTCACACTTGTTAATTGATAATGTCTATTGGTACCAATCGGTAGTTAACTGCGAGTGTAATTAAAGGGGTTGTTAAGTGGGTATCATCAATTAATCAATCCAATGACAATTTTCGAAATTCCTTAAGACATTCGACAAAGGATAAACGAATGATAACAGTCTCGAGTCATCTGAGTGATTTGATCTCAAAAAGGGGAAATCACTCCGATGGAACGAAAAAATAGGCAAAAACAACGGATAAATCTATTTCATCTGTTTATCACAATACTATACCAGTACACATACATGTATCTATAGATGGGTGACATTGTACATTTACCAGGCGTATCAGCCCCGGCCTATGCGGTGGAGCGGCCCATACGATATTTTTCTAAAAAAGGTTAAAATGAAAGGGTGCGGCCTATACAGTGCAGCGGCTTATAGTCCGGAAAATACGGTAGTCGCTGGTTGAACAATCAATATCAAAAATGAGGTAAAAAGTAAACAAAAAATATCTAGCGACCTGGCAATCTTTCACCTACATTTAAGATGTATTTTCCTGTCAGCAACTAACACTTGTACCGTCCGTAAAATTACATATTGTCACCTTTACAATAATTTCCATACCTTTAAATGGTATGAGTTAAATTTATATGCATTTTTTAGCCTGCTTTGTTTACTATTGGCAGCTAGTGGGGCTTTAATTTTATGGGTTGATCAATGCAGCATATTCCACTGAACTTAAGTTTCTTTGAAGAAGGTACTTTAATTTTAATAAATTCATATATAAGGGCATTTTTGTGATGGGCAATTTGGTATTTAGAGTAGAAATGATTTTATCTGCGTTCTGGCAAAGCCATCAGGTCTCAGCAAATATGGACCCATACTAAAAATATGTATACTAAAAGTCTGTTTCATATAAAACCTTATTATATATCTTTGATCATCGGATTATTTGAATTTCTAGATTTTTCGATGTACGAATGATAAGTTTTTGGCCTGGTCTTGGCTTGCCTCAAGGCCATATTAATCGTATACCAAAATTTCAACCCCTATGGTAAAAATGTCGGCGGCTTAGAAATTTATGCAAGATCAAAAATTGTGAGGTAAGATAACAGAACAAAGATTGTACAAGAGTATTGTACAACTCAGCGCATAAAAACTCTTCTTGAGATTTGAAAATTCTGATGAGACCTTTTGGCTCAACCAATATAGTTTCTTTGTTGAAAGAAGTAGTCAGTGAGGTGAAAGTAACACGTCCATTACATATTTAGTACTTGACCAGAAACCAGACATTAAAGAATACTACAAGAAAACAGTGTTCTCTAAATCAGCAATTTTCCCTTTTGTTCCAATGTTTCCTCATTTCTTTTATAACAGTTTAAACAAGTTTCTGTTGTCAACCTAGGTTGCTATGATGTGACGTACATATATCTGGTAAGAGATCAGAGGCAAATGATTTTCGCTTAAATAAGTGTGTTTCAACCTGGTATCTAATCCGCAAAGTTCTGAGTTAACCTGGATGGCTACTACTTTTTCCTTACATATTTAAAATAGTTAATACATCTGTCATTTTCATCTACGACAATATTACCCTTGGCATATTTACCACTCAGACTGACTTTTTTACCTCTGGTATTTTTACCTCTGACATTTTTACCGCACACCATTTACGGAAAACCCCGAGTAAAAGTGCTAAGTACCACTTCCAATCTATCTTACTACGCTGAAAGAAACGACCTCCGAAAATAATAAAAATATTTGCATTTAAGAATCATAGTTAGGTTTTAATTTCACTACAAACTTTGAAAGATGTGCGATGTTAACCGTACGAATGTGTTGACTAAAGGTTTTGAGCACGGGTGAGCTTATTCATAACTGCAAATTGCAAATCACTACGCTGTAACATTGAATAAAACATTCGGCAAACTTCGAGTGAAAGTTGATCAAATGTTTAGATGTAGGTATGCAATCGGCCGAGATGTGACGAGTGATGTTTCAGAGCACTAATCGGACTCGTTCGTTGCCCCCTTTTTTCAGGCACCATGTGAATGACAAATAATGAGGTTTTGTCTAGTTACACACCATACATGCATACACACCATACAATGCTAATCATAGTAGAGTCACTTAGTGCAAAAATCGTTAGTTAGGAGTCACCATAGGCATCAATTTGCACTACGGGTGCCCGGATTTAAACGCATGTGAGACTCATAATCGTGTGTTTAATATTCGGATACATGTGACGTCCGAATACTCTTCCTTTTCGACTTTAGGTTTGCAATTTGCCGTTGCAGATTTAATATAATAAGTGTCCGCTGCTAAAATCATTACATTTTAATACAAAATCACCATATTTAAAAGTCAGATCTATGAGATTTCTTCAAAGTATGGTTATTCGGTTTCAAATCAATGTCTCTAGATCTTCGTTACTGTCTTTATCCATAATATCTGCTTAGGAAGAGGAGATAAAGTAAAAAAAAAAAGTATTAGTTGCAATTACTGTTGCAATGACAAAGTGAAGTACAGGGAAGTCGGTGGTTTTTGCAAACGCATTTTTTGTTGCAAAGGAGCTCAGCCTTGCATCCGCATTTAATAAGTTCTCTGCAGCTCCTTGCTGCTTCGGGTAAATTGGTCCAGACTGGTTTCCAAATTCTGTCAACTCTTTTCCAATCGAAAAGTTCTGGTGATGAAAGATTTTGTATCTGTTGCAGGCATTTTAGCCAAACGCTGGCTTGATACACGCTTCGATTGCATATGAAGGGCATCTTGTGTTGGTGGTAGACTCTGCTTCATTTTTATATTATTTCCCTGTGTAAATAGCTGACGTCTTAGTAAGTTCACTTGTCCGTCGTTTGTCATGTGATCGTAGAGAACACAGACAAATTTTTCTATGAGATCAAATGAAAAAGAGTCTTTTTCAATGGGAACAAAAAGGTTTTATAAACAAAAGGCATCAGTTACTGCTGGAAAAGCTATCCATGCTTTCCATCCTGCCTTTTTACCTTTGCCAGAAAACTGAGAAGTAGTATCATATCCCGTTATGGAATGGAAAAACGGAAGCGCGTTCGACGCACGATGACGAAGTTTATCAAAGATAGAATTTAAATCAAAATATCGCATGTTCTTTCCCTTGCCGAATTCTACCCAAATCCGGACCGCTTCAGAACGACTCAACAATTGCGTGAAAACCCCAAGAAGTATTATGATAACATCAGTGTTTACAGTGCTGACCATAATTTTCTCGGATCCATGGTTTATTGCGTCCAGCAAATGAAAACATATTCTTGTTTCGGCTTTTTCCTGATCAGAAATATCCATTGCTTCTCCCAGTCCTTTGTTTATAACAGATTGCCCTTGGTGATGTAGACCTGTCTGTGTGCATAAGCAGGATACGAATCTACACAATCGCTCAAAAACTCAAAGACTTCTTCTTTGTTGTGGGAATCACATAAAAACCCCGCAAAATTGATGGGTAGCTTTGTATGCGGCGAAACTTTTCGTCTAAATCCGGTACCCCTTTTTTCCCTGGTAGTTTCTTTGAGACTGTCGGGTTTGCATGAATCCCAGACAATGTCAATTCTTTTGTGATTGTCTAGTTGTTTCAGTATCCAAGGCATGAATACGTTATCTGCGTAGTCCTTAAATGTACATGCATCGCCTTTACCGAGTGAATAAATGAATGCGGCACCATCAAATACTTTTGCATCGCATGGTTGGGGGTCATCAGAGCTTCAAGAGCCTAAACATCCAAGTAAGATTTATTGCTTGGAAGACGTAGTTTGCATTGGTTAGACAGAGCCGGGGCCAAGAGTGGTTTTCATGAGCAAAGAACTCCTCCAGATCACCTTCACGAACTTGACAAGCGATGAAGAGTTTTCCAAATAAAGAATAGTCACTTTTAAGGCCAATAGTCTGTTCCCTGATCTTTGCCTTTACCTTACAAACTGGAGATTTGAAGAGAGAGAAGCTATTTTTCTTTATTGTAGTTTGAATTGGCGTCGATCTTTCAACAAAAACATCTTTTACAAACTTATCATATTGCTGTTTCCCTTTGAGATCAATGACATTAAACGTTTGTGTAACAGTGTCTTCAGCGTAATCATGAGTATCAATGGTCACTAGTTCCGATGAAGTTTCCAGGAACGGATTTCCTTGAGTATTGATGGTATCAAAGAGTTTGTTAACGTGTACCTGAAATGGTTTTTGTGTGGCAACTCCTTCCTCATGACTTACACCGGTCTCGGCAATATGGTCAAGTGACATGCGCTCAAATTCACTCAGTAATCTTGCCTGCTCAGGGCCTGATACCATCCCCCCCCTTTTTTTTTTTTTTTTTAAGCATTTGGCTTTTCAGTTAAACCAATGACCCCTCCAATGTCTTTTATTATTTTATTGTTTTGTTCATGGGCCTGACCAGTTGGAATTGATGAGAACCTGTCGCTAGTTTTCTGAAAATTCCAGCATGATCTTAATAGGTCAAAGACTTACCCTGTTACAGATTTCATGTCTTTTATATGGACGGACATCCAACGAGCATAATTTGTATGGTCTAGGGCAAAAAACCAAGGGACAAGAGCCTCTAATGCCTCAACATAAAGGTTGAAATTGTTCTCTCTGTGAGACCTCACAAAAACAAGTATCAGTATTTCGATCTGAAGTATCAAATCCCAAAACCTTAAAACTGGGGACATTTTTTGCACCTCAGATTTCCAAGTGGGAAATGAATCTCCTTTGGCATCTAATTCAAATGCCTCACGCCTTAGTTAAATGAGTACCACTGCAGTGACCTGGTGGGCATGTCTTGTTTAAGTAACATGTGATGCATGTAAAACGGAATCAGAAGTTCCAGCAGAGGTTATTTCAGCTTCAGTCAGTAGTAATGTAAGATAAGTTGGGGAACTTGCCTGCGATGCCCAAAAACAATGGGTTTATTCACGCGTGACTGACCACGCACAATGGGATAGTATTCTGGGAACAATGAGGTATTATTCTGGGAACAATGGGACGGGTATCGTAAGAAACAGTGACGTCATGCCCTTACGCATACCAGAGAACAATAGACGGAGTGCCTGCGATGCTCAAAAACAATGGAATCATTTACACGTGAATGCCCACGAACAATGGGGTATTATTCCGGAGAAAAAGGACCGGAAATGCCAATGTAGGATGACGTCATACCACGGTGTCTGCGATGCCTAAAGACAATGGAATCGTGCACGCGTGACAGCCCAAGAACAATGGGGTAGTATTCCGAGAACAGTAGGATTATTATTTCGAGAACAATGGGATGGGTATCTTATGTCTGCCTAGAAACAGTGACGTTATACCGCAAGACTGCCTGCTGCCCCCGTGACTCATACCAGAAAACAATAGGATTATTATTTCAAGAACAATGGGGTAAGTACCGTATGTCTACCTAGAAACAGTGACGTCATACCATGGAACAATAGGCTGGGATGCCTGCTGCTCCCGTGACTCATAATACAAATTGGTACGCGGTCTGCGAGTCCGAACACGTTTCACCGGAAATTCCGACAAACACATATGATGTACGTTTTCGCTGATGTCAATGTGCGAGAACAATTAGAGTAACCGAATATCAACAGGAAAAAAAGCTGTACGACATAACTCAAAAATGTATAAAAACGTTGGTTTTATCAGATTCACATTATTCTTATATCGCACTTCGAAGTATAAACACCACAGTCATGACTGCAAAACGCTTACAGCAGGACGAGGATAAAAATGATACGTCTTTGCACATGATGTGCTTTAGGCGATCGAAACTGTAGAGGAGGGGTTGATTTCCAAAGATCATAATCTAAGGAAACATTTAAAGACCGTAAAAATGCTGGCAGTCGCGATTCTCTGTGTCGTGACGTGCGCTACTCCGGGTTTTGTGTTATTAGCACAAAGATACGAACATGATTATACTTTTCCCGTGCCAGAAGACGTAAACATGACTGCCACCAAGCAGTTGTATCTACGGGAAAACGTTTACGCCACACTATGCAATCGTGATGGCTCTATATTTATGGATGTAAGAAAATTTGTAAACGGAACCGCGTCCATTATCGGAGTTGACCTCAGCATAACACAGTGGTTAATTCTGAAACAGTGTTACGGGAGACCACTTCCTCATGCATGGCTTCGTCCCGATTTAAATACAATACCTAACAACTGCGTTAGGGAGATATCTCTTTAGCTCAGTGGTTATGGTATTGGTCTTTTAAAACGTCGGAAAACGAAGATCTTGTCCGCCATGGGTTCGAATCCCGCTAGATGCGGTTTGTGTTTCAGCCATGCATTTATTCATTTGTTTCTTTGTTACGGACTTTGTTCGTAAGATGGGGGCTCATCCAGGATTGGCCGTTGAGCCATTAATCCCATTTGTTGTCCAAAACCGGACATTTGTTGTCTACATAGACTTACTGCCTAATAAGGCTTTGAGTCATCAATAAATGATGACTTTAAGAGGGGATGTGTTACGGGAGACCACTCCTTCATGCATGGCTTCGTCCCGATTTCAATACAATACCTAACAACTGCGTTAGGCAGATATCTCTTTAGCTCAGTGGTTATGGTATTGGTCTTTTAAACCTCGAAAAAACGAGGATATTTGTCCGCCATGGGTTCGAATCCTGCCAGATGCGGTTTGTATTTCAGCTATGCATTTGTTCATTTGTTTTTTTGTTACGGACTTTGTTCATAAGATCTTACGAGATTGTACCGAGGCTTTTGCGTCCAAGTTACCTTCGTTTCGCCATACGCAACGAAATCAGAGCAGCGGAGAACTAAAGGTGTAAATGATTCAGGGAACAAGAGGTAAAACGAATGATGTCATCAATGCTATTTGAGCCGAATCATCGAGAGATCTGTAACAAGTTAGAACACGTTCGGAAATAAGAAGAAAACGCATGACGTCATCAACGTTTTTTAGGTTGAGTCATGGAGATTACATCATCGTTAACAAGTTCGAACACGTCAGGTGAAAGGCGACTACGTCATCAGGTATCATTTACCAATCAATGTGGAGAAAGACACACCCATTCTTTCTTTTGACCACTGGAAACATACTACTTTATAACTTATAATGGCGAGACTGTCTATAACGTATCAGTTCAGTTCCGCTAATTAAAGAAGAAACACGTGTGACGATTTATTCGTGAAATATACAAAATGGCTTCCAAAGAAAATTTAACACAGAACTTCGGGATCCAAGCGCGATACTGTCAACCCATAGGGAAAGGATTTTATTTGTTTGACAGTCACTTTAACGGCCAAACATTCATTCACATCAGGAAAGTGCTGGATGGAAAAATACCGACTAAAGACGGAATCACTCTAAATTTACAAATGTGTAACCAACTTTTCATGAGTTTGCCTTTTCTTGAACGCCGTTCATACGCTGGAGCTAGATCAAGACAAATCCTACAGTCGGCATCTCGGTGGAAACTGGCACGTAAACGTACAAAACGTTTTTAGGCGCGTCGACATTCAGAAATTCTGGTATCCCGAGGATACTAAAGAACTACAGGCCACTAAAAAGGGAGTATCGCTTACATTCGATCAATTTCGAGACCTGAGAAACGGACTGAGAATCATAGACAGTTTTGTGCCAGAGCTGAGAAACGTTGTTCCTTGTTATATGGATCCTAACCATAACGTAGAATGCTGTCCCGAATGTACACCCAAATAAGAACGTGAGCATTACTAGTTACGTTCATTCTTACAGGAATACTCGGACAGTGAACACGTTTAACATGACCCAAAGACAATTAGAAGTTTATGATTATCGACTACATAAAGACGAGTTTCAACATGTTGAATTTTCGAACGGAGAAGTGACTTGTGCATTGAACGATAGATTTTCGATTGCCGTTAAACGCCAAAGACATTCAGTAAAACTGTTTTTGAAAAGCGGGAGTAGACGTTTAAAAGTTCCTTTCGACATATTTGAGGGTCTTTGTAATTCTCATATAGGCGTAACGTATTTAAAACATTTCCTGGAAGAACGCTAGAAAATATGTGCGGTGTGAATTTGTTAGAATCTTGTTTCGACTTTTACTACGCCAAGGAAATTATATGTAAAATGCACATCGTGTTTAAAAGGAATTGTTACGGATGTCAATACGGACGATTATCTCAGCTCAGTCACTGTGTTTGGGTGAATACGACCAGCTTAAATTGTATTGGGACGACATTCTTCGTGAAGTAAATGAAAAGGAGATTTTAAGAAAATGGGAATCCAGCAATTCCATTATGGAGGATATACCACCAGAACTCGTGGATATGTACAGATTGAAGATTTATTGTCAAGACTGGAGGAAAACGGATATGAAAACAGAGGCCTGGAAGTCAAAAATGTATAGACTTACTCTTGAAATAATTCGCATAAATGACATTGTTTAAACTATGTATGATTTGTAAATAAAACTCGTAAAACGTTAATTCCCGTTTTCTTATTGAAATAACGACCTAACAACATTTACACTATACATTTTTTTTTAAAACATTTTACACACAAACTACATGTACATACACAAGCGAAATTATGTCAGTATTTTTTACACAAGGCTGTACAGTTTTGACCTTTTTCTCCTGACAAGCATTCGGGATATGCCCGTAATACACTTCGGCATACACAAGAGTCATTCGCATTAGTATCGGTAGCATCGAACAAGTGAACAAAATCCTCTAACGAACCACTAGTCACTGCTATACCCAGAAACATAATACAATAAAGTCCGCACACTTTGGATTAATCGCTTTGAATCTGCGTACGACTGGATCGAACGGTTTTTGCCTTTTTATTCTAACATGACACGTGAATTCGGCTCTATAAACACAGTGCAACTAAAGCGTGGTAAAATCTACGTTATTCTATGTAGAGTGACGTAATTCTATATATAGTGACGTCATTTTGTATAAAGTAAGTAATTAAGTTATTCAATTGAATATAATCTACATCCGCGTTTTTACTCTTAGTATGAACTTGTTTTCTTTTGATTAAGAGTTGGTCATGTTAGAATCGAAATAATCTTCTTTCTATCGTGGTTTATCGTTCAATAAACCACGTTGTGAGTTATGAGGCGCAATGAATAAACCACTCGGGCTATCGTCCTCGTGGATTATTTATTGTGCCTCATAACTCACAACTGTGGTTTATTGAACGATAAACCACGATAGAAAGAAGATTATTTATTAATTTAACCACTGCTGAAAAAAGACACTATTTTGACCAGGCTGTCTTCTGTAACTGTCAAAGAATTGTATATGTCCTTGACCATTGTCATAAAACGCGCACCAATGTTCTCCAGGTAATAAATGTGCTTGGGTGTTAGCGATAAAGCCGTATGGTTGTCCGAACTGCTGTGTTGGAAGTTAATCCGCTGCATACACCCCTATAATTCTTTGCCGTAATGACGGATCACAATTGATCATACATTCGGGCTGAGTCGTGTTCATTCTTAGAGCACGATCATATCTCTTTCTTGATTGATCTCGAAATAACCTGGGCCCCGTTTCACTAAGGTAGTTACGAACAAAATTTGCGTATGTTTTACGTAACTATAGTATAGTGGCATTAATCTGCTACGAGATACGAGATAACAATCATGATTATTTTAGAAAACTATTGCGATAAATCAAAGTTTCCTGGAAATTCTATCTTTTCATTTTATCTAGATAAAAATTTTCAGGAAACTTTGATTTATCGCAATAGTTTTCTAAAATAATCATGAAAGTTATCATGTATCTCGTGGCAGATTAATGCCACTATACTATAGTTACGTAAAACTTACGCAAATTTTGTTCATAACTACCACAGTAAAACGGGGCCCTGGTCCCTCGCTGTATACGAGACAACTCATCGGTTATGAAAATAAATAAATAAATAACAAGATGTCTGTTTGTAAAACAGTCATGCCCCCCTACTGCCACATTGATACAGGAAGTGGCACAATTCATAAACTGATATCAAAAGAATTGATTGGGAAATATCGATGTCATCTTTTTGATTTATAGCCCGCTTCGATTGTTAAACGTGATAATCTGTCAACAGTTTGCATAATTATACACACCGCTGTGTGTATACATACAAGATTGTAAACAGTCGCCGATACACAGACTGGGTTATCGATTTTCTTTTCGGCACGCGCGTTCCACTTCCGCTTTTTCCCAGTCAACTTCGATGCTTACTACGTCCCCGATAATACGCGAATAAAATGTTGGAGCCACAAGTTGAGCCACATATGATGATTTTTGAGACACTTTAATTTCTTTTTAGCAAATGGCTCAAGTGGCGAACGGCAGAGCGGGCCCGGAATCATCTGGTGGTCACTGTGACCTTCACCTGTCATGGATTAACCTTAAAATTGATAGGGATCATTTACATTCCAAGATGAATGTCTGTACAGAATTTGAAGAACCTAGGTCAATTCTGTGTCTAGTTATCATCTGGACAAGGTTTGGTCTATATATCATTAAGTTGAAGGCCACTTTGACCTTGACCTTTGATGGATTAATCTCAAAATCGATAGGGATCATTTACACTCCAAGATGAATATCTGCACAGAATGTGAAGAACCTATGTCAATTCTGTGTCTAGTTATCATCTGGACAAGGTTTGGTCTATATATCATTAAGTTGAAGGCCACTGTGACCTTGACCTTAGAGGGATTAATCTCAAAATCGATAGGGATCATCTGCTCTCCAAGACGAATGTCTGTGCCAAATTTGACGAACCTAGGTCAATTCTGTGTCTAGTTATCATCCGGACAAGGTTTGGTCTATATATCAACATGTTGACGGTCACTGTGACCTTGACCTTTGACCTCAAAATCAATAGGGATCATCTACACTCCGAGACAAATGTCTGTGCCAAATTTGACGAACCTAGGTCAATTCTGTGTCTAGTTATCATCCGGACAAGGTTTGGTCTATATATCAACATGTTGACGGTCACTGTGACTTTGACCTTTGACCGATTGACCTCAAAATCAATAGAGATCATCTACACTCCAAGACGCATGTCTGTGCCAAATTTGACGAACCTAGGTCAATTCTGTGTCTAGTTATCATCCGGACAAGGTAAGGTCTACCGACCGACCGACCTACCGACCGACATTAGCAAAGCAATATACCCCCACTTCGTTGAAGGGGGGCATAATGATGATAAAACCAACCGACCAACCAACCAACAAGCAAACAAACCAACCAAACAACCGACCAACCAATCAATCAATCATAAAACCAACCAACCCACCCACCCACCCACCAATCAATCAATCAATCATAAAACCAACCAACCCACCCACCAACTTGTCAGTCAATCAATCAATCAAATCTGAAATGATTACATGCGGTATATTTTAGAAAAAAAAAGTAAAGAAGAAGGACTGTCGAAATCGCTACTCACCCGATAAAGCATCCTTAAACTGCACTTCTAATCTGACATTCCCATTTTCTACCAAGGACATATATTCCCCGCGATGGGATAAGTCGGGTTCCAACTGGAAGGCAAATAACGCGCTACCGCCGATAAAATGGTCTCTGTTTAAACCGTTGCCTTCGTCTTGTCTCCATTTTCCGGCAAAAGATTGGTGTAAGCTCTCATGACTGCCGTTCCGTCCACGGTAGTAAAATCCATCTTCAGGGGATTGCCTCCAACGGGCAGACCATCGGCATACAAGGCCAAGTGCTTGATACCGCAGTTTTCGAAATTGAACGGATTTGTGGTAAACTCTCCGTTCAAGGCCTTGCTTTTCACAAACCCTAAAATCATTTTCTCGGGCTTTCTTCCTTGAAAGAAGTTCTCCCAGTTGAACGAAGTACTTACCGTGGCTATGCTTTGGGATCTACATTCCATTTTGGTGTAGGGATAAACGGCGTTTTGCTTCTCCAAGAGTTTCGAGTGTCCGTAAATCACTGCGGGATTTACGCGGACTTTCTTAGCTAAGATGTAAATGTCTTGAATGTTGATTTTAAATTCCGTCGAATTATCGGCGACCAGGAGAGAAAAGTTGTCCACACTTCTATACATTTTATCTTCACATCCACTTGATTCAGGAGGTATCTTTCCATATAAAAGAGATCGTGAAACAGCGGACCCTGAAGGTCTAATGTTTTAGATTTTTCGATCCATTTAGACCTTATAAATAACCCGTTATTACTTCCACTCGGATCAGACACTCCCGGATAAGCCGAATCATCCATGAGCCAGCCCTGAGTTTGTGTTTGGCTGGACAGGTTTCCCGTCCGTTACGGAGCAGTGTCTGAATGTAGGCTCTGTAAGGATTGTAGTTACAGGTCATACTAGCTTTGTCCTGTAAGGTTACTTCCGAAGGGCTAAAGAGTGTTTGCAGAAATAAATTCGCCGGTCCGAAATTTTCTGACGTCAGCGCCGTTCCGTCCGCTTTGACCACTTTCAGTTTCACATAAATTTGAGAATTTTTCAGATCCAGGTAATCCATGGAAATTTGGCCGCTGATTCTAAATGCGAACGGTCCCTCAGCAGTTACTTGAGATAAAGGTCGAATCTCCTCATAATACACGTCAGAAACGCTGGTTTGGGTTGCCGGTAAATCGAACAAGGTCAACTCGGAGACGAGCCCCTCCTTAAATTCTTGCTCATTAAAGACAGACATGCAGTTACTTGGTTATGTGGAAAATGTTGTGATACCCTTTGATAAACTGTGTCGACGATGTCTTGGAAATTCCTTTTCCCTTTTTAGTCGTGTTTGACTTTTTCTTTCCTTTCGTAGATTTTTGGATTTTTTCTTTCTTTTATTCGCACTTGCTGCCTTGCGCTTTCTTCCCCGATCCGTGGAAGACTGAACAGCTTTGACGACGTCTTCTGGATTTATACCCTCTCTTTCCAATTCGGCTTTGGCTTGTGCCGCGGTTTGTTCGGTCAGTAAGACAGCTTTTACGGGGCATGGATTGGATAGATCCACGGTAATGATACGTGGCCTCCTTCCTGTTCCTATCTGCGATAATTGCGTTCGTCCCCTACTCATGCGTTCGAAGAAATCCAACCAGTTTTGTTCATTTGGAACGTACAGTTTCATCATTCTCAAAAGAAAGGATACGGTCAAAAATGAAGCGTTGGGTAGATCAGATTAATCAACTGTGTGGCGTCCACGTTGTTTTCCTGCCTTATATAGATTTCTAATTCGCGCAGTTCCTGCTTCTTGACGGGAACGTAAAATGGGGCCTCAAACGTATAATCCCATTTCTCTCTACTGTTTTTTCCCACTAGTCTTAGAAGGGGTCGTTCTTCTCCGTGTACGATACTTTCCTTGCACAAATCTGTGTAAATATAAAGTCCTTCGTCGGCTTTCGTGGCCGACTTCCCCTTTTCTGTGGCGTGAAATTGAGCTAGTCCCACTTTCCATTTGCCATACAAGTACAACAGCAGTTTTAAGTGAACTTTGAATTTATATATACTGTTATCGGTGAAGTAATTGTTACTTTCGTCACTTTTGACATAGATGAATCGGTCAGTTGACATGTTTTATATGTTTGATCACCGGTTTCAAAGTTATAGGGAGTATATGACGGTGCTTTTTCATCAGTCTTTGACTCTGTTCGGGTTTTAGGTCGTCGGATACCAATCGTCGAATGACGTCTTTATATTAAAAAAGTTGCTTTTTATCTCTGTTTTGGATTGGACAAGTTCAATACGTTGTATACCGCTTCTAGCACCGCTTTCAGCTGTGGCTCAGTTAAAGTCCCTAATATAGCCGCTCGTTGTTGATCGTCAGACTCAGCGAGTAATTCAAACAAGGGTAAATATTTTTGAACCATCGTGCTCGAAAGGTGGTTAGCTTATAAAGTTTCGACTGAACTTAAACTTTTAAAATCTTCTTTGCTGATCCATGTGTCGTATTTCGGGGGCCAACCTTTCCAGCGCACCAAATACTGCTTTTGCCCACCACGTTTTCTCGATTTTAGCACTTTTTCAACCAAGTACGTGTCTTTTTCGTAAGCTTTCTTGAGTTTGATAAAATGTGCCGGAAATTTCTTCTCCCGCGTAATCCTTTAACTGATACTGCGGAATGTATTCCGTCATAAACCTTTTGTTAACGATAAACAAACATCTTACGATACTCGATCACTTGATAGATTTTGGTCACTTTCATACCGTGATCCAAGTACCATTTCAGGAGGGAAGTAGCCTGTAATATTTGGCGGGCTTTCGTACCACCGACCAAGAGACGTCTGGGCTTGTCCAAAAGTTGGTAGTGCCAGATATGACCTTGCATGTGTTCCCCGATGTCGTCAAACCCTACTTTTGTATTATAAAAGAACGGGCTCCTTTCCTCAAAGTAATCTCGGGGAGACATTGACATGTGTGCGAATTCCGGCCCCCACTGCTCCGGAACTTCGATATCGCATTCTACCATGCCAAACAGTTCACCGAATTGAACGCCGTTTAAAATTTGAGCTTCGCTCACTTTTCCCCGGTGTTTTTGGCTGAAAGTCCGTCGACATTGGTCCGGAATGGCATAGATTTTAGGGTGAGACTTACAGAAGTCCCAAAACTCGCATTCCCACATCTCTGTCACCGTATACCCCTTCTGGCGCAGTTTGGCAACTTTAGCCCTCGTCGTCTTCATCAACGCGTCTTTGATCTTGTACCACTTTTCACTAGTGACATTCTTGGTGACGTCACACTCGTGGCCGTGATGATAACACCCCTGATAGTGAATAAAATGTGAAATTAGGATACGATTATGAAAATAAGGTTATGAAATACGGTTAAAATATCATAATAAATATAGGTCTTCTACTGAGAATTAAAATTTACCTGAAATTCGTGGACAGTGTTGGTCTTAGGGTCGAAACCATCTACGGGGTATTTATCTAACCAAATTTTTTGGCCATGATTACGCTGGTGAAGAATGTCGGTACCTTCATATTTATTGAGATACCTCAATCAGTTGAAAGCCTGCATGAAATGGTCTCGGTGTTCCGGCTTGAACTCATTCTCGGCTCGACGACGCACAAACATACTCTCTGGCATGGGTTGTCCTATTGACCACAGATAGAGGGCATTGGCGTCATAACCAACGATCTTTCGGCATAATTTATCTCCCCTTATCTTCGTTTGACCCACCGCATGGCGGGACCTGGAATGTAAATGTCTCAGTGTAAACACATGAGCAAACATAATGCATAAATAAATAAATAAATCACCTCCTACCATATTTTCTTTGATGGTGTCATAGAGGTCAGTGTTCTTTCGATATATTAACGCGAATTCCGCTCTTTGGTCTCGTGCCGACTTGAAGAGCAGCTGACAGGCTATACTGGAACGCTCATGGCCATCTTAAATACGTCAATTCCTTTCTCGAAGTAAAAGGTTTGAAGTCGTTCTACAGCCGTGACAAAGGGACCGACAGCGAGGTTGTTGTACCATATCAGAAAGTCGCGAAAGGTGGACATGTTTTGGTCCTGCCACACTTTCTGACAATAGGCATACTCGTCTTCCGTGATGTTGGCTCCTTTCAGGGAACTATAGAAGGCTTCATGTGGAGGTAATTCCATTTCTTCAAGCTTAGATGGATTATCCAACCATTCATAGGGAAAGAAACCCTTGGCTTCCTCGACCATGTCCGCTTTGAGGTATCGGGAGTAGGATGTGCCTCGTGCCAGGAAATGGTTGATGTCGAGGAATTTTAATGCGTCTGTCATAATGCAGGCATAGGCATTAGATTTCTTCACGACAAACCCGTACTCCTGCTTAGACATCTTTAAATGTTTGGCCAGTTTTTGTTTGACCAAGTTGAGGTCGTATTTGGCACTGAAATGGGAAAAATAGGTTTATCGATAACAGAGTTACATTTCCAAACTTAAAAACGTAAATTTGTGACTTGTCAACCTTAAGCGCTTTATTTTCGCTACGACGCTTTCAGCGCTTTGATTGATAATTCCAATAATAAAACAATTTTTTTTTTTAGAAATAAAGATTTGTAATTACTTTACAATGCATAACAGTACTTTCAGCGCTTTGAAACGAGTAAGTTATACGGGTTCGTCAGTCAATATATTCAGTGTTTGGATTTAACGACTTTTATCGACTTTTAAACATGACTCGTATTTTGAAAATAAAAATTACCTATTGAACCTTAGCAAGGGTAAAGTCGTCATATAGCCTTTGAGCTGCCCCAACAGTTTTTTTACTCTTTTCGCCTCTTTTCGGTCTTCTTCATCCTAGTGGTTTAGATGCTCCGGACGTTCGTTCAGGAGGTCTAAATACCTGCCCCATTTCTGTTGGGCAAGGCCACTTGCAGAGCGCTGGATTTGATTCAAGGCATCCACCATTTGTTCTAGCAATGGATTCATGTCCGAGTGGATGAAACACGAGGGTTGGGTGTGTCCGGGAACGTTGGAGCAGACGCTAACACTTATTGGCACGTGTTGTTGGGTCCACTCTATTTTCTCCGTGGTATTTCCTTCTAGTTTCAGAGGCATCGATTCGAAGTCGAATACGGCGAACCAGGGATACATTCGCTCGTCTTGCGGAACGTGGATGATGAATTCTTCCAGAAGCTCGAACACAGTCTGGAACTCTTGGTAAAAACCACCCGGGAAATCAAACAAGGTTTTCTTGTCGCATATTTTAGTATGCCGCTTAAAATTACCGAGTAGATCATACATTCGGTCGCAGAGCTGGCATTTGAATCTTTTGGCGTAATCAGCAAAGTCCGTGATGTAAGAACAGTGATTCTCGTGTTGGTTGACGTACATGGTATCAGGGTACCGTTCCGTCGATTTAAAGACTTGCACCACTGTCCCGTCTTCTTGGATACTGTACATTTGTACATTCGTCTCGAAACATTGCTCGAACTCGGGGAGGTCCTGCAGTTGCAGACCTTTAAACTGAGAAATTGGGGTGACTGGGGTTGTCGTACGTCCGCCAAAGAAATCTACGTATTCTTGCTGGTTGTGCAGCCTTTCCCACTGGTTATACAGGGCTAGTACTTGAGCTTTGTCCACCAATCCATTTAGATGCAAGCAAAGGCAACGAAAGACGCACAGGTGGTCGTTGTACGCTTTTCTGTTCACAGGGTCTTTGTCCAGTGAGATGATGGCTTTGTACCGACTGATATATTCCGGCAGCGGGGTCCGTTCTTGATCTACGACGCCTAAAGAAAAATTAGTGTTATACACTTTACACCAGATATTGGTCAAAAGGACCAGTTTCCATTTGGTGTCGGGACGATTCTTGGTCATTTCTGCCATGACGTCCATCGCTCTCAGCTTTTTTAAAACTTTGCCAATATCGGATCTTCTGGAGATTAGTATGGGTTCGTCAAACACGTCAACATTGTCGTAGGGCCTATGGACACGTGTCTCATTATGAAGCCGAAGGACAAGTTGTCCTTGAACGCATGACGTTGTCGGTCGTAGATCCCCTGTAGAGCCTGTCCAATGTCAAATATGGTCATACCTTGGTACATGGGAATGTTGTATATCGACTGAACAGGGCCTTCCCTAAACCTCTCCAAGATCAGCGCTCTGTCAGTCCGGTAGCAGTTCCTCAACCCTTCATCTATCGTCCCATCTTCATTAATCCAAGGCTCCTGACCGTGTTGAAATGGATCGGGGTGGAGACCGGCACCAACTTGATAGTGCTGTTGCACTTGATGGGCGTGCAATGCTTGTCTATCTGGAAACTCGGCGGGACAACGACGGCATTTATAAGTGCTGGGTCCCGGTGCCGAACTCGATCCTGATTGTGGGGATGACTAATGCTGTCGTTTTGTCGGTGGTTCGTTTTCCGACTTCTCTCGTTGTCTCTTCTTTTGTACTTTATGTTTGATTTTCTGATGAAATTCGAGTTCCCGAGCGGTTTTCAGTATTTCGTTGCATCGATCAGAGGGAAAGGTGACAATTGCCTGACAATTTGCCTCGTGTTGACGGAGATTTCTTTGACGGGTGAAGGTTTTCTTACACTTGGAACAGTTTTCAGTAGGTTGTTGGTGCACGTCTTTGATGTGTCCCTTGAGTTTCCATTGATGCGAAAACTTCTTGGTGCATAGCTCGCACGTGAACTCCCGCGAACTATTTGTCACATTGGTATGTATTTCGTTTCTGAAAAAAGAAAGTCAGATACGCTAACCGCTGAGCCATCCTTGCGGATCAACTTTTTAAAGAAAAAAAATTGTGGTAAAACTTTTGTGGGGGAAAAGAAAGTATGTTTTTTTTTAAAGAAGAAGAAGAGGTTATAGGAAAGAGAAAAACTTTTGTTGATTTTTTTAAAGGAAAACCTTCTTGAAAAAAAAAGCTTTTGTTGGAAATAAAATTATAAAGAAAAAACTTTTTGATGAAAAAATAATAATAATAACAATAATTAAAATAATAATAATAATAAAAAGTAGAAATGAATAAAATATCGATTCATGGGATAAAAGCTAAAACGACAATAATGGTTTGAAGGAATAAAGAAACAAAAGAACTCAAAAGAGAGCTCGAACTAGCGACTTTAAAAATTCCAGTAGGTCGTCAGCGTCCATGGACAGTGACTCGCTTGATTCCGATTTGCTTCATTGGCCAGTAAGTGATTCAAGACTTCCTGGACAAAAGGATCGTCTTGAATACCAAAGTCATTTATGAATGATATGAATTGATCGGCTGACACCCCTTCCTCCACCATTGAACGGATAACTCTTCCATTTTAACAGATTTTTCCTTAACTTTGATATGGAACGAGCTACAAAAGATGGAAAAAGTGATCTTGAATGGACACAAAACTCGTCTCGATCTCTATAGATCAAAGATCGAACTGCATAGAAAACAACAATAGATATTAAGCGAATATTGACAACTTATGTTTAATGGAACATCGGAGTGCCCTTGGACAAAACAGAGATTTGACCTTGTACCGGTGAAACTTAGATTAATGAATTGTCATCGTGTTATGACTGAAATCATGTTGAAAGAGGCGTTAAACCGTATTCGGTTTTGAAAAAAATATATTTTACTTCAGAAAATTTTGTCGCATGATACTGCATACAGAAAGAAATAAAAAAAGCGAAGTCAATGAACGAAAAAGCACCGTCACTCTGTGAATTTTGTAATATTCATTCATTGTAAAGATAGCGAAAATATAGGAATGTCAAGGAGAAAAATGGTACCTTGTAAGCCACAGTCTGGGCTGATTTCTAATCCTTTTTAATGCGTCTCGTTTACGGGTGTAGACTCGAACTGGTGAAGAAGATTCAAGTATCGTCGTGGAATGAAAAAGGAAAACATAAAAAAAAAGTTCTTTCCTAAAACAATTTCGTGGGAGTGTTAAACATCCCAAGCCCAGTACATGTGATACCCAGGATATACATTTGTGTTATGACGCACCGTGATATGACTGAAGTGATGTTAAAATGAGTATAAACGCTATTCAATTCATTCTAACAACATAAAAAAGATAAACAACATTGGCGCATTAGACTCTACTTCACACTATCGTCTGGTCTTAAGTCCACACGTCTGATCTTGATCTAGAATGTTTTAAACTACTATTTCAATATTGAATACAAATAAGTAGTATATACCTAAGACTTTTCCCCCATTTGATGTTAAACATGTTGAGAACAGCAAAACTTTCGAGTACTATTGGTTTTCAAAACTCAAATTACAGTATGGATCATTTCCATAATTTTCGAGAAATAAGTCAAGAATTTATGTCTCAGGTGATATAAATGCACTAAAAATGGACTTACCCGTTTTCGAAACTCCGATGGAACACGACGTAATCCTTTTTTTTTTCTTTAATTCACTAATTTCAAACATGTAACGTTATTAATTAATTACTCTTTTTGGACAACACACGACCGTAATCCTCACACCTTGAAGGTCTAATTGTGATTCATGGACACTCCTCCAGATGTATTTCTAATTGCTTCACAATCCTTAAAAATGAGTCACTCACGGATTAATTACAGTCGTTAGCATTGTGTGACATAATTTATCTATTGTTTTCCGGTGAAACAAGTTTGAACTTGCAGACTGCAGCCTAAGTACACCGGTTTAACGAGGCATAAAACTAAACTGATGTAACTCGATATCTTTGTGACGCATGTAGCTCGGTAAACTCGATAACGTGTCTGATCTTGATTCATCTTACTCTACCCCGAAAAAATTCGATCAGTGCTAAACGGATGTAACTCGATATCACGCTTGTCACGCTTATCAGAGCTTTTAGAATGCTGTCTGATCTTGATCTACACTGAGAATACTCGATGACTGGACTGATCTTGATTCATCTAATTCTACCCCCATAAAATCAATCAATATTAAACTGATGTAAGTCGATATCATACTCGTATCGCCATTATTTGAGCTTTTAGAAAACTGTCTGATCTTGATCTACACTGATCTCATTCTACCCCGAAAAAAAAATCAATCGACACTAAGCTGATATAACTGGATATCACGCTTGTCAAGCCATTATTAGAGCTTTTAGACTACTGTCTGATCTTGATCTACACTGGTCTCATTCTACCCCGGAAAAAAATAAGGCAGCAGGCAACAATTTTAAGTGATCTCTTTGGAGCAGGGCTTCTGCGGTATCAAAATTGGAACCCTTTTCCTACAACCTTTCGCTATTTAAAACATATCGCGATAAACAGGAAAAAAAGCTACTAGAAACTCCAGGAAAGCACGGATAGGCGCACTGGCCGTCGCGATATAACTAGCACGGATAGGCGCACTGGTCGCAGCGATATAACTGTAATAATGTTGAAAAGGGCGTTAAACATGAAAAAACAGCCACGGTCATTTAACAACGGAGACACAATAGGTCGTGATCTAATCAGTTGATAGGTGTGTACCAAATTGAAATGGATACCTTAAACACGAGCCAGATGGTATATAGTTTTATCCTTTACAATGGATCGGCATTTCGCATATTCTTGTTCGACATCCGTTCAGCAATACGCATGACCAGTCCACCTATTGACTTTTCGTGAATCAGGTTTCTATTCATTTTCTAAAGGTGTATGTCTCATCCCGTAAAAGAGTGCTGCTACCCGATTTACCCTATTCCAAGACTATTGTGTAATACCCATTGCTCTCCGTGCCAACAACCGCACGGCAGCAGGGTTTGTTCGAAAACAATAACTCATTGTCCTATGGAATGCGTTTGGGATTTAGTCATTCAGGTGACACGGTGTGTTTTCAACTGTATTTTGAAAACGATATGGCACGGGGAGAAATTGACTGAATGGTGTTTTACGCCGCTTTCAACATTATTTAATTCATACCACGGACGTTATGGGAGCAAACCTACGATCCACATTTTTTTGTGGTATGACATCATTTAGGTGTGGTAGGTAAACGATATCTATCCTATTGTTCCGTGGTATGAGTCACGGGGCTGCAGGCAGACATACGATACCCAACCCATTATTCTCAGACTATTATCCTATTGTTTTCTGGTATGAGTCACGGAGGCAGCAGACTGTCTTGCGGTATGACGTCACTGTTTCTAGGCAGACATATGATACCCATCCCATTGTTCTCGAAATAATAATCCTATTGTTCTCGGAATACTACCCCATTGTTCTTGGGCTGTCACGCGTGCACGATTCCATTGTCTTTGGACATCGCAGCCTCGCAGACACCGTGGTATGACGTCATCAAGGATTGGGTTTCCGGTCCTTTTTCTCCAGAATAGTACCCCATTGTTCGTGGGCAGTCACGCGCGAATGATTCCATTGTTTTTGAGCACCGCAGGCACTCTGTCTATTGTTCTCTGGTATGCGTAAGGACATGACGTCACTGTTTCTTACGATACCCGTCCCATTGTTCCCAGAATAATACCCCATTGTTCCCAGAATACTATCCCATTGTTCGTGGGCAGTCACGCGTGAATAAACCCATTGTTTTTGGGCATCGCAGGCAAGTTCCCCAACTTATCTTACATTACTACTTTAGTCAATACATTCGTCCACCCCGAGTCTGCCAAAAGATCTCCAATCATTCGCCAGAGAGCCACCTCAATGTGTAAACCACCTAACATAACAATAAACTTGTTTTCTCCAAGATTATCAGGCCATTTCCATTGAACCTGTTTTGCAGAAGCAAACAAAGGTTGATCTACAGCCATAACGGGGATCTGACCTGGGTTGCAGAATGTGATGGTATCACGAATGATTGTCATCTTGTGTTTTATCATGGCAATAGTTGCTGCCTTTCATGAAAAAGTGGTAGTAAACAGGAAATTCCGGGAACTGTATTTTTATCCGAATTGCGAGACGCGTGATATGCTCCCCTTTACCTAAGGTTTCCTGTTTTATCAGTCGGCTGCTATGCGTTAACCAACCAGATTCCTGTTGTTTTGCAACTTCAAGATTACCACTAACATCTTTTGGCACTGTCGGGGGGACGATTGCTGTATCAAGATTACAATACACTGCAGGGACTATTCTATATCCGTCGGGCAAAGACTTCTGTTCTACGTTAGGCTTGTTATCTTCTGTGAAAACTGCCAAAGGCTCCCTAATTAAACCAGGGTTCGTTCCAGTAGCAGCCTGAAAAATACTTGTATTTGTTCCATGAAAAGATCCCTGAGCAGTAGCCGCAGATGGATAGTGATCAATATTGTCCAACACTCCAACACTTGTAACACCTTTTCTCAACTGAGTCGGACAAACGACATTTTCTTCATGGAACCTTTTACAAAGAGCTGATGTTATTCCCTCTTAAATTTCAGTTAATCGGTTATAGCTTACACTAAGACCTAAATCATGTAACTGTGTAAGCAGCTTCTTACTTCGAGTCTGAGTATGTATCTTAAGAGCTAAATACAACGGCAGAGGTGGCTCCCGAGACTTGAAGTGTCTTTGAAAATTGCACAAATTCAGACGAGCAGAATTTTTCTTGGAATTAAACAAAATTAATTGGCAAATACTCAAACAAGCACGAGAGTTAAGAAGATTTTTGTTTTTGATATTTGGTCCATATAATAAGAGACACAAGAGACTTGAGACTCTCTGGCACGAACATTTCTTCACAATCTTCTGGAAAAACACCAGAAAAGCTAAAGAAGTCATTTTCAAATATTTCTTCTCTGATGGAATTGCAGACGCGCGTAATTGCAATTGCTTCCGAATCAAAGTCTCTAGAACTTACAGCTTCTTTCAGAAGACGCCGTAGACCTTCCTTGAAAAGCAAGAGTACATGTTTTCCGTCAGATTGCTCCAGGCAATTTGGTGCAAAAGTGTCCATAATTTTGGTCTTGAGTCCCGATTTATTGATTTTCTTTTCGGAACCTAGAATGCGCATTCGCTCTTCAAATAAAAAATGGAGCCAAGACAATTTATAAATGAAAATGCCTTCTTTTACACCGCTTTCTACGTAATCAATCAGTTCAGTTCAGCAAAGACCATTGCTTCTGTCGTATCGGTACAAGTAGAACTCAAATTATCATTTTTACCCTCAAAAGCGTGAAAACGATTTTTGTACCTCAACATACATTTACTATGGTACATAGCCTCAATGGCAACAAGATCACCTCCAGATATAAAACTCAAGAGGTCTGAATCCTGCATTTTTGTTGCCATACTTTTGAAAGTTGAACAGCTATGTAGAGTGCCCTCAGACTTCTTACAAAAACCACAGTTTTTCGGTAAAACATTCGAAGATAGATCTAGTCGACGAGATTTTCTCTCTACAGGACAACTGTCTTCAATATTTTGTTTAAAACCCTCCTTTGTGCGCATGAGCTTGGACTCTGAGAATTTCAGTCTGCAGGATTTATGCCACTTGGCCGAGTGCTTGATTAATTCATCTGCATCCTCTTGTCCTGAGATAGTTATAGTGGCAGGTAATTTCTGCATTTCTAAAAAGCCATTTACAATCGAAGAAAATTTTTATAGATTTCATGACAATTTGGCCTGTCTGAAGGGTTTATCAAAAAGCCTTCTGACTTTCCGCATACTATGCAATTCAACCATTCCATCATAGAAGTACTATTCTAACTATTCTACAGTACAGGGCAATATTGAATTCTAGTGGAAAGAGACAAAAAGTGACCGAAATTTGCAATATATTATAGGTGAGATTAGAATATGAACTTTCTGAAATGGGCACAAGAGCTATATAGCCAACGGACGCTTGATATATTTGAATTATAATCTGTCGTCAGTTTTCCTCAAGAAAAAACTGATAATAAGATTGTAATGCTAGCGTAGATATTCATTAAGTGAGTCTATTACGTCACTACGACATCATAAAAACACGTATTACCGAAGAGGGGGGGACCGAAAGTACAATGGAACAGCATACGGGCACGACATCTATCCGAATTCTAAAACCGTCTCAAAGCGGTAACTAGACCCTTCAAGTCGGCAACCCTATGTGCAAAAGTCACTTTATGGTGGTAGCTTACAATGAGCAAAAATTGGCACTTTCGTCCGGCTTGTAACGATCGACCCTTATTTTTTACATAAGAGCCTAGACTATCAATCAAATGTCAAATGCCACTCCTCGTCTGCTTCCAAAGGTGTGCACACAGAACTTTCAAATAATGATGGCGTATTTTACGCAGACGCTGTGCTCTTTCTCCGGAAAAGAGAAAAGCTGTCTCAAAACCACGATGCGATTTTATTTTTCATAAAATTACTGTGCACCTTGTATCTGAAGTTATAGCTATGCAATAGATTGATATGTAACAATATGCCTTATTATCCCCCGCCGAAAAGGCGGCGGGGGATATGGTAATAGAAGTCGTCCGTCCTTCCGTCCTTCCGTCATTATGTTCTTCCGTTCCACTTTCTTGTCTAGCATGACTAAAAAACTATTAGAGGTGTAAACATGATACTTCACAGGTGGATAGATCTCGTCAAGGAGAAGTGCCGTGCACAAGAACCATAAGTCTCGATTGCATAATTTAGGAGTTATTGCCCTCTGTTATTTTTTTCTTACTAAAATTTTGTCCAGAGCATAACCTAAGAACTACATGAGATGTAAATACGAAACTTTACCGGTTGATAGATGACATTAAGGAAAAGAGCAGTGTACAAGAACCATAACTTTCACTGCCATAATTTAGGAGTTACTGCTCTTTGTTATTACTTTCACTTAAATTTTGTCCGGAGCATTACTCAAGAACTATTAGAGGTGTAAACATGATACTTCACAGGTGCATAGATCACATTGAGGAGAAGTGCAGTGCACAAGAACCATAACTCTTGGTTGCATAGTTAAGGAGTTATTAACCTTCGCTTTTTTTTTTTTTTTTTGTACTTAAATTTTGTCCAGAACATAGCTTGAAAACTACTCGAGATATAAACAGTAAACTTCACACGTTGACAGATGACATTGAGGAGAAGTGCAGTGTACAAGAATCATAACTTTCAGTGCCATAAATTAGGAGTTGTTTCCTTTTTTTTTATATATATATACTTTAATTTTGTCCAGAGCATAACTTGAGAATCATAAAAGGTATCAACGTGAGACCTCAGAGATAGGCAGCTTTTATTGAGGAGAAGTAACAGGGTTTTGGAGTTATGTCCCTTAATTGATTTTTGAGTCTCAAGGTTTCTTTGGAGTATACCTCGAGCTGCATTAACTTCACAGCTGGATAGTTGTCTCTGAGGAGGAGTGCAGTACATATGAATGATAAACCTACCTTCCATAATTTTTGTGGTATTTGTCGAAGACAATGCCACTATCAGTTCAATAATGAATGTTTAATATTGAATTTTGAAGACCATGTATCGTATTTTGCGCAAAACCGAAGGAAAAAAACCCGATTAAACTCAATTTTTCTCAGACAAATGAGTTTTTCAATAGTACTCTGATATACAATTGATAATGGCGTATTGAAATAAACTGCATTAGGCCATCGATCGTGGAAATACTTCTTTTTGATTGAAAATAGCTTCACTCCCTCGTAGCCTTTCTATTGGCGCAATGATATACACAAAATTTGTCTACTGACCGCTTTGGTTCCGGGCTTGTTCGTTCCAAAACCAGTCGCCCCTGGGCTTGTTCGTCCTATGATTGCACGCTACTCCATTTGATTGTGCATGAATATTTACAGGTCGAAAAATTTATTGTAATGTTGGGAATTAGATCCTGACGACCAAAGATATTTAAAAATCATAGTTTTCGGGTGTAAACTTAATTTAATTCGACATATTTACATGGTTTCTCTCTCTACCCATCATGCATTCTACCGTCAAGGGACGTTACTCCTGACTCCTCCTGAATGATCAAAGGGAGACCACCAATACACAAATAATGCACACTTTCGCACCAGTACTCCCCCTTTAATCAAAAAGATGTATTAAAGGGCAAATCAACAAGTTTCAGATATGGTTAATTTTCAAATCTACATTTATCAAATGGTAACCTGGTAATGTTGTAATTAGAAAAAAAAATATTAAAAGTAATTTTTTTCAATTCATATTTTTGCTTACAAATTTATTCTCTCATGGGTGAAGGGTTACACAATAAATCACGAATTTCATGAGAATAAGAATATTTTGAAATGCTGTTAACCAGCATGAAATTGATAAAAGAATATATTCAGAGATTATTAAGACTTAATTCTCAAAATTATTTTAGTTGTATTTCTTACCATACAGAAATACATGAACATCAGAGAGTGGGAGAGGGGATCTACTTGTGTGAAATACTTTTTTGCTGTTTACCTTGTACACATGATCCATTCAATGCAAAAATTTATCATACATGTATAGCTATTGTATGTTCCATATAGAGCTGCTCTATGAAAGTCTTAAACTCTGAAATGTGTGCCGTGGGAAAGGATAGTGGAAATTTATTCAGTTCTTGTTTGCCTTATGCAAATTGTTTCAATTTGGGTAAGTCTCAAATTGGTCTACTAGGGACTGAGCATTTAATACTGACATTCCGGTCAAATTGCAGTATAGACGACTTCAGATTCATTGTAAAAACATATAAAGAGCTGGTAACTATCAATTGACCCTTTATCTACAATAGTTTCTATTTTTAACTCTTTACCAAACGACAAAATATTAAACAGGTCCAAATTGAAATCACTTGCAGACGACAAAATAAAGTAAAATATTTCAAAAATTGAAATTTGTTTTCAGCAGAGTAGAAAACATTGTGGTAAAAGGAGAAAATGCTGGTTACCAGCATTATCTCCTTTTCCTACAATGTTTTTAAAAGTCTTCTGTCTTCAGGGTCGTAAAAACTAGGGATTGATTGGTAAAGGGTTAAATATTAACCCCACGCATTGGGCACGAGTTCTGGTTTAGTTCCCAGGAAGCAGTATCCGAAGATTTGTATGAACTTGTTTCTGAAGAGATGTAAAATACATGTTTAAATTGTTACCAAACGTCAAATTTATTGACTCAACCGAATTGAAAGCATTTGGAGTCAACAAATTAAATTTTACTCACATGTTTGGACTTGTCTTTGATGGGGTAAAAAACATTGTAGAAAAAGGAGAAAATACTGGTTACCAGCATTTTCTCCTTTACCTACAATGTTTTCAAAAGTTTTTTCTTTCTTCACCAGGGTCCTCAAAACAAAGGATTTTTCTCAGTAGCCTGTCTAGAAGACATAATGTGGATAGGAACAAGGAAATATCCACAAATCAAAATTGTAAAGATACAATTCAAAATTTGTTCAAAATGCATGTAAGTTGTCATATCATTTTTAAGAGTGAAATGTCAAAGAGAAAAAGTGTATGGGATAAAAGCTGTAACATGGGTTTACTGTCACAAACAAACATTACAGTGTAAAGGGGTGAGATATGCAAACGTTATGTAACCATTTCCTGTATTGTTTCAACTGGTCGGTGATTGATTAACATTTATGACCATGACTAGGGGTAGCCAGATACTGACTTCACCCTTTACCATACAAACCATAGATCTAGTTTCCAATACCCAAAGAAAGAGTATTTGAAAAACAATGTGGGAAGAAAATGATGTTTGCTGTTCAAAAAATGATTATTATCCCTTGAAAGTTTACATCATTTGAACAATGTCGACTTTGTTATTTGCAAAATTTATGTTATGAATTTGGATGAATCTTTAATTTTGTTAAATGTTGAAATCATTTGGAAAAGGGAGAAAACGGCAGCAATTTCTCCTTTGTCCAGAGTGAAGCGATAATGTAGAAAAGGGTAAAATAGTACGAATAACAATTCATGTATTCCAATTTCAAGAAAAAAAAAAGAAATTACCTACTTCATGTTGGATTTTCTTTTTGGAAATTGCAGTTGCGGAATGTCTGTCTTTCGGAGTTTCGGTTTAAGGCCTTTTTCCTTTCGACTCGGAGTTTCGAATAATGTCGGCACAGCGTCAGGTTTTAACCGCAGCCTAAAATTCCTATAACCAACTTCTTTTGCCAGTTTTGGACTTATTAAAAACTGACTGTCATCGAAGTATTTCAGACACAATTTCGAATGAACCAAAGGCAAAAAATCCGTCGCTACTGTCCGGCCCGGTTTAAACGTTTCAAAATCCATAGTTTCCTCCTTTTTAATTCCTTCGCAAATTTGAACATACTAATTCTATGAGTTCCCGAATCGACTTTGCAGCCATAGGCTGCACAATTTACTATTTTTTTCGGCTCAATTCTCAGTTAATACTCAGATATCTGCATACAATCATCCGCGTTCCTACTTAATTTCTACTGACGGTAAACACAGACTGACTCGACAATGACGTCACACATGCACGGGAGATAAGCGAATCAGGGGAAGTAAGCCATGTACCATTTTCAGGGCCGTATATCAGCGTGACAATTCGGCCGTGGTTAATGGCATGTTACAGGGTGTTATTTATGAAAAATGGCGGATACATGTTTAACTGACATCATTTGCAGCTGATTAAAGGAAAAAAACAGTCTGGTCAAAATATTTTAGGATTTGCCCTTTAAAGACGTATATGACAAATGTTCGCGTGCATCCTACTGTGCATAAATTTTTGTCGTGGATATTGTATCAAGAGTGCATCTATGTATTTTTTGCACATAATGGAATTATTATTAGTGATCTGAAACAAGTAGCACTTTCTTCGGGTAGTACTGGTGAAGAGAAAAAAATGGATCTTTGAACTGTCACCGTGAAATATCTAAAATGCTGCTGACACGGCGTTACACATCTAACAAGGAAACAAAAGCAGGAAATTTAAAGCTCTGAAAGTATAGCTGTTTCCACTTTGAAAATTATTGTTGGAAAAGGAGAAATCAATCCTATTGAGCAATTTCTCCTTTTCCCACTATGTCTGCTGAGCTTTTATCCTATTCTTTCCATGTAAAAAAAGTAACTTCCACAGTGACCTTCAACCTTGTTTTCTGACGATATAAGCACGGATAGGTGCCATTTTTATTTTTTCTTATTGTTTAGAATTATAAATACTATAAGTGTGGAAATTTTAAGAAAAATCTGTTCGTTAGATAGTACATGTATGTATCTATTAATATTAACCCTTAATTCGGTCAAATTATCTCCCTTTTTAACTCAATGATCCATATATAACATGCATATTTGTACATCTACCGTGCTCAAAACTAGGCTTTTATATATTTTTTGTGCAAAAATATATGATTTTTCATTGAAATGATGTATATTTTTCCTGTAATTTTCCTGTTTAACTGACTATTTAAGAAAGGCGCTTTAAATCCAATATAAGCTGAATTTTGGAACAGTATATACCTTTTTCAAAAGCAAATTTCTCAGAAACGAGCACGGTGACTTACATCTTATTTTACTGTAATCTCCTAGAGACATGATGAGCTTTGTATGCGCAAAGTTTTAAAAAAATCTGCCCGTTAGAAAAAATTGTAGTATACGTCGATAATTTGCTTAGGAGGTTGATTTTAAAGGTAATATTTGAATAATATTTCTCTTTTTTTTTCAATTTTTTAATTCCACACAATGGTTTCCTTGACAAATGCCACATCTGCGCTTTGAAAGCTTTGATTTATTTATTGCTCTTTGTTGTTTTTCAGATTTTTTGTCTGTCTGATTTCATTTGTGTTTACACTTGACAGCTACATAAGAAAAGTGTACCTTGTTGAAGTTTTTTATTGTGTTTTGTATTTAGCATTGCCAGAAAATAGTTATAGCTGTTTTAGCCTTTAAACCAAATTACAAGAAGACACATCTTCTATTAAGCAAGCATTCAGCGGTGGATGACCTTGTCATCATGGCTCTTGTTTCTTCCTGTCAGAGTTGTCTAGATATCATATGACGTCTCGGCACATAACCATTTCGATCCATAACAACTCGGCGCATACAATACCGAATATGTAACGTTACACAGTGTATTAAAGCTTGTATCATGGGCCATTGAAAACAAGTTAAGTAATCGGTGTGTGCTTTATATCGAAGATCAGACTTGACACAAGATGCGATCTGATCTTGATATCTATAAGTATTTAGATCTAATTGCTGGCTAATTTTGACCTGAGTCTAGCATCAGGCGATGGACGTTTTATATCAAAATCAGACTTCTTACTTGGTGCAATCTGATATTGATCCTCGCTGTGAATACAGGATATTTAAGTTTCAAAAGGCAGTGCATTGCATATGGATGTTATTTACCGACAGTTCTTGTAGACAAATTTGATGTTATATCATCAGTCAAGTTACTACATGCAGATGAACGCACCCTCCAACTTGCTAGGAACATATTTCAAAGCAAATGACTTTTAGAAAATGATGGAGTGCAGGGACAATTCAACACCATTAATGTTGGTACTCGCATGTGTAAATCCGCACTGTTACTAAGAATAATGAAAGAAAAAAAGAAATCATTGCCGATCATGTGTTTGGTTCCGGATTTGTTTGTCCCAGAACTAGTTCGGCCCTGGGCTTATTCTGCCCTGGACTTTTTCATCCACGCTTGTTTGTCCCACATTATTGCATTCTACTTTATTGACCGAAAAGAATGACAAGTAAAATATGAATTTGAAAATGAGTTTTTTTTAGAGTGTCTACATTGTTGTCTAGGATGCATGATTGCGGGATCCACGCAATTTTTTCTTTTCAGATGTCGAATAAATTCAGACCAAATGCATGACTGTCCCGTATAAAAATCAAAGTACTGAAATTACAAAAAAAAGGGCGATGGAAGAAATTTGCCAGCAAATTATTTTTGACGGTGGATAAACGTTATAAAAATTCATTCATCTTACGGTCGAGAACATTCTTTTCTAAGATTGATAGCATTATTTCATGGCTGTTTTCCATGAAATCGTGTATCTAAGCGTTTTGCATGTGGTTTTAGGAAAGCTGTTTGGGTCAAATGACAGTGGTTTTCGGTGAGTTTCGAATAGTTTGGGGGTGTTTTGGGGTGTTTCTCTCATTCATCCACAATGTAAAAGTTATGAACTAGGTCATGTTTAAGCTTTTTTTTAATCTAGAGCAATTTCTGTGATATTTAACTCTGAAGTTTATTGTTTGTGCATTTTGCTTGCATGGATTTTTAATTCACATGTTATTTTCACACATCAAATGACACAGTCGTGTCTATTTATTGATCAATGTGGAACTATTTTTCTACAAACAAAGGAGTGATTGGTCTTCTGGGGACTTCAGTGTGACGGTTGTCATAAGAAGGTGAGACATGAACAGTCATCACCTTCTAAAAAATTGTATGATGAATAGCTCCCAGACAAAAAACTTCACTTTGCCTCGCAGCAAATACTGTTGTTTTGATCAAATAGCATCCTTGCCGAGTCTGTTTTTGCAGGATACTATATGTCCATTACAGTAGCCTCCTTTGAAGGAGAGGGAGTCAAAAAGGCTACCTTCCAAAACGGCCAACTTTTCAGGGTACTGTTGGAAAATTGTAACCCCCCCTCCCCCTAATTTTTCAAAAATCACCCATATTTTTTATGGAAGGGGGACAATCCCCCCTCATTTACAGCTTTTAGAATAGACACTATATATATATGAACCAATCTCCGGCAAAAGAGGGCTTAATCCATCTCCATGATCCGTGGTACTAAGCAAGCCATGGTATACTTATGGATCCATAATATCCACTTTTTTCAGCATACAACTTAATGATGAGATAGACTGGTTCTTGGACATATAGAAAATTGACCAACAGCGAAAAGATTCGGCCCAGGTCAGCCTGCGCCAACTACACAGGCTGACCTGGGTCGATACTTTTCTGAGATGAATTAGGCCCCTTTTCAGAGAGCATGGCATGGCTCAAATATGTGCTTTTTGGCTTCACTAAAGCCAGCGAGCTTATGTCAAAGGAAGAAAATAGGCAAAAGAAAAATCCTTCGAATATTATCTCCCTTCAATTCATAAAGACCTTGTGGCCAAGACTTCTCAAAAATACTCATTATACACTCAGCAAATCTGACCCAGTAATAGACAGGTAAATGGAAATAAATTGTAACATGTATCTTGACATTAACCGTGGTATTGTAATGAAAAGATTATCGACTCTGCAAACAGAAGGCATGTCTTTTCAAAGAAAGGAAAAACACATTGATTGCACATGCGTGGTGTCTATAAGCCAAAACAAATTAAAAAAGAAGCTTAAGTTACTGAAATTTTGTCAGCGATAAGAAAAAAAAAAAATATGAAATTCATTTTCTGCACAAACGTATAATCCGAGAAAACGAGAAAAGCTCCTTTAACAAGAACAAGTCAATAAATTCTTTTCAGAATTAGGCTGAGGTACGTTTTCACACTGATCAATCATTCTGCAAAAAATGAAACGAAATGAAACATTTCTTTTCAAGAAAGCGATGCAGGAACTCGGTCTACGGGGAATAACAGCTTAAAAGTGGCGGTTGATAAGTTTTGCTGAGTGTATTAGCCTTTAAAAATTTATGTTTTTCGATTCAGTTGTCAAATCCACAGACAGTCAGTGTGAGACTATGTAGATTTTTTTATTAGTCTATACAAATGTAAAAGCATTTTCACACCTGTACAAAATGACTATCCCGTTTTTAAATGCCAAAAACTTGCACCTTTTCATTGAATACGCTTTATACGACTGCAAAGAAACTTATATCAAGTAGTATTTACTGACATTTTACGAGAGATTTTAATTTGCGGCACAGAAACTGTCTAGTCCCTATTATTGTTATATTTCAGAAGCCTGAAAAAGGGAGACCATATCGCTGTAGAAGGCGAATTTAGCGGTGAAATGTACTATCACCACGGTATATTTCTTGGCCACGAAATAGGTGTCGCTGACCATGGGGGCATAACCAAAAAGGACGCAACAGTAAGGACTGCCGACCTTTTCGAGTTCACAGACTGGGGTAAAAGACGTCTTATTAGGATCATCTATCCTCCGGGGTCGTGTTCCACTCCCGAAGAGACGGTACAAAGAGCTATGGAAGTGGCCAATGATCCAGACAAATGGAAACCATTTAACCTATTAAGTAATAACTGCGAGCACTTCGCGACTTGGTGTAAAACAGGAGAGGCCTTTTCTGAACAAGTTTGGGCAAAAGCGCAGGCAGCTCTTTTAAATCCGAAAGAGTTTCTGAACTTAGCCGCGGCTTCTTCAAATTATGGGAGCGTGGCTTCAACATGAGTCGACTGGAGTTTCAAAAAAGGAATAAAAATGAGAATAATGTTCCTTAAAATGTGGTCAATAGAAATTCTTCCATAAAAATTATTTGTATTTCATACTCATATTTTCCCAACGAAGCCAAATATTGATGAATTAGACTTGTCTATCATTTCCTCTTTTAATTAGTACTTCACTGCAACATATCAACTTGTTCCACCTTCCAGACTTTTCGTAGAAACTCTTAACGCTCCAGCATATCTCTTTTGCAGACAGCATAGCAAGATAATCAGACTGTATTTGAATCTACACGGTGCCACCGTTTGTGAGATATAAAGGAAAAATTGTTTTAGAATGTCAAATATATTTTTTTAAAGGTCTAGTTTATACAGTACTCTGTGGGTTCGAAAAATGGACATGAAAAGGTTTTTTTTTTTGTTTTGTTTTGCTTTTCAGCTTAAGTGTCCTCTAGGTGCTTATAAGAGGCAGGCGTTTTTAAACAAGTATGTAAAGAGTTGTGTTTCCTGTAGAAAAAAAATGTTTCTATTCATATGGCCTCACGCACAGGATGGTTGTCTTTTTTCATCAAATCGATAAAAATCAAATTCATGAAAACCGTTATTTGAAAACTGTAACTATAACCTTGATCTTTTAATTCTTCATGCATGTTAATTGAATCTGGTGATTCTACCTTCTTCCGCCATATATTGTCAGATATGAAATTATCGTATGAATACACAAAACGTAAAAAGTTGTGATGGTCGTATACCACTCTTTTGTGTTACCAGGTATAACATAAATCAGTTTTGAAAGGGTGTATTCAAACAACCTATAATAGTAATAAAACATAATCAGAATATTTAAGAGACGTTGATTTCTTCACACCTTGGTCCGTATCCACCAGGCATTCTTAGGAACGTTGTTGGTCTTGTTCTCCAAGATTTTCTAAATTTGAAAGTAACACAACTTCTGATTGGTTGAACCACTTTGGTTTACGAATGGTTAGTAAATACGAAAATTGATCAGTCTGGTTTTCTACTGGTTTTACCAGTACTTCCAACAATATTCTTCTCAGGCTGCTTTCCCACATAATCATCTTTGAAATAACGATAAGCGATGGGATAGAAATGAGTCCTGTCGCAGTATACTATCATCAATTACCGGAAAGGATTTGGTCGATCTAGGGACTCCAACCAGCAGCTACAGGAATCAAAGACCCATCTTTCCTTCAGGGCGTATCCAAGTCAGTAAAAATAAAAACGGGAGTTCCGCTGAGGTTATGTTCTTGATCCGTTTGTTTTTTTCAGTTTACAACATAAATAACACAGTTGATAAGTTACCCTCAAAAGAACCTATTTGCAGATGATGATACTTGAATCTATATGATGGTCTACACAAAATATGATATAAACGGTATTTCTGAGTGGGCTGAAGAAACGGCTCTTCAAGTTTCTAACGAATTGTCAGGCGACCGGGAGAAACTGGAAGCGTTGCCGACCGTACCAAATTGGTAGGTCTTCGTGTGACGATAGAACTGTATGTCAGCTCATACGCCTCTGAAACTCCATTGGTCTATCAGCCGATAACGAAATTTTCATTATCGGACACTGTTACTATAAATAGCGCATTGGGTATTGCCTCTGTATCGTATATAGTAACGATATAGAGGGAGTCGCCAATGTGCTATTTATAGAAACAGTGTCAATGAAAATTTGAGTATATATTCCGTGATATACAGGCGATGCACCAATGTGCTATTAGTGTTCGATGATCGACTATGGACAATTTTAGTGTTCCGTGATAGACCAATAGAGCTTCAAAAAACTGGTCAGTTCACCCCAGCAATCGCCGCCTTGCTGCAAGATCAGCCTCTGTTAACTATTCAGTTCAAATGGTCGTCGTCGTGAATATCATTAACATTATGTCGACGGTACGTTTTTAAGAGGGATAGGTTTGTGGGGCGGCACGATCATGGACTGGAGAAAGATATCGCACGGGGTAAAGTCACTGTAATAATTGCACCCGGGAATTTAACTATCGTAAGATAAAGGGCTGAATTTTTTTTTTTTTTTTTTGCCCTGTTGCTGTGCCAGACCTGCAACGATAAACCACGATAGAAAGAAGATTATTTCCTGAATAAACCATGTTGTGAGTTATGAGCGCAATGAATAAACCACTCGGGCTATCGCCCTTGTGGATTATTTATTGTGCTTCATAACTCACAACCGTGGTGTATTGAACGATAAACCACGATAGAAAGAATATTACTTAAGAAATAATCTTCTTTTTATCGTGGTTTATCGTTTAATAAACCTGGGCTGTGAGTTATGAGGCACAATAAATAATTCACGAGGGCGATAGCCCGAGTGGTTTATTCATTGCGCCTCATAACTCACAACGTGGTTTATTGAACGATAAACCACGATAGAAAGAAGATTATTTCGATTCTAACATGACCAGCTCTTAATCAAAGGAAAACAAGTTTATACTTAGAGTAAAAACGCGGATGCAGATTATATTTCATTGAATAACTTACTTACATACTTTATACAGAATGACATCACTCTATATAGAATGACGTCACTCTACGTAGAATAACATAGGTTTTACCTCGCTTTCGTTGCACTGTGTTTATAGAGCCGGATTCAGGTATCATGTTAGAATTCTTAATTAAACGAGTCTAGGGAATACGTCAGTAAGCGAGCCTTTTGACGAGTTTGATAAAAAATTCATCTCAAACGCCAACTTGTGTCAGATTCTTTTCATCACATAACGATATTTTACAAATTACAGATCAGAAGATGCAAAACCATCTAGATCTATAGATGCATCTGCGGTAATAATCCATAAAACCCCATTCACTTCTATGAAATATGTACAAAATGACGTCGAAAATGACGTTACATAATTGTGATATCAAACGTGTATAAGATTTTAAAAAAAAATTGATTGGTGACACTGACAACAAGAGAGGTTATGTGATAAAATATTATCCGTAGAAAATGTTAAAGCTTCCTCAATAGGACGAAGACACTGCTGTGGCAATACCTCGACGTTTTTCTTCGATAAAAGCCGAGCAAATAAATCTTCGACTGGTGAGGGAATTAGATATAATTGCAACTGCAGGAACTGTATGTATAGTAGATCTATGCTTCGGCCGTCAAGAGCCTGTCGTCCGATGTTAACGTCGTTCTCATCACAGGTGAAGGGTGAGTTAACCCTTAATCTGCTCAATAAGTTAAATAAAACTTTTAAGCCGATATTAAAACCAATTGTGTTATTTCAGATTTATTTTTAGGAGAAAATATTTCCTTATCGAAGAGTGTAGATCCAATATCAGACTGCACTTTCTATGCAGTTTGATCTTGATCAACATTGTCTGCAAAAGGTCAGTGAGTCGCGTTTAGAAGCCTAAGGGTTAAAATCGGGCTTGGCGTTTAGGAGATACCAAGCGGAAACGAAATTGCTAACAGACGGAAGGACGGGCAGACATAGAGACGGGTGGCTTGTGGCATAGCACACTGCGTCCCTTTTGTCTTTTTTTTTTTATAGTGGATGGCGGTAATCGTTTGATAACAGGTTTCTAGTCTAAACGTACGCTGCTTTGGTAACTTTGATTAATCATTTGATAATAGGTATATAGTCCAAACGTATTGTTTTGGTTACTTTGATCATAATCTTTGGGTGAAAATTGATTTATCTTCACATTTCTACCTAAAAGGGGGCATTTTATCAGATTCTCTTCGCAAAGTTGTTTAGTAAATCCCAACAAAGACGGCCTATTTTTAATTGCGTGCAAACATAGCTTTAAAACTCAGAAAGGGATAGGAATGCATGCACAAAACGCAAGGAACTATCGAGTTTCTTATACGTTTTCTGATGAAATACATGTTTAATCCTTTACACACAATGACAACTTTAAACAACCCTTAGAAAGAAGGTTATTGAAAACATGGTGGGATCAGGAGAAAATGCTGGTAACCAGCATTTTCTCCTTTTCTTACTATGTTTTATTACCCTATGAAAGACAAATTTTATATTTTGAGTCACGTTCGATTTGTCGTCTGCAAATGTTTTTTTTTTTAGTCTGTGGTAAAAGGTTAAGATATTTTCTTCTTTCTCCTTTTTCTGACAATGTTTCTAAAGGCCTTTTTCTCCAGGGCTGTTAAAACTTTGGATTGTGTGGTTTTAGACATTTTTGTAGACATTTTTGTTGATCAAGATAAGACCGCCTTTTGTGGACAAATTGTCAGGTATGAATTGTTTGTATGCATATGAAAATACATCGTGTAAAAGAATATGAGGGTCGCGTATCACTCTTTTTTTCCTACCAGGTGTAACATTTCTCAGTTTTTAAGTTGGAATGCGAAGCATGCCAACTTAGATTTAGCAAAACCGGAAAATGAAAACAGAATAATTCATTCCGGGTACCCGAAGAACATAAAACAAGGATATGAATACACCAGGGACTGGTTTTCATCTCAACTTGCCATGGACCATCCGTTTGTAATAACCGAATATAATAATATGGGACATGTATTACTTTCGGGACAAATATGCATAAATAGCCATCAAAACCTTCGTAGACTTGTTTTTTAAAAGATTCAAAAAGAAAGTAAAAACAGCGTATGAATATGTCGCTGTGCTTCGGTGTTTGCTTATTTGGTAATCACGTGATCTTTATTTCTCAGAAAACAAGTTTCAGTTTCCAAACGGCCTAGTTTCACTTTCTAAACGGCCTTATTGCACACTTTAAGAAAATAGTTCATATACATTTTGTCAATAATTTTGTTAAAAAGGTCATTGAAGGGAGACAAAGTCTTGTGAATATTTATTAACATAAAAAACTCTTTCGATTAAAACTATTTGCATTTCATTACTTCCCTTAATATCGCGAAATCAAGTATCTACAGCGCGCATTGACTTCATTTGATAGTTGGTGGATGCACAGAATCATCTTGGGGTTAAGTAAACAGTTTTAATATCGATGAATTTTTTAATTTTGGATCACGAACAATAAATATCGAGTCGATGTATCAATCGTCGCGTGTATAAAGGTTGCAGGAATGAAGTTTTAGTCTACGACTGGCGTGAAAATTGTGTCTCGAGAGGTCACTGTATAAAAACTAAACTGCCGATTTCAAGAGCAGTAGCGTTTACTTGATTGCACGCGATTTATTATTACTAATTGTATTTTCTTGAAACTCGGAGTATATGTTCACTATCAAAACAGCAACCTATGCCATCAAGGGAAATAACTCCAAGTGCATTTTGTAAGAATTTTGTCCCTTTTTCTATTTAGATCTTTTTCACTGTCCAGCACCCACAGCCGAGCGTGGCACCAGCATGCGGCGCTCTTGTTACTGTTTAAGCCTGTACTTTCTGTCTGTCTGTCCACAGTTGACTTGCAAACTGAGTCTCTATTAGTATACATCCAATTTTTAGGCAGCATAATACGTGTTATAGGGGTCAGCTGTAGTTGTGCTTGTTGCAGCAGTAGCTCCTTGGCTTAAAACTTCAAAATCACAATTTAAGGTTTGTCAAAAATCTTGACTTGAATGATCCTCGCAAGTCCATTTTCACTGGAATGATCGGACCATATCTTAACAGTGTTGCACAACTGTTTATCTACATGGGATATGATTTTCATGCGCCACATCGAAAGATCGGAAGCATATTGTTGTCGAGCTCGCTTGTGGTGAGTGAGACATAGCGTTACAATGTCGTTTTGGCGTCCATCTGGTAAAAACTTGGCATTTCCCTATTACTCCAAAATTATTCAAGTTACATTGAACAATGGTCATACTTTTCATGTAGACACCTTTCGTCAATATGCACCTTATGAGGGTCACATGTCCTAGACCAAAGTCAACTTTTAACTCAGATCACGGTAAAAATGTACTTCCTGTCAATATGCATATAATGAGGGTCACAAGTCCAATGTCAATGTCAATATTTTGATCCTTTCTTCAAAAGTTATCACAGAAACTTAACATTTAAATAAAAATGTTCATATTTGGTACGAAGGTAACAGTCATGGATAGAGATCTGCTGATGACAAGGTCATAGTAACCTGACAAGGTCGAAGTCAAACATCAAAGCCATTCACCAGATAATTGGCTGTTACAGAGGCATTTGTTTTTCACAAAAAAAAAGTCTTGTTTTGCAAAAAATATCATGGTCGAAAGTAAGCAGGCATGTGCTTGAAGTTCAGGTTGTAAACTCTTCCAAAATATCACATTTTCTTTTGTTTTCCGTGTGAAAAATTGTCAGATGTCCGATCAGGTTTCTCAAAATTCCGCACTTTCAGCCATGTAATATGAAAATGTTTCACTTTGAAGCAAACTACTCTGGTTTTCTAATTATCTCTCGAACTGATATCAAAGAGTTGTTATACCAGGGGGAATTTCGTCCTTATGTCATGTTCAGGCTGGGGTACCTCAAGGATCTATATTAGGGCCTCTTCTATTTTTAGTTTATATCAATGATATCGTTGATGATATTCAGTCAAACATAAATCTTTTTGCAGATGATACGAGTTTATCTATGGTTGTAGATGATCCAACTAATGTAGGTAATATCCTACAATCTGACATAGATAAAATTTCCCGTTGGGCACAAAAATGGCTGGTCAAGTTTAACCCTTCAAAATCAGAATCACTGGTAATATCCCGTAAACGTAATAAACCTAATCACCCAAATCTCTTTATGTCCAATATCGAAATTCCGTCAGTTTCTAATCATAAGCATTTAGGCATTTTTCTTTCTAAGGACGGTTCCTGGGATATTCATATCAACAAATCTCTTGAGAAGGCATGGAGGAGGGTTGGAATTATGAGACGTTTGAAAGTACGACTTGATCGGCAGTCTCTTCAAACCATTTACTTTTCATTCATTAGGCCTTTATTGGAGTATGGTGATGTAATTTGGGACAATCTTTCTCAGGGACTTAAGGATGAACCAGACAAACTCCAAAATGAAGCTGCACGTATAGTTACAGGCTGTACAAAACTTGTGGCAATTGCTGATCTATATGAAGAAACAGGATGGGAAACTTTGAGCGAACGTAGGCGAAAGCACAAACTTATTCTTTTTTACAAAATGATTAATGGGCTTTCACCAAATTATCTTAATGCACTCGTACCTCCAACGGTCGGTAATTCGTCAGCTTATAATCTACGCAGTCCAAACAACTTGCGAACCATTTCTTGCAGAACTAGTTTTTACAAAAATTCATTTCTACCGGCAGTAATTATTGATTGGAATTTCTTAACTGATGACATAAAGAGCGCCGAAACAGTAACAGCTTTTAAGTATCGTTTGAACCTTGGCAAACCCGTACCGAAACAACTTTATTTTTATGGCGAAAGAAAAATTCAGATTATTCATGCTCGATTGCGCAATAGATGCAGCTCTCTTAATCACCACCTATATTTGAAAAAGATAGTACAGTCTCCTCTTTGCACTTGTGGTTCCGTCGAATCAACTGAACACTTCTTTCTACAATGTCCAAATTATGATAATATAAGAAATCAATTAAACTTTACCATTAATGATATAACAAGAGTCTCTCTTAGAACTATCCTATATGGGGACGAAAGTCTTAGTCTGCTTTCAAATGAAATAATATTTGCTGCAGTTCATACTTATATTCGTGCAAGTGGGAGATTTAGATATTAGCAAAACTGATCTTATTTTTTCTATTAAGCGATGATTAATTATCTGTCCTGCAAACTGGCTTAAGTCTTCTGAGTTATGACAAATTCTGTAGAATTGTAAGGTCAGGTTGTAAGTTATTTTTATGGTCCTTACATATCGATTATTAGTTAACAAGTTTACCAGTTTGCATAACTCCACATCCATCTTTTCCTCTTTTTACCTCTGTTGTCTTTTTCTATTTTATTTTCTTCATTTTTGTTTTTTGTGTGACTTCTTTATACATGCTGCTTAACCGGAGCTTGGAGAGGAACTATATAAGCTTAGCTTTCGTTCCAATCCATTTTATAGAATTATTCTTGTTATTATACTGACTGATCTGTTTTTCTATGTAATTCCATGTAATTCTATGAATAAAATATGTTTAAATTAAACTACTCTAATCACCAACGAAGCAATCTTTCATTTCAAATAAACTGAGGTATCTATAGACCTCATGAAAAGTAGGAATACCATAAGAAAGAAAGGTTTCAAAGACATCGTTAAAAAACATAGAAAGAAACAAGTTTGTATTGCATTTACCGCATTCCAACTTAGCAGTGCTTTCAGTGCTTTGATTTAGGGATGTTTTCAACAACTTATAACAAAACACACATTGATTTCTTAAATCTTATTTTCCGTCTATTTAACGTCGCAAATGGTTGCCCATATAGGTGACGAACCCCTGAAGGCTGTTAGTTTTGTTATATGGGGGATAGTGCAAGATACAGGACGAAACCTATCCATAGTTACGCATTGTTCTTTAACGTGCTCGGTGTATAGCACTGTCACACGGGACCTTGGTTTAAAGTCTCATCCAAAAGATTATTAGTTATTTTGGATGGACCATGTTCTCTGCAAATAATATAGGATGAGACATTTATATCATTCAAACCTTACAGACCTTGAGCCACCAAAAGGCCCCCCGCCCCACCCTGGGGGAATTTTCGGCACTATGATTTTCTGAAACCCCAATGTCTACTGAGTACTTTGTCAAAGTCTGTCACCTTGCGAGCGGCACTTTTGCGAGTTATAGAGGTCAAAGGTCATCAAGTGCACTTTTGCTTTCAGGTTACATTTTCATTTTGAATTTTACATTAAATAGGTTATAAACATTCACAGATAGGTTAATATACTCCTATCTATTGCCATAACAAATATTTTACAGAAAAAGAAACAATCAAAGTGCTGAAAGAACTGTAATTGGTCATATTTGTGAGCCTAAAATGGCTTGTACTCAAAAGCGTAACCATACTATACAATATCATTCTTTTATGATTTATGTGATACAGAATAGATGTTGTGACACACATTTGCCTTTTCATTATAATTTACGCTATCTATAATCTGTTTCAGCCAGGTAGATCACAGTATTAACAATATAATGTTGAGTTTTTGCGTTGAAATCCGATGACCTCTACGGGAATTGAAGATATTTTTTGCTGTTGACCCATAAAAGTTCAATGTAGTCAGGACTGTATTTATCATTTCTATGGTCAAAAGTGAGTAAATTGCCGCATATATTGGTACTGTATTAAATACAGTGAATGGAGTTGTATAGATCACATTCATAAAGTCAACATCGTTGTCGTCCTCCTCATAGCTTGGTTAGAATGTATTTCACTATGTTAACTAATGCATAGCTGTGAGTTATACACTTTATTCTATAAAACATGATATTTGTCTATAGTTTAATGAGTAGTTAAACGAAAGTTTTCTTTATATATCATACACATGCATTGCATTTCTATGTCCAAGGAAGTAAATATTTGAAAAGTGAAATGAAGTTTCTGTTCTATTCATTATACGACAATTTTACTACAACTAGAAAATATCAAAATCTACACAAAGAGGGCTTGCGTAAAACCAGTTTTGAAACACCCTGGATTTTCTATTCTCACGATGATTACAAGGTAGCATTTTGGAAAACAGAATTTACTTTTGTCGAACAACAGAGACTCCCTTTTACAGCATAATAGAGTTTATGATAAGAAGCAGGTGAGAAAGGAAGGACCTGTCCTCCATGAGATCACTGAACATTTTTATTTTTTTCCAAAAGATGGGCAATAATTGGTGTTTCACTCATCTGAAGTAGTACAGTAAAATGCAACCTATCATTTGTAATGTGGGAAACAATATCCTGAAAGTAATAATAAGCCGATGATCTTGATATCAAACTCAAAAAGATGTTCATCTGTACATGCACAATAATGTAGTGATCAGCATTTTCTCAGACAGTTGTAACTTGAATTTCGCTACAATTGCCAGTAATTACATTTGGGTCTGTGTTGTTTGCACATTAGGAACGATCGATACGATATTGCAGAATGTATTTCTAACGTGCAAACTCTCAGCGCTATCGGCTTTTACCTGTAGTTGTTGTCCGTGGACTGGGAATTCTTATTTAATGCCACAGTGAATTTAGATCGTGCACGTCGGCAGCCATGTTGTTTGTTTACCTTACAATGCATTATGGGAGTTGTCAAACTGTCACACGCGCCCCCCTTCTATTTCATAGAAATCTTTACTTTTGCGTTGATATTTTGTCTTTATAGTTAAAGCCGAAACTAGAAACATGTTTAAATGGGTGTATTTGATAGCTTAATAAGTTTTAAGCATTATTTAATTGTAATATTGGTAACTTTCATTCAAGTTTAGCCAGTTTTGGTCTGTTTTAGCCTAGTCGGCCTCCGACGGTAAAAATGCACAGAAATCGTTGTGCGCTTCGGGCGCGTGCACAACATTTCATGCGCATTTTGGCTGCACAAGTTTTCATGGGGCAGTTTTGACGTCATACTGCACAAATTTTATCACGTGCCCTTTTGGAATGCACATAGGAAGCTGCGCACTGCTCTTTGGTATAAAAGGCAGCACGTTTCTTCTTCTGGGCTCCCGAAAAGTGAAATCTCAAAACGTCTATTTTATTATTTTTCAACTGAAAACTGCTGGAAACATTCTACACTTCTACAGACTACTTACTACATAGATTTCAATAGGAAAGCAAGCTTAAGAATTACTTTACAGTAAAGAATCGTCATTTTTATCAAGGTTTGTTTTATCATTTTTGTTGAGTTTTATCGTCCTCTTAGTTTCGGGTCGGGAGACGTATTTAGTTTTACAAATATTGCGAGAAAGAGACACTCTACCATAGCTCGTTACAATTTTTGGTGGCAGAGGTGGGATCTATTTAAAGATATTACAGATCCAGTGATCGAACCACACCGTTATTTAATTTGAAAAAAATAAAAAAAATGTCAGAAACAGATTCAGAGAGGGAAACAGAAGTTTCTTTCAGTATTCCAAACCCTGTAGATCCAGACCAGGAGCCTGTAGACACTGAAATAAGCAGCGGGAGTCGACATAACTCACCTGAAGACACACATCATGAAGTTCGTTCCTGTGATGTTGCTGATGCAGTTCACAGAATGATGGAGATGCAGAGCCAGATGTCAGGAGCATACAAGTTGTATGTCCTGTAATCAGACATTCCTACCTAATTCTGAGTACCAAGTACCAAGTTTGAATCAAAACGAGAGTGCCAAAAGCCATCATACAGAAATGTTTTTGTTCCGCCTCAAATAATACAGCAACAGCAGCCTATCGCACATAGGGTAAGAGGTTACAATGATAATGGACCCATGCAAAATGTAAACTCTCAGATTCAGAACACCGAGGGAGGGCATCAAAATCATACTACACCACAGAGTAATCACGATTATCGTTTCGGACAGTTGCCTGTGTACAGTCATTCTTACACTAGTTTTTCCCCTACTGAACAAAGAAATTATAACCTTAAACATCCACACTCAGTGAAAATACCCCCTTTTAATGGTAAGGATGACTGGAGGGTTTGGATAAATCGTTTTGAAGCTGTGGCAGAAAGATATGGGTGGAGTGCAGATGACAAGCTAGATGAACTTCTCCCCAAACTGCAAGGCAGTGCTGGGGACTTTGTGTATACACAGCTCAGAAAGGAAGTTCTGAACGATTACCACACCCTTTAATCAGAATTAGATTGCAGATTTCGGGTTATTGAAACGGCCAAAACTTTTGCCGCAAAATTTAGCAGACGTGAGCAGAGACCAGACGAAACTGCAGAGGAATATGCGGCCGAATTAAACCATTTGTATGATAAAGCACATAGAGGAAGGGACATGCTAACAAGAAAAGAGGACTTAGTCAGGAGATTTCTCGATGGGTTAAGAGATGAAGAGGTTAGTTGTGAAGTAGAGTATGTGAAAGACCCATCGGATATTGATGAAGCTGTGTATCATGTGGTTAACCTTCTACAAACAAGACAAAAACATCTGTGTATTCCTTACAATGAAAAGAAAATGAAAAAATTCATACGTAGTGCTCATTTAATGATAGTAATGATAGTGGAGAAGAAGAATACATCTGCCAAGTACAGTCTGAAAACAATATGAGTAAAAATCAAACAACAAAAAAGAGCCAAACAAAAGATCAGCATGCAAGGGCAGAGGAAAATGTCAGTAGGGTAAGCATGGAAAATGCATTAAAACACATACTTGATAAGTTAAACGATTTAACTCTCACTAAGCCGAAGACAAAGCGAACAAGCGAGTGCTACAATTGTCACCAGTATGGTCATTTTGCTAGAGAATGCCCCTTTACAAATGATAGCGCGTCAAAGAGAGGGGTACGTGAAGCACAGAAACCAGAAAGCAAGGAAAACTTACATAGCAAACAACATTTAACGAGAATGGGCTGAACCAGTTGGCCATGCCAAAGCCCCAGTAAGTCAAAAAGATGGCCAAAAAGTTGAACAGCAGCATGATGAAGTGGAAAGAAATGTTATAAGGAGAAGAAAACTTTTTAGCGATGGTCTCTATGTAAAGGGTTCTGTTGAAGGCCTACCAACCATGTTCACTACAGATACAGGGGCTACAAAAACCATTCTCTCTGAGAAGATATACAACAGCATACCACAAGAACAGCGGCCATTTCTTACAAAGACAACATGTTTAACAGGTGCTGGGGGAGTCCCGTTGAAAGAGTTAGGTAAAGCCATATTTAGACTACAGTTAGGTCCAATTCAGCTGGACAAGGACAAAGAGGTAATAGTAGCAGATATTGAAGATGAGGGATTATTGGGAATTGATATACTGCAAGATGACGAACATGGCCGAGCTGACATTTTGCTGAGTAAATCTGTCATAGTGTTGCGGGGTCATACTATCCCATGCGTGCAAGTAGGAGTTAAACATAAAGCGCGTAAAGTGTTGGTCGCAGACCATGTAGTGATACCACCACAAAGTGAGGCCATTGTTGATGTTTTTGTGGCGCGCACAGAAATGGACGACACATACCCTAAGTTAGATTTCCTCATTGAGCCGACAGAGCACTTTAATGATACATAACCACTACAAATGGCTCCAGTGCTGGTCGACATAAACAATTCTGTGACAAATAAAATCAGAGTTCTTAACCCTTTTCCGACATCTGTTGCCATCAACCAGGATGCAGTGGTTGCACAAGCTCAAGAAATAGAGGGTATAGAGACTATTGTAGCACCAAAAGAAAACCCCAAGAAGAAAGATGATTACTACTCTGTTCGTAGGGTCAAAATGAGAAAGCCCGAATTCAAAGTACCGAAAGTACATGAGAAAAGTAAAGATTATGAAGGTGTTAAAGTGCCAGCTCACTTGGGGGATCTTTATGTGAGGTCCTCAGAAAACAGAAATAACCAGGAAAAGAGGGCATTATCTAATTTATTAAATAAGTACCAGAATGTTTTCTCCAAAAATGAGTGGGACCTAGGTCTCACCCACCTTGCAGAGCACTCTATTAACACCGGTGATGCTCAACCAGTGAAACAATCTCCAAGGAGAGTTCCGTTGGCATATGCTGATGAAGAAAAGAAAGCCATTGATGAATTATTAGCTAAAGGGGTGGTCAGAAAAAGCACATCTTCCTGGGCCAGTCCGATAGTTTTGGTCAGGAAGAAGAATGGTACAGTCAGACCGTGTGTCGATTATCGCAGAGTAAACGCCCTATTCAAGCCAGATGGATTTCCGCTCCCAAGAGTCCAAGACTGTCTCGATGCAGTAGCAGGGTCAACTTTGCTCAGCACGTTCGATCTGACAAGTGGGTATTTTCAAATCCCCCTAAAAGAATCTGATATACCAAAGAGCGCATTTGTATGCAAATATGGCCAATATGAAATGTTAAGAATGCCTTTCGGGCTGAATAATTCAGCTAGTACATTTCAACGAACTATGGAACTCGCGCTGCAAGGCCTACAATAGGAAACTTGCCTAATCTACATCGATGATATAATCGTTTTCAGTGTAGATTTCTATCAGCATATGCAAAGAGTGACTGAAGTTCTTGATCGTCTGAATGCTGCAGGTCTAAAACTGCGCCCAGAAAAGTGTAATATCCCACAAGAAGAAGTTACTTTCTTAGGTCACGTAGTTTCAAGAGAGGGAATCAAACCCAATCCAGTAAACATAGCTAAAGTCATGCAGTGGCCTGTCCCCACCTGCCCCAGGCAAGTGAAACAATTTGTAGCCCTTGGTTCATACTACAGAAGGTTTGTCCCTTATTTCGCAAAGCTGGTTCGCCCTATGGTAGAACTTACAAAAAAAGGGTAAGGATTTCGTCTGGAGCGAAGCCTGCCAGAATGCCTTTGAGCAAGTGAAAAGCTTACTTACTGGGTCGGAAATCGTGGCTTACCCCTTGCAGAACGGCAGTGATTTTATCCTTGATGTGGATGCTTCAGATGTACGGATAGGTGGTGTTTTACATCAAGTCCAAAATGGCTCTGAAAAGGTAATAGCCTATGCCAGTACAGCACTGAATAAAGCTGAAAAGAATTTCTGCATAACTGAAAAGGAGCTACTTGCTATACGATATTTCGTCGAATATGGATGAGCTACTGAAATGTGGACCATGCAAAAAATGTTTGAAGAGGGCTAGAGAGATGGCTCATACAACAATACCTCCAACCGAAGATTCAAAACCTAGTAGAGTGCACTTGAAAGAAATTAAACCTACAGTTAAGCCCCTCACCCAAAAAGACTCAATTTGTTCTATACTGCAGTACCCGATCAGACCGCAGAAACCTGTGCATCAAGGATTTTAAATGACTTTATTTCAAGGTTGGGTTGTCCGTTGGCGATTCTAAGCGACCAAGGAAGGAACTATGAGAGCAAAGTATTTCGAGAGCTGTGCAGGATGCTGAATATAAGGAAGACCAGAACTAGTCCAAGAAATCCAAAATGTAACGGTCAGTCAGAACGCTTCAATCGTACCCTTATCAGAATGATTAAAGCCTACCTTTGTGCAGAGCAGGATGAATGGGACTTACACCTAGGCTGTTTGGCAGGAGCATATCGATCAACCCCACAGGAAAGCACTGGTTTGACTCCCAACCTGCTTACTATTGGAAGAGAAGTTCGACTACCATCCGAGCTAGTCCTTGGAAGCAACACCATGTATGGGGACCAAAACGTTACCTCATATGGTGACTACGTCGACATGCTAAGATCCCGAATGCAGCACGCACATAAAGTGGCCAGAGATCATTTGAAAGCTGCTGCAAACAGAAATAAAACCATATATGACACAAGGACAGTCCAAAATTCTTACAAGAAAGAAGATGCAGTGTTGGTCCTCTCAGAAGGAAACCAATTGGGAGTGACTCATAAGCTAGAAAAGACCTACATTGGACCATGCCTGATCCTAGAGAATATAAATGATATCAATTTCACCGTACAGTTAGATAAATCAGGCAAGGAAAAACGCCTTCACCACGACAAGTTAAAGCCATATGAAGGTGTGAATCCGCCCAACTGGCTAGTAAAGAAAAAAATCAGATTAGTGATCAGATAGTGCAAAACTGATTTTTTTTTTTTTTTTTTAAGTGTAAATAGTGTCAGGGTGAAAACTGTAAATAGTGTCAGCGTGAAAACTTTAAAAGTGTTAACTATGTGTAATTGAAAACTTAACTATTAGTGATAACAGTGCTTATGTCGAAAGCTTGATCATTTCAGTGTTAATTGTGTTTACCTGTTAGGACAGTTACTTGGAAATGTAATTAAACAGTGCAGCGGTGAAAAGTGCTCAAGTGAACTTGAAGTGATACCGAGTGATAGTGATCTGCCGATAGTGGTGTTACTGCTTTTAATAAAAAAAATAAACTTATTTTCACGAAGAATGTCCCGAATAAGCTTCCAGTAGGTGTGTTTAACAGTTTTATCTACATGTATTTAACAAGTACAATAAATGCTTTCAGTCCAGAATTTTATCAGTAAAACATCAATTGTCCAGCAAACTTAATTTCTCAGTCATATGCACATACAGGGTCGTCTTCTTTGATAAGCTGTCGTCAGAAAAGCTGTAAGCTGTGGTAAAAAATTGAATTAACAATTAAGGCTACAAGTGGTGTTAAAAGACCAGGTGTTTCAGAGTCAATGATAACGTGTAGCAGAATATGCTCACGTAACAGGTGTTTTGAGAAGGAAAATGCATTCCAGCAGTCATAGTCGTCTGAGTCAGAGAGCAGATAAAAGAGAGAGTTTGAGTTTATAAGAGGTGAAAGGTTAAAGACTGTAGGAGTTGAAAGCGTTAGGCTGAGCTGGGAAAGTAGAAAGAGTAGGTAAGAAAAAGCAGTTTAAGAATGGGAAATATATCTGACTGCATTGATATGACGAACGGAGGGAGATGCATTATAAGGAGAAGTCTGAAACTTTGATATACTTAGAGTCTTGGGGTAGCCAGTGAAGCGAGTATCAAATATTACTGCAAGTCCGCTGTGTTGGCAGATACAAAATACCCATATAAAGAAGGGAAAGTCAGACAATTTAATAGTATTTTACTCAAAACTGCCCTCAATCTGTATATTTCAGATGTCTGCCATGTCAAAAACAACCGAAAACAAGAGGAGGGCTTATCAGTGTCTCCGGTGCCTCCACAGAAGCAACAAAGTCTACATTGAAGCGAAGTACAGGGTGCACAACCACTTACTTAAGCAGCATCTTGGGCTTGACGACGTACCTTTCTACTTGCCTATTCAGGTGCTCCAAGAAAGAAGAATTGGACACGCACGTAAGAACCTTTAAAAGACATATTTTAATGTTAAGGGACAAAAATGTTCCAGATAGTGTTGATATGCTAGTAGCAAACCCATTCCTATATGTAATATCAGAAAAAGATCTTGCGCCCCTGTCTTCAGAAGAGTCAGCTGGGCACTGGGCATCTAAGAAAAAAGGAGATCGTTTGAGCGAAGTCATACAACAAACCTTTCCAGATGGCATCCCTCACAGTTCTCTGCCGCCCGCTTCTACAAATAGTCCAAATCAGAGACTTAACCTAACGCCCTCCCTCAGGAGACAGTTACAAGAGATTTTAAATTCAGCGCTGGCAGCTGCACCGACTCCACAACAGGCACTGATCAACAACCTGGCAGACAAAATATCATCAACATCGCTAAGGAGTGAGAACGCCAACACAGACCTTGACTATGATGACGAAGACATTCTGAAGGACCTCCTGTCAAACCAAGAAACTCCATTATTGGATGAGAGCAGGGCACCACCATTATCAACATTAGTGAAGTCTCTGAGCCCACTTCCATCAACATCTGTAATTAAGCCCCAGGCTCAAGCAAGCGATGGTAGAGAGGAACTATTGGTTTCTGTAAAGAGAACACTGGAAGAGAACACAAAAGCCTTGAAGGCCCAGCAGGCAGCCCTTGGTGAGTTAGCAGCTGCGGTTAGAAGCATGAGTGCTGCCATGCTGGAGCTGAAAGGGAACATGGGTAGAGACGGGAAGAGAAAGATAGAGGATGACAGGATAGCCAAGCCACTGAAACAGCGGAAGGAGTACCATTCGAAGGAGAACCGACCAAGACATTATGACAGGGAACCGAGACGGGACTACAGTGGCAGACATGTGTATCACCTGTCAGGATATTAATTCTGTTCTATAAGGGACATAGTGTGTGCTTAATAATATCATTATCGTTTTTTTCACTTAATTCATAATCGCGTGTTTTCATTATATTCAATGACTTCTAGTGATTCGTACCGCGTATTACAGTATAATAACTTTTGCAGTGTTATTAAAAAATGTACTGTTTCAAGATCCTGTGTTAAGTTTGAAATGAACAGCCTCAAGTTATGAAGTTAGTTATTAAGTATTAAGGTTTAACCTAAATTGTTTGAGCAATTTATTTTTTAATCTTTCATCAAGTGCGTTACATTTGTAGTTGTGTTAGCAGGAGCTTAACACGTTAGAAGAGGGCGTAGTGTAGTGATCAGCATTTTCTCAGACAGTTGTAATTTGAATTTCGCTACAGTTGCCACTAATTACACTTGGGTCTGTGTTTTTTGCACATTAGGAACGATCGATACGATATTGCAGAATGTATTTCTAACGTGCAAACTCTCAGCGCTATCGGCTTTTACCTGTAGTTGTTGTCCGTGGACTGGGAATTCTTATTTAATGCCACAGTGAATTTAGATCGTGCACGTCGGCAGCCATGTTGTTTGTTTACCTTACAATGCATTATGGGAGTTGTCAAACTGTCACACGCGCCCCCCCCCTTCTATTTCATAGAAATCTTTACTTTTGCGTTGATATTTTGTCTTTATAGTTAAAGCCGAAACTAGAAACATGTTTAATTCGGTTTATTTGATAGCTTAATAAGTTTTAAGCATTATTTAATTGTAATATTGGTAACTTTCATTCAAGTTTAGCCAGTTTTGGTCTGTTTTAGCCTAGTCGGCCTCCGACGGTAAAAATGCACAGAAATCGCTGTGCGCTGCGGGCGCATGCACAACATTTCATGCGCATTTTGGTTGCACAAGTTTTCATGGGGCAGTTTTGACGTCATACTGCACAAATTTCACGTGCCCTTTTGGAATGCACATAGGAAGCTGCGCACTGCTCTTTGGTATAAAAGGCAGCACGTTTCTTCTTCTGGGCTCCCGAAAAGTGAAATCTCAAAACGTCTATTTTATTATTTTTCAACTGAAAACTGCTGGAAACATTCTACACTTCTACAGACTACTTACTACATAGATTTCAATAGGAAAGCAAGCTTAAGAATTACTTTACAGTAAAGAATCGTCATTTTTATCAAGGTTTGTTTTATCATTTTTGTTAAGTTTTATCGTCCTCTTAGTTTCGGGTCGGGAGGCGGCTTTAGTTTTACAAATATTGCGAGAAAGAGACACTCTACCATAGCTCGTTACAATAATGTTATTATGCTACTATTAACCCTTTACCACATAATCCTGAATTTTAATGAGAAAGAAGGCTTTTGAAAACATAAACCATCATTTTCTTCTTTCCCCACAATATTTTTTACCCTTCAAATGTAAATTTCAGTTTTTGAGTCACATTTAATTTGTCGTCTGCTAATGCTTTCAATTTGGACCAGTGTAACATTTCCTAGTTTGGTTAAGAGCTATATGAGGAGGAGCCTAACACAGTCAAAGTATATTGCTCCATTTTGAAATATGACAAGAACTTTCATACGCAAGTACATTATTTTATAGAGAGAGAGAAAAAACAAAGCGCATGCACAGGCCTTTTGCCCATAGTAGAAATTTGAAGAGTCACAACATATCTATCAAAAAAGGTTAATTATAACTCGCCAGCTTAAATAACAATAATCATTATTTGTTGAATGTGTACAATACCAAACAAAAATCTGAGAAAAGAAAGTTTTAAATTACACTGATGATAAATCACTAAAACTCAAAGTAAATGAGTCAGTGAATACATAGCCATGTAGCTATGCACTCAGAAAACAATAAGTTATATTATAGTAAGAACAAGATAATCTGAGCAATAACAGGATTGCCATGTGAAAGATAATAATTTGACCTATATATTGTGAAACAAACAAAATAATAATAATAATAATAATAACGGTACATGGTTACACACAAAATCAAAGCATCTATTTCAAACATTTATATGTAACCTTGTTTCATAATCATGGCATGATGCTTCCTACTATTTCCTTGTTTCATGATTCTAGACAGTTAAACTAACATAAATCTAAATAGGTAACAATGGAAAAACAACAACCGTAGTTTCCATAACAAAACCAAATTGTTTCGAATATGGCTGGTATGCATGTGAATGATGATGATTTTTACTGAGCAGAAGTAATATGAGCTTTCAGTTCATATGCCGCTACGGTCCTCCGTAACAGAATACTGACCACAAAATGTGCCACAACAGGTGCACTTCCCCTGTCAAAATGTCAAATCCAAGGAGGAATTCAATTCATCTTAATAACATACATGGTTATTAAATTACTGGATTACTTGACTGATGTGTGCAATAAGTTGAGTATATCACAAGATTAACTATGAATAATATATGTCTGATTTCGGGCAATTACAGTGATCGGAAATATGGACACAGATGCTACTACTAGCGCTCTATCTGGCAGACGTATTGTCGAGCTAAAACATCCTTTCAGATGCAGATCCTTTCAGTTTGATCTAGTCCAAAATTATATCACTTGGTAAAGACTTGCAGAAAACGAAGGGCTGTACATAACTCTTTCTCCTATACCAGGTTGTCCCTTAGCTTGATGAGTCTGCAGCAGACAACATTAGAAAACATTGATGTCAAAAGGAGAAATTGCTTCTAAAGATTGATTTCTCCTTTTCGCACAATGATTTCTGACCCATTAAAGAACTGTGATACATGAATACCAGGTTTTGGTTTAGCGTCTGCAAACGCGTCAAATTTAGAGAAGTCTAAAATCAGCCGTTTGGAAATGGATTAAATGCTAACATCAGTATTACATTTATATGCTATGAATTGGTTTATTATGACCAACAAACTTGATTCTTATAAATATTGTTGTATTATTGAAAAAATTGAGATAATTTACTTCATATAATGTCTTTGTCTTTGACAAACCCTACATTTACTCGTTAGTTAGTGCCCCACCCACAAACTTAAAATGTGTTTTCTTAAAAAATAAGGCCGGTGACCTATTTGTTTTAAGCCTGATTCTTTTAGTTTAGTACCTGAATATTATTTATAGAAAAAATAAGAAAAATCTGAATGTTAGAACATTTAAAATAATAACTTTAAAAGATACTTTTTTTCCCCAAAAAAATAAAGGTGTTTAAGCCATAAGTAGGGTTTTTTTTTTAATATTGATACTCAGTATACTCTAAATTTTTTTTTTATTTCTCATTAAATTTAATGTTTCACCAATGCAATGACATGAAATTTGCTTATACATGTAATTGTTGTCATTTAAAATAATATACATAGACTTAGTTTTCATAGGTGAAATTTCATCCTGAACTGCCGCAATGCAGGGTGTACTAAAAGAAATATTCATAGAATTTTCCCAAAGCTGGTGACCCCCTTTTTTATCCCCTTTTTTGTAGATCAGATAATAAACTATCACCAAACAAAGTTTCGTGAAATTCTGAGTGTTTTGCAAAAAATGGTGAAACTGTAGCGATCGTCTTTAAGAAATACTGTCACATTTTTAGATGCAAAAGTTTAATAGTTCGTAATGTATCAGTAACTTCAGCACTTTAATTTGCACTATAAGTTTCTGTTTACTGAAACAAATATATGAAGACCATGAAAAATAGGCACATACAAATAATCTTAGACTATTTCATAATCTAAAATACAGAAATGAACCAGATAATAGTTGAATTTTCATTAACTGATACATGACATTCAAAAGTACATTTACTGATCTTTGGTAAGTATTGCTTTCATTTTACTCATGGATATGACAAATTGATATAAAATAAATCTTAACCTTGACAGCTGGGTTGCTTTGAGGATGCATTCAAGGCATTTGTGATCAAGAAAATATGTTTTATCTAGAAAATATCTCTACAGTTTCTCAGATTATCATATTGTAGAAGATTAAATCGTAAAATTCCAGTGCTTTTAGTGCTTTGATTTGCACTTAAAGCTCTTGTGCTTTGTTAGAAATGTATAGAAATATTCAAATTCAAGCTTATTACATTTCTTGAGATCATTTGGGACTCATACAAGCAATAAGATTACCAAAAAACTGTTAATTACTAATCAACTGATGAGGCAAGGTCAGACGAGCACTTGATGACCTTTGACCTCTATAACTTGCAAAAGCCCTTCTAGTTGGCAGACTTTGGAAAAGTGCTCGGGGGACGTTGGGGTTTAAGAAAATAATAGTCCCGAACCCGGGGGGGAGGAAACACCCTGCTGACTTATAGTCTATTATCCCTTATCCTGTTGAATAACTAACATGAAATTTTCAAGTCGATAGTAGATCTAAAAACCCAAATGTTGCTCTCTCTAAGATATAGGGGGATACATATTCTTATCGGACAGTTTAGAAACAAGATCAGACTGCAAGTTCTGTGCAGTCTGAATTTGATCTACGCTGTCCGCAAAAGGTCAGTGAGTCGCGCTTAGCAGCCAAAGAGTTAAATCACCTCATTTGTTACGTTGGTCTGGTTTTGATCTCTACGAAATAACACAAGTGCAAAATATTTAACCATAGATATATGTGCAGCAACAAGTACGCAAAATTTTAGTCCCATGCACCCAATTTGCTAGGTTTCTTTTACAACCTCTGAAACGGCATTATCTTCCGCTAGATAGCATTCTAAAAATACACATCTAATTTGGGCATTCTCGGTACAGAACCGGACTAGTTTTCAAAACGACAACCGTTACTTTGAATTTCAAAATAAAATAAACGTTTACTCAATAAAACGCTACCTGGTGCGATTCATTCAGCTATGATCAGCTAGCATGTAACCTATGCACCGGCCATAATTAAAACAGCCCCCCTACAAGCTTGGGTAATAGCTTTGGTGTAATCCCTACTTTTCCAATGTATATGGGATGGGTGATGCGTCATTGCAGACAGGTTGGATCTTCGAAGAAAATAACATGCGCAGACATCGCTGAAACGGTAAAAGATTCATTTAGGCTAGTTCGGGGAAACTAAGTAAGTTATATCAGAATCCCTATGGTCAATAAAATCTTCAATATCAGAGACGTACACTAACTGATGTGATTTCTCTACAAGATATATTTGAAAAAATGTCTCAAAATCTTGGAGTGAGTTATAAGAATTATACTTACTGGTTTTTTGTTTTGTTTTTTTTAAAGAAAATTCCAAAATTCTTTCGGATTTTTTGTTCTTTAAATATGTGTAAACTGTTCTGATCTGCGAAAAAGTTTATGCGTTTTTTCTTGCGAATTGCCCTTTAATACATATCGCACTAACCCTCTTAAATGAATACATTTGAATTATTCAAATCATAAAGGGCTCTTTTATATAATCATCTCGCCCCCTAACATTCGAACATTCATTGCCATGTGCAAAACTGTTCTCTTGTCATTTAAAACATTTTAACCAGTGGTTCGAAAGTAATTTTTTTTTTTTTTTTTTGTCACATGCTCAGCATCGATATTTGACGGAAGCGGCTGACATTTGAGATGACGTAAAACGCGAGAAATGTACGGTAAATGCGAGGAAATACATCATATTTCCCTCATTTTACTGGTTCACTTTGCTGGGTTCTAACAATCTTAGTTTCAACTTACTTCTCGTTATTTAAACTTCTAATAATAATTCTAACATGACACGTGAATTCGACTCTATAAACACAGGGCAACGAAAGCGTGGTAAAATCTACGTTATTCTATGTAGAGTGAGTCATTCTACATAGAGTGACGTCATTCTGTATAAAGTATGTAAGTAAGTTATTCAATGGAATATAATCTGCATCCGCGTTTTTACTCGAAGTATGAACTTTTTTTCCTTTGATTAAGAGCTGGTCATGTTAGAATCGAAATAATCTTCTTTCTATCGTGATTTATCGTTCAATAAACCAAGTTTTGAGTTATGAGCTGCAATGAATAAACCACTCGGGCTATCGCCCTCTGGATTATTTATTGTGCCTCATAACTCACGACTGTGGTTTATTGAACGATAAACCACGATAGAAAGAAGATTATTTCTTAAATCTCAGGCCTTTAAAGCTCTATTGGTCTATCAAGGAACACTAAAATTGTCCTTGGTCGATCATCGAACACTTAGAACACATTGGTGCATCGTCTGTATATCACGGAATATATATTCAAATTTTCATCAACACTGTTTCTATAAATAGCACATTTGTGACTCCCCCTAAATCGTATAGAGTAAGACAAGGTGTGCAACGAAATCGGAAAAAAATGACCCCCGTCCCCTTTCAGAGATAATATTTAAACGAAAACGGATAAATGAACCTAGTTACCGTTGTAGATGGGTTCATTAATGATTTTTCTTCTGTACCCTGACCTTCGAAAGTTCCAAACGGCTCTTGCCACCAAGCAATAGCTCTCATCTCAAAAAAATTAAAAAGCTTCCATATTTTCCAGATCGCCATGCGCTGACGTCACACGATTTGTAATCCTGCAGCGAATAAAAAATTAATTCTTTTTTTCAAACATAGATCGAATTTTTTTTTTTTTTTTTTTTTTGGTATATTGATGAAATTATTAAATTAACATTTCTTCTTATATAATTTATCTTTTCATCTAATCCAGTTTCACGATTTTCATCTCCCATTTCGCATATTTTCAAATGAGTTTTCACCGTTCAATGGTCAAAAGCTTTGGCGCGTCTTTTGATAGCAAATTCACGTGAGTTATAATTCGCTGCGTCATAACGAATTGTGTGACGTCAGCTCATGGCGATAAGGAAAATGTGGAAGCTTTTTTTTTTTTTATATGATAGCTATTGCTTGGTGGCAAGAGCCGTTTGGAACTTTCGAAGGTCAGGGTACAGAAGAAAAATCATTAATGAACCCATATACAACGGTAACTAGGTTCATTTATCCGTTTTCCATGTTTACAGAAGAAGCATCCATGAGCATTTTTATGTTTATTTAACTCTTTACCCCACAACAAAATTATGGACTTACCTAAATTGAAAGAATGGCTTATTACAAATTCAATCGGGCTGGAATGATGGTATTTTACTATAGATGAGCAGAAAACATTGTGGGAAAAGGATACAATGCTAGTTACCACTATTTTCTCCTTTTTCTACTTCCTTTTTCTAAAATCCTCTTCTTTAGGGTAATAAAAAAAACAAGATCGTGTGGTAAAGGGTTAATAGAATGGAATACTGAAAGATGACTTGAGATTTTGAGGATAAGTATAGGATATCGACCGAGTACGAGGTCTTTCCGTATAAGAACGACCTGGGCACGAGCTTCACGTAACACCGAGAGCGCGAAGCGCTCGAGGTGTTTTGTGAAGCTCGTGCCCGGGTCGTTCTTATACGGAAAGACCGATGTACGAGGTCGATATCCGATTTACATATCGGCCACCATCAGTAATGAGCAAACGACCTAACCATTATGTCGAAAAGTGTGGACCTGTTCGATGAAAAAAAGAAGCGTATAACATGTTTTATGGTTTTATAACTTTTGGGTATTTTTTATTCATTTATCAGTTTTATTTTCTCACTTGAACATAGATGAATCGTGGCTTGAAATTGACACCTCGTGAGCATCGACCCTTGGATTTTTTTGTTTGGGTAGGTTTGTTGATGCTGCACGAGTGAGTGCATTGCTCATTATAGGTTCGAATTGACAGGCTGCCCCCCACATAACCATCGTTAAAACAGTGAGAGAGGAGTGAATCCTGTTCGCATTGACTTTCATTAATCCTCTGAAAGAAATTGGCCGAGTCGGGAATTGAACCCGGTCAAGTCTGTTAATATTAGTGAAGTGAGTCTCAAATAAAAAAAAAATCTGTACTTCAGTCAAAAACGAGTCTGAACATTTGAGCTACGTCTCTTCGTGAAACTGCGCCCTGGTTTTTAAAAGTTCAGTGAACGAAGCACTAGTTAAGTTGCTTTTTTTTTTTACACATAGCTGATCAAGATAAGACTGCCTTGTGTGTACAGTAAGGTTCAGCATTACACTGCACAGTGCAGGATGTCTGATCATAGAGCTACATTGTCCGCTGTTTCCTCAAGTCTTTGTCGAGCCCCGGTAGCGTATTTGGTAGCGTACAGGGTCCATACAAACCATTCTGAAGAATATTCTTTGTCTAATTCTCAATAATTTTCTAGATCTTCAAAGTATCACCACTTCTGAGTGGCTAAACCATTTGGTTTAGCCACTCAGAAGTTGTGGTACTTTCATTTTTAGAAAACTCTTCAGCATAAGCCTAAGAATGTTCTTAAGAATGGTTGGTGAATACGAACTCTGCAGGACTTGAGAAAAGGGGGGTGGCATTTCCCAATCCCCTCGGCCTGTTTCTTTTCGAGGAGTGATGATAGTCATTGCGACAGGATTCATTCCTCTCTTATCACAGATCCTTGTTTCGACGATGGTTAATATGAGGAAAAGCAGCAAGTGGTTTGGGAAAATATTTTCGAAGAACTTGTAAAAGAAACTCCAGGTGCACTGGTCGCAGCGATATAACTGAATAATGATGAAAACGGCGTTTAACACCATACAATCAATAAAGCCTTCACTCTATACCAACCAACAACATATCAGACCCGCCAAAATACAAAGCATTTTCTGAATTTGTGACAACTTACGGAAATTATCTTTGAAAGAAGAGAAAACACTGTGAAATGGAGAAAATGCTGGTGACCAGCATTTTCTCCTTTCTCCACAATGTTTTCTAAAGCCTTCTCTCTCAGTTTCGGTAAACTTTCACTTGGGATTGTGTAGTAAATGGAAACAAGAGGGCCCTGATGGCCCTAAAGTCGCTCTCCTGAGTCTTTTGACCAAACATGACCCATTTTCAATCTCTTCTGAGATACCATGACAATCTACTAAGCTTTCATAATTATTGGACTGAAAATGCCTCTAGCATGTACACAAGCTTTTTTTTAGAATTTCTCTCAGTGACCTAGTTTTAAGCCAACCATAGCCAATTTTCCCATTGTAGATATTATCAAAAAGAGACTGAAAATGTGGCCTCTAGAGTATACACAAGGTTTTTCTAAGATCTGACCTAGTGACCTAGTTTTTGAGCCGACATGTCCCATTTTAGAACTTGACCAAAATATCATCAAGACAAACATTCTGACCAACTTTCAAGAGTTTTGGACTAAAAATGTGGCCTCTAGAATCTACACAAGGTTTTTCTAAGATTTGACCTAGTGACCTAGTTTTTGACCATACATGACCCATTTTCGAACTCGTCCAAGATATCATCCAGACAAATATTTTGACCAAGTTTCATGAGTATCTGACTGATAATGTGGCCTCTAGAGTGTACACAAGGTTTTTCTAAGATTTGACCTAGTGACCTAGTTTCTGACACAAAATGACCCATTTTCGAAATCATCCAAGATTTTATCAAGACAAACATTCTGACCAACTTTCAAGAGTTTTGGACTGAAAATGTGGCCTCTAGCGCGTACACAAGGTTTTTCTAAGATTTGACCTAGTGACCTAGTTTTTTATCCTACATCACCCATTTTCGATCTTGTCTGAGATATCATCAAGACAAACATTTTGACCAAGTTTCATGAGTATCTGACTGAAAATGTGGACTCTAGAGCGTACACAAGGTTTTTCTAAGATTTGACCTAGTGACCTAGTTTTTGACCTGACATGACCCATTTTCGAACTCGTTTGAGATATCATCAAGATAAACATTCTGACTAACTTTCAAGAGTTTTGGACTGAAAAAGTGGCTTCTAGGGCATACACAAGGTTTTTCTAAGATTTGACCTAGTGACCTAGTTTTTGACCCGACCTGACCAATTTTCAAACTCGTCCGAGACATAATCAAGACAAACATGTTGACTAATTTTCATGAGTATCGGACTGAAAATGTAGCCTCTAGAGCGTACACAAGGTAAAAGTTGATGGCGAACGACGCACGACGGACGCAGCACAATTACAAAAGCTCACCATGAGCATGCTCAGGTGAGCTAAAAATCCTTGAAAATAGCAATGTTCTAGTGATTTTTGCCACCTCAACTATTATTCCTTGAAAATAGTAATGTTTTAGTGATTTTTGTGACCTAAACTATCATTCACATTGTTCTTAGCGCATTGAATGTTAAAATGCTTGCAATGAAACTGGATCCTCAGCACATGTACATTACTAGAGGCGCTTGAGCGCCTGTATCGCTCCACAGGCCTGATATTTCTATAATGGCGAAAGGAAGTTTTTAACAATTATCATTCAATCCTGCATTTTAGCTCACTGAAGAAACAATTTGGTAGACAACCACCATAGGAACTTACCTGCAAAACAACAATGAAATCCAATGAATAGTTTTAGAGAAGAAATTTTTCAAAGATTTTACTTTATACCATAAAAGGAAAATGAGTCTCCCATAAAAGCCATGTTTTTTGACAGATCTTTTTTTTTTTTAAGGAATTCTGTAAACCTGTATCTAAGGAACATTCCTGCAAAATAATAATGCTATCCAAATAGCGGTTTGGGAGGAGAAGATTTTTAAAGGTTTTTTACTTTGGTTGCCATGGCAACCAGAATTCTTCATGGAACACAATTATTTGAAGGAATTTGAAAGAGGACCACCAAAGGAACATTCCTGTGAAATTTGGTAAAAATCCAGTCAATAGTTTCTGAGGAGAAGTTTTTTAAAGAAAAAGTTTACGGACGCACGCACGGACGAACGGACGAACGAACGAACGAACGGACGGACGGACGGACGGACGGATGGACGGACGGACGACGGACACAACGCCATGACAATAGCTCGCTGGCCTTCGGCCAGTGGAGCTAACAACAATGAAATCCAATGAATAGTTTTAGAGAAGAAATTTTTCAAAGATTTTACTTTATACCATAAAAGGAAAATGAGTCTCCCATAAAAGCCATGTTTTTTGACAGATCTTTTTTTTTTTTAAGGAATTCTGTAAACCTGTATCTAAGGAACATTCCTGCAAAATAATAATGCTATCCAAATAGCGGTTTGGGAGGAGAAGATTTTTAAAGGTTTTTTACTTTGGTTGCCATGGCAACCAGAATTCTTCATGGAACACAATTATTTGAAGGAATTTGAAAGAGGACCACCAAAGGAACATTCCTGTGAAATTTGGTAAAAATCCAGTCAATAGTTTCTGAGGAGAAGTTTTTTAAAGAAAAAGTTTACGGACGCACACACGAACGGACGGACGCACGGACGGACGCACGGACGCACGACGGACACAACGCCATGACAATAGCTCTCTGGCCTTTGGCCAGTGGAGCTAAAAATGTTAACAGCACTTTCTCCTTTTCTCACAAAATTTTCTAATCCGTAGACAAATCCAATTTTTGGAATCTCTGCACATTAAAATAGCTTTCAGTAACCAAGGTAGATCACTCTAGCTTTACAGACGTAATTTGAATCATTAATAAACAATCCCGCGTTTTGACAACCCTCGAAAAAGGCTTTTGAAACAGTGTTAAAAAAGGAAAAAATACTGGCTACCAGCATTTCCTCCCTTTTCAATTTTCAAAGTAAGAGTCAAGTACCATTATTTTACTCGCATTTAATTATTAGCTGTCTGCAAATGCCAAAATTTTGCGTCAAGAAAAAGAGTTTAGACAATGGTTTAAAACAGACGGACACACGCGCACACAGTAGCCGGACAAAGACTAAAAGAGAACTAGAACAGAACAGAAAGATGCTACTGAACAAAGACCAATTACAATAGCTAACCTTTCAGCACTTTTTTGCTTCATTCTTTACCAAATGACAAAATTTTAGACTTGTCCAAACTCAAAGCATTTGCTGTCGGCATCTCAAATGTGACCAGAATGATGGTCTTTGAATTTGAAAGGGTAGTAAAAATTGTGTGAAATGGAGAAAATTCTGGTTACCAGCATTTTCTTTTCCCACAATGTTATCAAAAGCTAAATCTTCCTCAAGGTCTTTAAAACTAGGAATTGTGTGGTAAAGGTTTAAGTCAACTTACAATAAATTAAAACAAGAGGGCCATGATGGCCCTGAAGTCGCTCACCTGAGTCTTTTGACCAAACATGACCCATTCTCAATCTCTTTTGAGATATGACAAACATTCTACCAAGATTTTCATGAGTATTTGACTGAAAAAGGTTTTTTGAAGATCTGAATCAGTGACCTAGGTACTGACCCGAAATGATCCACTTGCAAACTGGTCCAAGAAATCATCAAGACAAACATTCTGACCAAGTCTCATGAGTATAGGATTGAAAATGTGGCCTCTCGAGCGTATACAAGGTTTTTCTAAGATTTGACCTAGTTACCTAGATTTTGATCCGACATGACCCATTTTCAAACCCATCCAAGATATAATAAAGACAAATATTCTGACCAACTTTCAAGAGTTTTGGACTAGAAATGTGACTTCTAGAGCGTACACAAGGTTTTCTAAGATATAACCTTGTGACCTAGTTTTTGACCAAACATAAGCCATTTTTGAACTCATCTGAGATATCATCAAGGCAAACATTCTGATGATGATGATGATGAATAGCGTTTTAAGGCCCGTCGACAACTTAGGTCATATTGGGTGCACTTACTTAGTAAACAATAATGCGAGGTGAAAATAACATACATGTGCAACAACATAAGACAAACATGACAAATGAGGAATGGACGAAACACAAAATGATGCCCCTTTTGTCGCCTTTTACGACATGCATGCTGTCACTTTTGTTCCGCCAGATGAAATGGCAGATGTGACGATCGCGGGACTGCAGTGGTTTATTCTTATACCCCCGATTAAATCACATGGGGTCCCACAGGCCAATTGATTCCCATTCCAAACCCTACTTACATCGAGAAAAAAATACAGGATTTGGAATAAGAACTACCCAGCCTGCTGCAATCCTACGAATTACGAGGAAAGCAGCCGTTTGTCTCTAATTTTAGTCGCCTTCTACGACATGCCATAGAGAAAGGCCGAGGTCCTATTCTATAAATTAAAAAAAAAAACCCGGGACCCCACGGGGAGCAAACATTCTGACTAACTTTCAAGAATTTTGGACAGAAAATGTAGCCTCTAGAGCGTACACAGGGTTTTTCTAAGATCTGACCTAGTGACCTAGTTATTGACTTGATATGATCAATTTTCAAACTCATGCTAGGTATCATCAAGACAAACATTTTGACCAATTTTCAATGTTTTTGGACTGGAAATGTGGCCTCTAGAGCATACACAAGGTTTTTCTAAGATTTGACCTAGTGACCTAGTTTTTGAATCAACATGACCCTTTTGTAAACTCATCTGAGGTATCATCAAGGCAAACATTCTGACCAATTTTCAGGAGTTTTGGACTGAAAATGTGGCCTCTAGAGTGAACACAAGGTTTTTCCAAGATTTGACTAGTGACCTAGTTTTTGACCGGACATGACCCATTTTCAAACTCATCTGAGGTATAGTCAATACAAACTTTCAGGAGTTTTGGACTGAAAATGTGGCTTCTAGAGCGTACACAAGGTTTTTCTAAGATTTGACCTAGTGACCTAGTTTTTGAACAGACATGACCCATTTTTAAACTTGTTTGAGATATCATCAAGACAAACATTCTGACCTACTTTCAGGAGTTTTGGACTGAAAATGTGGCCTCTAGAGCATACACTATGTTTTTCTAAGATTTGACCTAGTTACCTAGTTTTTGACCCAACATGACCCATTATCGAACTCATCCGAGATACTATCGAGACAAACATTCTGACCAAGTTTCATGAGTATCAGACTGATCACAGCACGATCACAAAAGGTCACCTTGAGCACATGCTCAGGTGAGCTAAAAACATTTCGGTGGATGGAATCAGTTTCTTTCCCATCTCTGCCTTCTCTCCAATCCTTCTTTACAATCAATGATGACAAGTGATAAACATTTGGGTTCTGTGAAATATAATTCCTGATAGTGGTCAATATAACAAAAATACTACTTTTTGGACTTTTCCTTTTTTTTCAAACAAACTTTATTTTCCATTACAGAAAGGTTAACATTGCTAATGCATTCTTATATTGGACTCTCACTTCACTGAAACAAACCAGGGACCAGTCTTCACCAACTATTCTTAACCCTTAGACTGCAAAGCACAAATCAAGGGGCTTCTGTGGCCAGTGAAGATCAATATCAGACTGCACAGAATGTGCAGTCTGATCTTGGATCCACACTGTCCAATTAGGACAGAAACAATCACATAAACTGCAATATTTTGTTGTTTTACTTTAGGCTAAGAAGTTTCGTTTAACTTGTTTTTAGCAGGTTAAGGGTTAACATGATTCTACTGCTAAATCCTAAGACTCGTGATCTGATTGGCTGAGATGGCAGCCAATTAGGGGACGTGTCTTGCATTTAGAACATTATTTTAGAATCATTGCTGAATAAGCACCCAGAACTAAAAGATGAACATAATCTACCGTTCCTAAGTTTGGACAAGAAGCAGAGCCCAAAAGCAGCTTTATAAGTCTCAATTAATCATTATATCAATAAAATGGAGTGCACATAGAATACAAAAATGAAAATAACAAAACCTTTTCATGCCTTTCAAAGCATTTTAATAACTCTTTTATGAAACAGCAAAATTTCAAGACTCATCTCAAAATATTTGTAGATCATGCATCACAAGTGCCTCAATTGCTATAATTTATCATTGCCAGCATTTTCTTCTTTTCCTACAAAGTTTTCAAAAGTCTTCTTGCTTAGGGTTGTTAAAACCTGGATTGTTAGGTAAATTTTGTCTAACAGCTGACTAAATCAAAACATACGCTGGTCCGTAGACATGCAGAGACTATAAAAATAGCAAAAAGTTTCGTCCAATGTCAGTCTATGCAAATTGTGTCAGCTCATATGGGTTGATACTTTGTGCAGATGCATTAAACTCCACTTTCACACAGGATGTCTCAAAGACATTGTGTAAGTTTTGGTTTTTAGCAATCTAATATTGCAAGCTTGTTTAACATGAAAAGGCATTACAATTTTCTCTCTGGGAGAAAAGATTAGGATTATGCAACAGAGTAAAACTGAACTGGATGTTTATGCAAAATCCCTGCTGACAGATGTCAGGTAACAAAATCTAAGCAACAGCTTACATAAGAACAGAGTGTTATCACATAAATCCCATTGTTTTCAATGTAATACAGCCATTACAAATTGTCTCACACATTTCTGAGTTAAGAAAATCATGCCGTATTCGGCCAACAGTTACAATTGGTAATCATGATAAAGTTGAGAACTTAATCACTTTTAAATTTAAAAAAAATAAATAGATGCAAGTTTCTTTGGAACTATTTTTCATTCATAATGTACCCATTAAAGAAGCAAATAGGTTTCATGTAAATTTCATCACACATTGTTCATGTATGTCTATGTTTTAACACATCATGGAATATTATTCTTGTTATAAAGTTACATGTATGTTATAAAAAAAATCTCACATTTGCTGGCTTTTTAGGTAAATCTTTGTTAAACTTAACCAAAAAAATGTTATTATGCTCCCCAAAGGCTAGCTTAATAACATTTTGTGTAGACTCCTTTAGTAAAATTTTATCTCAAACACTAATTTATGCCAGATTCTATATATCTTAATATGAGTCAAAAAGAGAGATACCAACTCTATTCTCTATTCTAATCTTCAAGATTATCAAAACTAGAAGATATGATGACAAATCGATCACAGAAAAATCATAACCCTTACAGTGCCTTTCACAACTATAGTTGCCTTTTCCGCCAGAGTAGATTAAAATCAGGTGCAACAAAATGTGCAGTCTGATCTATGATCTACACTGGCCACTTTGCCAAGATATTTTTAGGTTTAAAAATTTTTTATTATTTGGGTCTTTTTTCTAGAATGAAAATTTCTGTTGGGTTTATTCGGCACTCTAACGGTCAAAAGCACTGGACTTGTTGAAAGTTGTGAAAGAAAAAATAAACACAGAAAGAGTATCAAAAGTTTGTGATATAAAACAAAATCATGTACATGGATTTCTTAACTTGACATTCTTGTTTCACATCTAGCCCTTAACCACACAATCACTTGTTTTAATGACCCTAAAGGAGCAGACTTTTGAAAACATTGTGGAAAAAGGATTTTCTCCTTTTTCCAGTGTTTTCCACTCTTTCAAGGGTTGATATACTAAATATTTCAATGTTAAACTGGGCTTGAAACAAACAATTGATGGATCATGTAAAAATGAGGTAAGAAAAGGAAATGTTGATCTACAGGGTAAACATTTGTGTCAACCATTTTTGTCCTTCAACGATAAAATATCTTCTGAATGCCAATAATTTAGACTCATTCAAATAGAAAGCATTTGTCGACAACAACTTGAGAGTGGCTCAAACCATGTAGTTTGTCCATGAAAAAGAAGAAAACATTAAGGGAAAAGCAGAAATTGCTGGTAATCATGTAACCATGTTCAACAGCCTTGTCCATCTGGGTCATTTAACTCTTTACCAAGATTCACAAAATTATGGGAAAGTGTCTGGTCAATTCCTGGTGCTTGTTAAATGTATTTTCAAGGTAAGTTCACTATGAAAAACAGGTTGGATGTACTTTTCCTTGTCCAAAGATGAATTCTGATCTGTTCCCTGTCTATTGATATTCCTAAATTATATCTATGCTGTGTTTGTCACTTTGATGACATGTAAGTAGCTATTAGGTTCACAAAAATATGAGAAGAAGGCAATAATTTGTATTTGAAAGGGCAGAAACCACTGCAGGAAAGAAAAAATGCTGGTAACTAGCATTTTCTGCTTTTCCAACATGTTTTCACAGGCATTCTTAGGATTGTAAAAATGTGGAATTGTTTGATAGAGGGTTAACAAAAAGGTGGACAAAATAGTGGAAGAAAAACTCTTTGGTATGTTACATGTAGAGACAGTGTGTAAGACCTGTGTCTTGGAGTTCACCCTAGACCAAACAATCCCCTGTATCAACAACCCTGAGAAATTTTGAAAACATTGTGGAAAACGGAGAAAAAGCAGGTAACCAGCACTTTCTCCTTTACTAACAATGTTTCCTACCCTTTCATTTCTACCCTTTCAAAGGCAAATCCTCTCCTTTGAGCCATGTTTGTCAACATTAAATGGAAGTGTTTGAAATATTGTTGTTTAGGAAAGAATCAAATAAAAAGTTCTTTTTAGCATTAGCATGGCTTAAACAACATGTATACATTTCAAATGCGACACTTTTACTTGCTCTATGAAAAACTGGTGTTTCTGTAACTAAATTGTATGAAAAACTTTGGACATACGTGTACATATTTTAAAAAATGTCCTTTGGATATTTCTTATGACAGCTTATTGTAAATTTTGTAATCAATAATGTGAAAATATGGATATGATTTTTGTTGCATGTGTACCTGTTTCAGCTGTGACCAATATCTATTGAAAAACCCCAAAAACAACTAAAAAATAGTTCAAATTATTCTTCAAATGATTTCTTAGTCTATGTGAGCTAGAATTAGAATGTACATAGCCATTTACCTAACAATCACAAGTTTTTTTTTAAAGACCTTTTAAAAAGAACACTTCTCAAAAATATGTAGGAACAGGGAAAATTCTTGCGACCAATATTTTCTCCTTTTCCAACAATTTGTCATCTGGAAATGCTTTGGATATGGACAAGGTTCAAATTCTGTTATAAAGTGTTTCAGGGAGCTTCATTAAAGTCCAAGCATTCATTACTGTTAACAAACATTGTTAGGATGCACTTATAATGGATATTCTCTGACAACATGTGCATGTTACTGAGGTCTAATGCATGGATACCTGTCAAAACATTTGACTAAAAGGCAACAAGCAATTTCTCCTTTCATGGCTTTCACCACAATGTTTTCAAAAATGGTCAGTAAGTGGTGTGCAGATGGCAATGTAGTCATCAACTGAAAGTTTCACTATGCTGTCTTCCATGTTGTAAATCATAGCATGTTTTTCTGTGTTCAAGACTAGCCTGGGCTATGACAGGGATATAGCACCTTTCATCGAAACCAATGTTGTAAGTATTCAGTATAACTGTCTGAATGAGAAAAATCTACTAAGTACCTACAACATAACATTCAGTAAAGAAATAATGGTTTACAGACATGAACACCCACCCTTATTTTAACCCTTTACAAAACAATAATAAAGAACCTAAATAAGCAGACTGAGACTTTAGAAAACATTGTGGGAAAAGAAGAAAATGCTGGTAACCAGCATTTCCGCCTTTTCCAAAAATCTTTTCCATCCTTTACTAAATCTATTTCTATAATTTTTGTGACGTTTATCATCAGCTAATTTGGACCAGTCTCAAGATTTGTTGTGTGATTAAGAGATAATCCCTGGATTCATGTGGGGAACCTTCACCCTGAAAAAGTCCTATGGTTTCCCTTGCATCAATGCAATACCTTGGACCCATCCAAAACTGAACAGAAGAATGGAAAAAAATGTAGAAAAGAAATGCACAATCGCACATGGTGAATTGATCAGAGCTCCAGATAAGAGGGAGTGATGGTATTCTAAATCCATTATTTCTCTTCCAAACTCTATGTTGTGGGTACTCATTAGAATTGTCTCAATGAGACGATTCTGATGAGTACCCATAACATAGGGTTAAGTGGAGAACAATTTTCAAATCAAAATCACTCCCTCTATCTGGATCTCTGATTGATCATGTATGTAAATAACAAAACCCGGGAAAAAAAATTCAACAGCAATACAAACATCTTCAATGCAGTTTCATGAAAAATAAGAGTTAACATCCATTGTGTAAAATATTTATCAGATAGAATGAATAATAATAGACTTCGGTCACTCACATATATGAGAACCTTTCTATTTCAAGCACCAGAGACTTATTTCACTTTTTCTCACATTCAATATGTAACCAACAATTTTCCGTTTGGTTTACAAATGACAAGATTTTACACTAGTCAGCAAGACTAAGAAATGGCAAAATTTTACTATTCAAAACTGAAAGCATTTGCAAATTAGATGTATCCCAAATATGTGAGATTTTTTTTCTTTGAAGGAAGGAAAACATTGTTGAATAAAGGACATTGCTGATAAGCAGATTTACCTCTCTTTGCAATATTTTCAAAAGCCTTCTTCCTCATGGGTATTTAACTCTTTACCAAACAAGCCCTGGTTTTCATGACCCTAGGCAGGACAGCTTTTGAAAACTTTGTGGGAAAAGAAGAAAATGCTGGTAACCAACATTTTCTCCTTTTCCCACAAGGTTTTCTACTGTTTCAGAAACAAATTTCATAAATCGAGACACTTTTAGTTTGTTATCTGCAAATGCTTTCAATATGGACCAGTCCAAAATTTTTGTCGTTTGGTAAAGAGTTAAACACTGGATTGTTGGCCCTTATCCTGTTAAATAAGTAAAATGAACTTTAAAACCGACAGTTAAACAGCCAAATTTTGCTATTTCAACAGTATCCTCTAAGGAAAAGATATCTCCTGATGGGACAATGTAGATCCAACATCCAACAGACTGCACTGTTCTGTGCAGTCTGATCTTGATTTACACTGTCCGCAAAAGGTCCTTGAGTCACACTAAGCAGCCTAAAAACCCAGATGAAATAATTGCGGAAATTCAAATTATTGAAAATAAATTCATTTAAATAGGCCATATGACTTCTTACCAGTATAATGCTATTGATATCTGTTATGGAAATTCTAAAACTGAAAAATATCGCAGCAATATCTTACTCTCTCTGATGAGAAAATTTAAAACTCTTAAACAGACGACAAGATTAAAGCCTTGTCCAAATTGGAAGCATCTGCAGAGGACAATTTAAATGTGACTCAAATAACGGAATTTGACTTTGACTGGGTGAAAAAATTATGGGAAATGGAGAAAATGCTGGTTACCAGCATTTTCTCCTTTTCCCATGTTTTGAAAAGGCTTCTTCTTCAAGGGCATTTAAAAGTTGTCATAATGTGGTAAACCCATACTGAAAACATTTGCACATGACACATTCACGCTTTCAACTTAGAAGAATCTAAAATTTACAGTATGAAAAGGTTGAAAAAAAAAAAGGTCTACCTTCTGTATGATAAGGAACATGTAAAAATTTAACCAAAAGGAAAACCTGAGAAAATAAAGAAGTTGGCGTAAAAAAGTTGTATCACAAACTAATTTAGACAGTTAAAACCATACCACACAATCCCAAGTTTTAAAAACTCGAAGAAAGAAGCCTTTTGAAAACATTGTTGGAAAAGAAGTACTGGTAACCAGCATTTCCTCCCACCCCACAATGTTTTCTGCCCTATCAAAGAAAAATTCCATCATTTCAGCTACATTTAAAATGTTGTCTGCAAATGCCTTCAATTCGGAAAAGTTTACATTTTATTGTGTGAAAGAAATAAAATCAACTCTTTACAAGACATTTCAGACTTTTTACAATCCTGAAGAAGAAAACTTTTGAAAATACTGTGGTTAAAGGAGAAAGCGCTGGTTACCAGTGTTTTGTCCTTTTTGCATTAAGTTTTCTACTTTTTCAAAGTTAAATCCCATCATTTTAGAGATGTTTAATTTGTTTATGACAAGCGCTTTCAATTTGGACTGGAGTAAAATTTTGTCGTCTGGTAAAGAGTCAATGACAATTTTATCAGTCAAAAGTTTGAAATTACAAAAAGAACTAACTTAACTACTAACACAGTGTATTCAATCACAAAATCTTCTTTTAAAAACATTGTTTAAAAAACAAGGTTCTGAATCACCTAGTCTCCTGAAAGTCTTTATCTATAAAACACCATAGCAACTTTATACTGTAACCATGGTTACACACTGAAAGGCATGCTGGGTAGTTCTCTAAATGTCCATTTCAAACTGAGGGTTCTCCTCCTGCACTGTTTCAGCTGAAATTTAGAAAAATCATCAAACATTCTAAATCCATGTAGCTAAAAACTTAAGCCATGGTCACATTTACGGTCATGCACATAGTTGACCATACTTCATTTGAAACACAGACTGCCAAAGTTTTACTACAGTCATCTAGGTTGAAGTATGTTCGAATTAGGTTCAAATTTAGCAAAAAGAGGAAATATAGAAAGTCTAAGTTTGTTGAACTACATGTAAGTACTGTTAACTACATTCAACTGCCAGCAAACAGGCTACACTTTACTAGGGTTTCACTATGTCTAACTACAATTAACTATGTTATAATACATATAATTTACATCCCAAGTATGCGCAACTATGGTAAACTAAGGTCAACTGCCTCAAGCTATGGTAAAACATTGTGGTTGGGCCTGCTCAGAACGGGTAAGCTGCAGTCATTGTACTTTAACATTTTACACAGTTGACCGCAGTGGGGAATGACTGTAGCTGGCCGCAGTTGAATGCATCTAACATACTACTGTTACGTAAAGCCCCCGTCACACCAATCTAGTTCTTAGGATGTCTTACCCCGTCCTGACATAATCAGAAAACGGGTTGCTGACGGGGTAGAAAGTGTAATTTTGGCCTAATAATGCCTGAAGCCCCTGCTTCACCAAATCTTTACCTAGAAAGTCTTATCTCAGTCAACAAAATCGAAAAATGGGCTGCGGTCGGGATAGGACTTGTAAGTTCGGTCGGTAAAATGCAAATGCACTGCCAATTGATGCCCGACTGCAGTGTGTCTCTAAAAGAATCAAAGTACGGCAGTTCCGTTTGTAGTATGTCCATCTTGTTTTAAGTATGCTGTCACTCCGTCTAACTACAGGACGGGATGGATGGCAAAACATTTTGAGCAGGCTCAAAGTTCTGGAGCACCCTTCCCGTCCTAACCCGTCTATTAAGTTCGTAAACAGATTGAAAAAGGTTGCTAATACGTCCACTCGGTCCGAACACAGTTTAAGTCCGTTTAGCAAAAATTTTCGGAACGGAGTGAGAACAATTTCAGTGTGACTGGGGTATTGGGTCAATTTGCGGTTGACTAAGGTCAGCTATGTTCAAACTGTGGTCATATTAGGGTCACAACACCGTAGCTAACCATAACCAATTTTTGAACATGTTGAACTACAATTAGCTACATGTAACTACATTTAGCTATGTCATTCCCCACTACCGTAAACTACACAAGATGTGACCATGGTTTAAGACTTTATTCTGGGCTTCCCATGCAAGTTTTAATTTTTGCGCCATCAAATTCGCCAGCTCATAAAAATTGGGGCCAGTAGGAGCCAACTGAGATTGCTACACAGCACATTAGACACTTCAGTTTATTGGCCCATGTTAAAGCTACTAAATCCATTGCCCAGTAATACAGTACATGCTTATTTATGTTCCTTTTCCCCCAAGGGTTTTCAAGGTTGTGAGCTGCAGGGACATAGAAGTTGTATTTGAACAGTAATACAGCGTTGTAATTCTAAAACTGCAAACCTGTTAGAATTCCTTGAGTTTCAATAAAATTAAAGAAGAAATTTTGGACTGTGTGGTAAAGGGTTAATATATCATTTCCTTTTATCTGAAAAAATACTAAAGGTTACATTTGTTAAAGGGTCCTTTTATTCTGTTCTTTTCTCTCTGTATGAGTGTCCTCTGTTTCTCAATCGATGTAAAATAAATATGTTTAAACTAACTAAGTGTCCTATTACTTCTCTGACACTTGTTCCAGTGCTATCACTGTAAGACAAAGTGGCCTACAAGGTTCCTCCCCACGTATTATTCAACATTTTCATGTCATAAAATCACCAGAGTTTTTTTCTTCGTTATTAGACAGATATTTTACCACCCACTTAAAGTCTTATTATATTTGTGTAAATTTACTGTTTGAAGTCACTATCAAAGCTAGAAAGACAGTCTGAAGTGCTTCCGATCGGACAACATCAAACTGACATTTTATTTTATTGTGTCAGGGGTTTTCACGTTTCTTTGCGACGATCCATTTTTCATGTCAGTTGATTTTCGGAAAAGTATTTCCGCATGAGTTGATGTAAAATTTTCATTAAGGGCAACAGCTAACTTCAAAATCTGTCATTTTACGCTAAATACGCGGATCAATACCATTATCACGTTTTTCATTAAAGACGTGGCTAAATACACACAACAAAATGCTTGCCAGTGAGAGGATACTCACCAGGTACGGCAGAATCAAGGCGTGGCTTTAGAAATTATGGGCGGCGACTAAAATCTTGTATCTGATTTCTGATTGGTTCGCAGTAGATATTGTGTGAAAATTCTGTGTGCACAATGGGGCGTGGCGAAATCGACATTTCATAGATTCACATTGTGTGGTGTGTATGCAAGTAAGGTGTGTAATTAGACAAAAATGTTAATGAACGCCAGCTCAGTTAGGTATGATAAACAGTAACGAGGGCATCCTTCACACTTGATACATATTGTTTATGTTGGAGTTAAGATATTTTAAGAATTATTTATAGGCATTTTACCTGTCGCCAGTACATTTGCTAGTGCTTCATTTTTAGAGCCACTTTTTCTTAATTTTCGCATTTGGCACCACTGGCGATCGACAGCGGGAGCCCTGCTTTATTGCTTAAGCAGACAGTACAGTTCTAATATAAGACTGCACAAAATTACGTAATCGAGAGCATTTGCAGATGGCAAAATAAATGTTGCTTAAAAGATGATTTCTATCTTTGATTGTGGACAAAACCTTGTGGAAAAAGGAGAAAATACTGATTAACACTATTTTCTCCTTTTCCCACAATGTTCTCAGCAACAGTCCTCCACAAGGTTGTAAAAACTTGCAATTGTGTGGTACAGGATTAATTTAAAGTAATAGCTTTACCAACAGCTAAAAATACATGATCTTCTCTAGGACACAAAATTCAGTTCTTTTCCTTACATATTTAAAATAATTTGCATAACTTTCTCCTGAAACCTTTTTACCAATTTGAGACTTGTCCTGGTTCAAAGTTCAAACATGGGACTATTTGGTCATTGTTTTCCATAGCTTTATTCCTCAACACAGTTCACACATGGAATTGTTTCGTAGTCAGTTAACTCTTTTCCAAACAATCACATGACATGTTAGCAACCATGACAGAGAATACCTCCGATTCATTGACTGTGTGCTGTTTAACACCGTTTTTAACATTATTTCAGTTATTTCAGGGCAGCCAGTGCACCTATCCATGCTTTCCTGGACTTTCTTTTACCAGTACTCTGAATAGTATTCTTTCCAAGCTACTTGCTGCTTTCTCACATAACCATTGTTGAAACAATGGTCAGCCGTGAGAGAGGAATGAATCCTTTCCAAAGAAACTGGCCAAACCGAAGAAAGCCTTTGAAAACACTGTGGAAAGGGAAAATGATGGGAACGAGCCCCCTTCTCCTTTCCCACAGAATGAATGATGAAGTGCTGATGGTAACTCACCTGGTTTCTGACGTTTGGATTCCTCTAGACCATTCTCCTTTGGAATATCAACCTCCCCTGGGGATGTGACCCCCGGGATAGATGCCATATTTGGTGGGGGGCTCTTAGTTAGGGGAGAGTTCCGACATTGCAACAGAAAAGATCTGTCGTAAAATATCCTAGTGCCTGAAACATATAATCAACCTTTAGCATGATTGTAAAAATTTAAACTCTTAAACACATGAAAACAAATGTTGACCTGTCGAAATTAATGACATTTGCAAATAAGAATTTAAATCTTTCCCAAACGACAATACTTTAGACAGATCCAATTTGAAAGCACTTACAGACAACAAAATTAATATGGCACAAACAATGGGATTTAAATCTGATGATATAGAAAACATTGTGGAAAAAGGAGAAAATGCTGGTTACCAGCATTTTCTCATTTTTCCTCAATATTTATGAAAGGCCTGCTTCTCAGGGTTGTGAAAACTCAGGACTTTGTTGCAAAGGGGTAAATGTTACTGAAAATTATGGAATTTATCTTTTTGAGGACACAAAATATTATAGTTACCAGCATTTTCTCCTTTGCTACAATATTTACAAAAAACTTCCTTTCCAGGGTTGTGAAATGTCCGGACACTGTGTTAAAGAATTACATTAACGAACCTATTCCATAGTTTTGTTGGATTTAACCAGCATACTTTGCTGAGCACCTTTGGGTTTCCTCTTTACCAAACAAAACTGCCTATTTAAATGACACTGAGGAAGAAGGCCTCTGAAACTATCAGTCTCTCCTTTTCTACCCTTTTGAAGACAAAACCTCTTGTGTGAACCTCGTTCAATTTGTCATCTTCAAATGTTAATACAGAACAACTCTAAAATTTTGTCATCTAGTAAAGGGTTAATATAAACTCCGTCTTGTATGACATGTTTTTGTTATGTTTTTCACACTTTGAGTGTCCAAACATTCGAAATGTTTTCTACCCTTTCAACAAGAAATAAATATGTTTTCTACCCTTTCAACAAGAAATAAATAAGTTGAGTTATATTCGTCGAAGTAGACCGTATTTCACCTAGTTAATGCTCTCTCCCTAATAATAGCACACCCAACCATACCTAAAAATCGACGACTGGAGTGACAAACTTCCAAATGCAAGGAAACTTTACTAAAACTATTCGAATGCAGACTGACAAATATAATTGATAACCAATACTTTATATATACTGAACCAAAAAAGAAACTTCCCCTGTGTTTAAGTGCAAATGCAATGTTATTAAAAAAAATCAAAATGTCAGATGACCTAAATATATTCGGGCGAACGATTATGTGTCCGATAAAACAAATTTTAACTCGATTGAAAGCATTTTGCAGAAGAAACCCGCTGAAAGCGATTTTCACGTGCATGCACGGACCAGTATAATTCGTGTATATTTTTTGAAACCTTTCAGTCTAATTTTATAGACTTTCATGTCAATAAGAAAAAGACGTTGAAAAAAATTAAATTCTTTTTAGTTTTCTTTATTTTTGATATGCCTAGAATTCCGCAAAATTTACGCGAACGTGCCATTGGCATGCTTAATGCTGGTATGACGATGAATGCTGTTGCTATGAATATTGGATGTTCTACTCATGCTATTCGACACCTTAGGCAACGTTTTCAAGCAACAGGGCGTACGGAAGATCGACCACGTAGTGGATGTCCTCGCGTCACAACGCGCGGCCAAGACTGCTATATTCGGAACACCCACCTGCTCAATCGCTTCCAAAGTGCCTAAGCCACTGCTGCTAACACCCCTGGTACACATAACAACTGTGTATCTGCCCAAACTGTGCGCAATCGCTTGCGCGAGGGTGGGCTACGTGCACGTCGTCCATACGTTGGTTGTGTTTTGACGCGACGTCACCACGTAAATCGTGTTAATTGGGCACGTACACACCAACGCTGGCTTAGACAACAATGGAATAGCGCTCTTTTCTCTGACGAGTCGAGGTTTTCCATTCATCGAGGTGATGGCAGGGTTCGAGTATACCGTAGGAGAAATGAAAGTTATGCAGACTGTTGCGTACTTGAACGAGATCGTTTTGGGGATGGGGGTTCTGTCTTGGTCTGGGCGGGCATTGCACATGGCTTTCGCACTAATCTCGTCTTTATCGAAGGGAATTTGAATGCCCAACGCTACCGAGATGAAATTCTTGCGAGGCACGTTATCCCACTGTTTCAAAATAATGCCAATATCACTCTTTTTCAGCATGATAATGCCACAAGCCATACAGCTAGGGACAATGTGAATTTCCTCAGGGCGAATAACATTGCATTTATTAATGACTGGCCTGCCAAAAGCCCTGATCTGAATCCCATTGAACGCCTTTGGGATAATTTGGACCGGCGTGTTAGACGTCGCCCTATTCCACCGTCAAACATCATTCAGCTAAGACAAGCCTTAATTCAGGAATGGAACAACATTCCACAAGCCGAAATCAATACACTTATCCGTTCTATGCGCCAACGATGCCAGGCAGTCCTTCATGCTGAAGGTGGTCATACCTGGTATTAATTTGTGATTTTGGTGAGCGACCCCTTTCGCATTTTAACTACCATTTCACTACTTTTGGATAAACCCTCAGCAATAATTTTTTTCACACAAAGTCGCAATAAAATATTTTTTCAATGCATATAAATCTAGTTTAATCCTGATTTTCATATTTGTGTATATCTGCACTTAAACACAGGGGAAGTTTCTTTTTTGGTTCAGTATATAACCATACTAATACTTTATATATAACCATACCAGTACGGCATTAACATAATCCTTATTTCTTCACAAATCGATGTAATTAACAGCAGACTATCTAAATATGCATACACTTCCAATAACATTATAAACTTCCGTTAACACAAGATTTGTCAACTAACTTGGAAAAACTTACTGTCTTGCTATATATGTTGGTGTATATCATTATACATGTATGTGATATACATTACACATTATGTACTATCAATAGAACACTGGAATTAATCTTTGCAATAACACTTAAACATATGAAACTGAATTAAACTGTTTTGTGAATACTGAACTCTCAACAGGGTTCTCACTAGGTCCAGAATCCCGAGAGTCATTTAGTCTAGGGCCAAAATTTTCAAGAGTCAAAATGCAATTTCCAAGAGTCAAAGAGAAATGTCCAAGGGTCAAGAATACTTGATTATCATGGAGAGATATGGGTGAAACAAAGACAATTTTTCATTCATGCTCTTTGTTTATGGAAACAAATTAGACAAGAAAATACCTCATGTTATTTACAAACTTGTTGGAATGCAGTGGATAGAAGAATTTTAACTCGCAGCCCTAGAATGCAATTCATCTCTGTGAACTAACAGACAATAACTACATTTTAACTGTTTACCAAACAACAAAATTTTAGACTCGATCATGTTTTAGACATTTGCAGAGAGCAATTCAAATGTGGCTGGAATGACTTGTCTTTCATAGCCTAGAACATTGTGGAACAGGGAGAATATAAAGATCAATCCATTAATGTGTTATTTCTTTAAATTTTAGTCTTCTGTTTTGGTGCTATTACTAGTATGTCTTCTTTCACACTTGTTCCAGTGCAAATACTGTAAGATAAGAAGGCCTAACCTCCATCCCCCACCATCTAGTTTTAATGAAATAAAATGATCACGGATTTTTCCAGGTTAGTTTGTGACAAGTGTCAAAAGATAATGATTATACAACATGAACATCTCAACTTTATGTTTTCATAATGCTTGAATGTGGAGAGAAACAGGATTTTTTTCCCGTTTGCAGAATTTGTCTGCAAGTGATCTAAAAATAGAACAAAGAAAATCTGGTTTTCCGGAAGTGTCATTGGTTACCTCCCTTCCATGAAAATTTCATACATTTCCTCGAGTTTATAAATGTTAAATTGCAACATGTAATCTTTTTTGCATCTCCTTTCATCTTTTCTTTCCTTCTTTGTTACCCATTATGTAGCAATATTGGAGCGACCTCAGGGCTGAAAAATAGTGCTGATCCGAGGTCCGGGACCTACTGAAATGAAGATCAGACCCGCGGAAAAAAACATGGTGAGGGTCCTACGGACCTGCCAAAATGGAGGCCGGACCTGTGCAATCTTCTAAGTAAAAAGTTCTATGCCCAAAAATAAATTCAGAATGACTTACATTTAGAATAATTGTTTGAATGATATTTCGGTTTTGCTTGTATAGGACAAGGGTCCGATGAATCACCAAAATACCACCGAAATACCCGGGTTTTTTTTTTTTTTCATTATTAAGCTTTAGATAATTGAAGTTGTGGTTTTTTGACACAAATTGTAATCATATTGAATAAGGAGGTTTAGTATTAAACATAATGTCAAAATAGCAACATGCTATTGAAACCCACCGTGAAGAATGTGCACCGGAATAGCCTACTGTACTGTATAGGTCCACCGAAATACCCGTTCCACGTACTAACATTGGTCAATTCAGGGATTATACTTCCGCAGTCTTACTTGATGTGTCTGATTTTTATCCATAAGCATGCTAGAAAAAATAGTTTTCCTTTTCCTTATTTGGAATATGAAATTAAAACATCACCAAATTAGAAAAGCGGCAGCCATTTTGAATCTGTAGTTAACACGATACCAGGCGTAAATTGTAAAGACAAGTACAATTCCGCCGATAAGATTATGAATAATAACCATACTACTTTAAAAATAACAACAACAAACCTACATATCAAACAAATTGGGTTACGTCAGCCGAACAAATTCAATTATGATCGCTTCACTTTAACAGAACAGAAGATAACATCACGTGCCGAATTGTGTGTTTCCACGGATCAGAGACCTATATCATGTAATGTCTGATTTGAGTCTACTTCTTTCGAGCGCTCTCTTTTGTGTGTGTTGATGATTCAAAGAAATATAAGTGTCGATGTCATATTGATAAATCTTTAGTCTAGATAATACTGTCGTAATCAAGATCGGGTATTTCGGTGCATAACAGGTCAGACACGCGAGTGTTTCGGTGATTGTCTCCACGTAAATCAATGATCGGTGTATACAAACATCATTCTTCTCAAGAACGATTAATACTTTGATTAAATGTGTTGATGAAAAATAAAAGAAGAAAAATCCTGCGTACTGATGTCAGTTACCTGAAGCCAACAATGAAAAAATAGGGGTATTTCGGTGTTTTGGTGCTATTTCGGTATTTCAGTGATTCGTCGGATCGTAGGACAATCTTCGTGTTAAAGTGAACTATTTTGAAAATTTTACGCAGGGCCCAAGGACGCTATCACATACACTCATTTAAGTCATCTGTATATCAACAGTTTTTCCTGGTTCCCGGTTTGGTTACAGTCAATAAACAGGTACATGCGGTGAGCTGGTTAAATCTATGAGTGATTCATCATCTATGCTTTTCACTAAAAGTTTACGATAAAGATTTTATTCAAATTTGGGTTTTCATCAAATATTAAACGGAAAACGCCAGAAGAAAATAAAACAAATAGAACTAAATATGAGAACAAAGAGTGGGTTGGGATCTTCTTCTAACATTTAAATGAAAGTTGGTTCAGGGGTTCGTTCCACTATGCAACCGTTCAACTGAGTTGTTCAGTAAGAAGACTAGCACATTGAAAAAATTTCCAAATTTCCTATTGATCTATATATTAATGCTAATTGTTTAATTGTTTGAACATTTTTCTTCCATTGAAGCTACCAGAGTAAAAGCAAATAGAAATGATATGGTTTGTTTTGGGGTCATCTCCTGACATACCACACTACTCTGTACAATAACTGAAAAAAAGTATGGACCTGCCTAAGTGTACTTCGGATCCTCCTGTTATAAGGGTCAAAAGGTCCCGGACCCAGCTATTTTCAACACATTTTTCAGCCCTGGACCTAGACAAATTTAGCGTGAATCGTACAGTCGCCCCTGTTCAGAATAAACACTGACTATTGGTGTCCATGTTTTTGTTAACACTCGAAAAGAAGCATTGAATACCAACTGCTGGATTCCAGTGTTTTTTCATATGATACCACAAGCGTGTTCGGAATATTCCATGCAAAGGATGAATAGAAAGTACGTAAACAGCTGATTAGTGACGGTTTTGCTTTTCCGTGAATATCAAGGTAGAAGTCTCATTATACAACGAAAGTATCGGTCATCTTTGCAGCCGATCTTTCGGTCTCGGATTGGGTTTACTAACTAAATCTTAGTACAGTACTTTTAAGTACAGCAGGGAAAGTCAATTTCTAAGGGGAAAACTGATTGCTCTGGGGAAAATAACATCTTTGGGGAAAAATTTGCTATGGGGAAGACGCCAACTATCAGCGTCACTTTCTTAGTAAACAAAAAACCCTGCATGTTAATCATAAATGCTATTTGATGTCCAAATGAATCATGGTCTGCAAAAAAATGATATTCTGCATTAATACAGCGGGTCTTTCAAATGGCCATGGTTTTGCAGTAGTCTCAATAATGAGACGCTACGGTGATTTTTTTCATATTTGGACATTTACTGTGCACCGTACCGTCTCAAGTCCATCGTAAATTTTTCGGTAGCAAAGATAGAGCGCTATGCTGACTTTCTGTTTCGTCGGTTTAATCTGTATTGCAGTGAAAGGCAACTAACTTTTGGTAACAAACATGACCAAAGACAAATTATTAAACCTTTCATTACCTAAAGAGCTTGTAGAAGTTGTTTATAACAGGTAAATCTCGGAAAAAACACTGACAAAATTTATCGTGCGTGGCGGCCATTTTGTATGTTTTCGGGAACGTAAACAACTCGAGTAACAGATGAAATGCACTGTTTTTTCTTATGTTCAGCGTTTAAATTGAAAATATTTGTATTTCAAATGAAGGGTTATTAAATACGTAAGCAACAGGTGTGTTTAAATCCTAGTTTTGTGCTCTCTTTGCGAAATTATGAGAGTTCAACCTTGCGCACAAAATCTGAGCTGAGCTTTCAACTGATTTTGTCTTGATCGTCTCTGTACCCAGAGCCGACCAGTCAAAAAGTAACATCACCTTTGGGGACAGTTATCTGTACTAGGTTTTGCAGTAACCATTGACTAAAACCTGGATCGAAGTACGGTATTTACTATAAGAGACTGCACTTAAATTTTGGGAAATTAGCAATGAAATAAGAATGCCCAGTTGGCATGGCGCCCCCATGCTTTAATTAGGTGAAATATGGTACTTTCAACTGGGATGAGCAGTGCTCTCAATAAAGGCCCATTTCAGGAATTTTTGTAATTCCATGTTCAAATTTTAGAATTTTTTTTTAAAAAATCAGGAATTTTTTTTTCCGCATCGGTCAATGGGGTCATAGGCTTATATTTATTTTTATTGTGTCGCGGAATGTCCAATCCTAATTTTAACTGTTTACCGAACAACAAAATTTTAGACTCGATCATGTTTTAGACATTTGCAGAGGGCAATTCAAATGTGGCTGGAATGACTTGTCTTTCTTAGCCTAGAACATTGTGGAACAGGGAGAATATAAAGATCAATCCATTAATGTGTTATTTCTTTAAATTTTAGCCTTCTGTCAAATCCTATGTTGTGATTACTCTACAGTTTTATCCAGAAAGACATGTCCTTAGAATAACCATAAATTATGATAAGGTTAGAAATACATATATAACAACACTGATTATGATCTGTGATTGGCTGGCAATGATGGACCATGGTATTTTAAATTAAGAATAAATAATTTCTTTCGTCATTTGTTTCAAACAAAGTGAACATGCTAAACCATCTATCTTGAATTTTTTGATGTGCATGATTTTCTTTCAGTTTCTTAGTGGATTTTGGAAGAGACGTATCTTGGATAGACGTGGTTTCCTTTGTCACGTCGCACGATGATTTTTTAAAGAAATTTGCCAAAGTGTGCTGCATAATTCCCAAAAGAAATGTGTTTTTGTCAAAATCTGAGCGAAAAAAAGAAAGTCTGACTTTCAAAATGCCGACGTTTTTTCTCAAAATTTGGACGTAATATACGTCGACGTCCACTTATTGAGAGCACTGGATGAGTCATTTATCAATTTGTCATCTAGTAAATGGCCAGCCTAAGTGGGTACCTGCATAACTTGCTCACTGTCATGCGTCTTAAAGTGTGTCAGGGCTCACAAATGGAAAGAAATTAGACAATACTGGGTAAGAGTGACCTATGCTTTTTTCATACTTCAGGCTACACAACCGGTATCCAGTCGTTTCGACACCCGGTCATTTCGACACCCGGTCAGTTCGACTCTTTTTTGTCGTTTCGACCCCTATTTTGGTCATTTCGACACCCCCAAAAAAATTTTGCAAAAAACGGTCGTTTCGACACCCGTTCATTTTCGCCCTTCCCGAATATTCAGAAAAAAAAACATGTATTTTTTGTGCACAGTATGTTGTAAAATATTGCAATATAATTTTTTTTGCAGTATAGTGAAAATAACCCCTTTGCCGATGTTTATGTTTACTTTTTTTGTTCTACTATTGCAGCTAGACAATCATCTTGCTTGATACAACGGTGAAATTGTATTTGCGGAGATTGGTAATTGAAGAAGATAGAAATGTGTTATTTGTTAGTAATAATAGAATCTCTTTATGTATTTTTATGTTTTTTCATGCTGATTGAATAAATGCTAATAATGAAACAAACTGTTGGTTAATTGGAATTAATTGTTTCTTTTGATTTGTTTTAATTTGCTAATTGTTTTTCGCAAATTTATATCCACTGATTGATTGTTTACTTAAATTTGTATAATGTAGTCTATAGTACTTTTAAAAAATGTCTTTTATGTAATTTCTTTAAAAAAAAAAGATAAAAATTATCGGTAATTAATTTGAGTATTTAAAGAGTTATTTAGATAGGGGTATCCCAAAAAGTATTTAAAGGAGATGAAATTGCAATTAAGCTACACAGCCCGCATAGCTCAATAGGCAGAGCGTAGGACTCGTGAACGTGATGTTTCGAGTCACTTGAGGGTGTGGGTTCGATCCCCACAGCTGGCCATCTAAAACTACTAATAGTCTTTCGGATGAGACGTTAAACCGAGGTCCCGTGTGACGGTGCTATACACCGAGCACGTAAAAGAACCAGGCGTAACTTAAGATGGGTTTCGTCCTGTATCTGCACTATCCCCCGTAACAATACTAACAGCCTTCAGGGGGCGTCGCCCATATGGGCAACCGGTGGCGACGATAAATAAACGCAAATTCAATCAATCAATTAAGCTACATTTACTATATGTGCAGTTGGAAATACCTAGTTAACTTAAATTTGAAGTAATAAGAATTTGTTAATAGTTGTTTTGTGTGTGTATGTCATTGGAGTTTTATAAATAAACAGGAGTTTTTAAAGGAATTATTTCATTGTTTTATTGTTCTGCAATGGCAGATAATTGTGTTAAATGTGGGAGTGTGGTCGGGAGGAGACAACAGGCGGTTTCGTGTGATACATGTAACAGATGGCAGCATCGAACATGTGACACAGGTTAGTCAAATTACTTTGTAGAACTTTTACTTTTTTCCCTCTACTGAAATTAAAGGACAGAAATCAATATCTGACCACACAAACCATATTGTCCGATCTTTCATCTACTGCACACTTTATCTCCCTAACCCTTTACCATACAATCCCAAGTTGTAATGACCTTCAGGTACAAGCCTTTTGGAAACATTGTTAAAATGACCAACATTTTATCCTTTTCACACAATGTTTTCAACCATATCAAAGAAAAACTCCAACACATTCAGTCACATTGAATTTGTTGTCTGCAAATGCTTTTAAGAAGCACACGCACAAGTCGTTGTTGTGATCGAGTCAAAATTTTTGTCTTTTGTTGAAGTGTTCACTTAGACAATCAACCGTTATCATGGTTTCAATGGAAAAGCTTGGCTTACCATTATTTAAATCGAGTTTACCCCTTATCCTGCTAAATAATTGATGAGTAAATTTTAAACCAAAAGTAAAATCCCAAAGTTTGATATTTCAAAGGTATTTTTGGGGCAAAGATATTTCCGTATCGGTCAGTGTAGATTCAGTATCAGACCGCATGTTTTGTGCAGTCTGACCTTCATTTACACAAAAGGTCAGTAACTCACGCTGAGAAGCATAAGGGTGTGTTGCCCCCACATGACAGCACGAGTTAAAGTCTGTAGATATATTTTTACAATTCGCGCCAAACTTCGCAAACAGAGATTAGAAGGTCACATGACCAAAAAACATGTGTTGTATGTTCGAATCAGTACTTTGCATTTAGAATGTCGTAAATATTTGAAATATCTCAATTTAAAAATTGGAAATGGTATTATTGTGAAACTGGAAGATACAATGGTATACACCGGGAATATAGGTTATGTAAATTATGTAATTTATGAAACTGTAAATTAATTTCATATTTCATTGATATGTCCGTCGGACAGACAGAAGAAAAACTAAATCAAGCGTTGCAACAAAACATAACAAAGTTTTGAAAAAAGTTATGCAACCATAGCTCGCTTTTTTGACTCTGTGAGATTTTGATGGCACTGTCGTTTCTTAAAATCAAAATAAAAGAAAAAAAAAAGATGTTTCTTTGTGTCCTTGTAATAACTGGCCTTGAATAGGCTTATGGGATGTTCAGTGGTTGAAACTACTTTTTGGAAAACATTGAGGCAATATTCAATCATTAATTAAAGCAAATCAGGGCCGAGCACCATTAGTTCCTGTCGCTTGCGTACAGGACTTAAAAGACAGTGGTTAGCTGGATAGAATACCGGGTCAACCTATTTCTTACGCATGAATGTTGATAGTTATTGCAACGTGAATGATTCCTCTGTCATGGCTGACTTTATTTCAATGGTGATTACGTGGAAACTCAGCTTGTGGCCTAGAATGTATGTGCGACGTAAAGGCTTAACCCTTTACAACACAATACCGACTTTTAACAACTCCGAAAAAGAAACTTTTTGAAATCATTATGGGAACGGGAGAAAATGCTGGTAACCGGCATCTCACAATGTTTTCTACCGTTCCAGAGACCAAGGTACATTTGAGTCACAATGAAATTGTCGTCTGCAAGTGCTTTAAATTTGACAAGGTTAAAATTTTGTCGTCTGGTAAAGGGTTCAGGAAAGCGCATATTTGTGTAAGGTTCGCCACGAAAAAACTGAAATTATGATGAAAAAGAAGTTAAAGTCAGGTACGGCTGTATCAGATATTTGCGGGACTCTGACCATTGCAATTTTTGAAATAAAAAATTGGGCGCAGCACTGGTAAAAGAATCACTAGGCACTGGTCACAGCATAAAATGGATACAAAAAGCAGAACATTGATAAACACAGCAATTAAACTGTCTAGGAAAGCACGGATTGTTGCACTGGTCGCCACAAACTAACTGAAATAATGTTGAAATGGTGGAAAAAGGTAATCAATCAATCAATACCAAAACCACAACATAGAAAAACAAGTAAGTTATAATGTCTATGTAATGGGATATAACAGCTTAACATTGGTCATTTCGATCCCCGCTTTCAAATTCGGCATTGCCGATTACTTTTGCCAATTATTTGAATCAACATGTAAAACAATACAAAAACACATATTTTAATCACGCACTTAAAAAAGAATTACTGAAATAGGACAAAGTAAACATTTAGAGAAGTTTTATTTTAGGATCTCATATATAAATAACACTCAGAAAAAATCGGGTGTCGAAACGACCAAATTTTGCAAAAAATTTTTCAACGGGGGTCGAAACGACCAAAAAGTGTCGAAATGACCGGGTGTCGAAATGACCGAGTGTCGAAATGACTGTCATTCTACACAACCCAGTTCCACTGTTTTATGTGTCTACTGTACCTTTGATGCTCGGGCTTGTTCCATTGTAACTTTTACAATTGTTTCTTAAACTTAAATGAAAGCCATGTGCTCTCTGCTACGAAAGACTTCATAATGTTTGCACCTATTCAGTAAAAAGAATAGCCCTGCAACCAAACTGTTCGTTTACAAGTTCATAACACGTGGTCATTATCTGGGTCAAAACAACAATCTTCCGCCATTTTGAATTTTTATGCACAGATTTACATCGTTGCGTGTTCCAATTTCAACCAATGTCATCCCATTTGAGTAGATTTCATCTTCATATATCTGTAATGTACTAGAAACAGCATGTGCATACACAAGTAAAATTGCACCACATCAACATGACGTCAGCTAAACTTACCTCCTGGGGTCGTCGAAAAAATGGATCCCCCTGGCGTAGTCGAGTAATCCGTCGGTAAATTCGAAATATCTGCTATTCTACGATTTGGAATCTCTCGTCCTGCCATTACCTCTTTTGGTGAACCCTTCTCGGACATTATGCGAATGAGAAGCGGGCTTTGGCGTGGGACGTTTTGTTTACTACTATTGTTTATTTACATACGACTGTCAGCTGTTTTCCTTCCCAACTTCGGTTAGTCACATGGCAAATGTTCTTCGTGTGAGATCGGTAGGTGCCGTATCTGACGGACTCTCCCGAGAAGTGCTGAATCGTCAGAATAGCGGTCCATTCGGCATACCTCGGGTGATGGGAGTCATCAGATCCGGAATCGGCCGAGTTGTGACGAGTAAATAGAGGTCGTGATCAGGCCGTGTTTATTTTGCGGCTTTCCCAAAAGTGATGCAATATTTTGAATGAATTTAACAGTAAAATGTTCCATATGTTGATCCTAACCCATGGGCGCTGACTAACTCCAGTTGCCATTTTCAGCTTTGAGATAAGACTCTACTTACTGCAATTTAATGGTTGATTATGCCATTAATATTTCAGCAAGGCTGAGACTGTGTTAAAAGATCAAACTGCTCTGTTTTTTCAGTCTTATCTTGATTTTCATTAACTCTTTCAGCGCCAAATAAATAAACGCGGCCTCTTTCGACGGCTCTAAAAACAATCCATTGAAACTTACAAAAATTTTGATTGTATAGGCATGACCACACATGCGGACAGTATAGATCAAAGATCAGACTGCACATTCTGTGCAGTCTGATCTTGTTCTATGCCATCTGCAAAAGTCACTGTTTTTGCCTATGGCGCCGAACGGGTGAACGGCAAAAGCAATTACAGTTGTTAAAGGCGGTTAACACTTTGCCACACAATCACGTTTTTTCATGACCTGTGGGGGGGGGAGGGGTTTTGAAAAGATTGATGGAAGAGGAGAAAATGCTGGTAACCAGCATTTTCTCCTTTTCCCATAATGTTTTCTACTCCATCAAAGACATATTTCATCATTTGAGTCTTAATTTGTTATCTGCACGTGTTTTAAATTAGGACGAGTCTAAAATTTTGTCGTATAGTAAAAAGTTACGAGTTAACAATTCGTATGGGAAGCAAATGAAATGGACATGTATACTGAAGCCATGCCACAAGAGCCTGTCAGTCCTTCTGCATATGTATGATTTTCTTGACTAGAATTGATCTCTACTTTTAACTGTGTAGAACAAGATCAGAGTGCATGTTATATGCAGTCTGATCTTTGAGGTAGTTACACTTTTGGAAAAAGCCTGTGGCAACAAACCTAGAGAGCAAAACACTAGATAAGGGCTGTTTTGTTCATATTTCTCAAATAGAACCAATTTACTAAAGTATTAGATCGTACATTGCAAAAAAATTGTCCATGTGGGTCAAAATAAACAGATCTTTATCTAGTTTTGTATTCATTAAACTAGAGGCGCTTGAGCGCCTGTATCGCTCCACAGGCCTGATATTTCTATAATGGCGAAAGGAAGTTTTTAACAATTATCATTCAATCCTGCATTTTAGCTCACTGAAGAAACAATTTGGTAGACAACCACCATAGGAACTTACCTGCAAACAACAATGAAATCCAATGAATAGTTTTAGGGAAGAAATTTTTCAAAGATTTTACTTTATACCATAAAAGGAAAATGAGTCTCCCATAAAAGCCATGTTTTTTGACAGATCTTTTTTTTTTTAAGGAATTCTGTAAACCTGTATCTAAGGAACATTCCTGCAAAATAATAATGCTATCCAAATAGCGGTTTGGGAGGAGAAGATTTTTAAAGGTTTTTTACTTTGGTAGCCATGGCAACCAGAATTCTTCATGGAACACAATTATTTGAAGGAATTTGAAGAGGACCACCATAGGAACATTCCTGTGAAATTTGGTAAAAATCCAGTCAATAGTTTCTGAGGAGAAGTTTTTTAAAGAAAAAGTTTACGGACGCACGCACGGACGAACGGACGGACGAACGGACGGACGGACGCACGACAGACACAACGCCATGACAATAGCTCGCTGGCCGAAGACAACCACCATAGGAACTTACCTGCAAAACAACAATGAAATCCAATGAATAGTTTTAGAGAAGAAATTTTTCAAAGATTTTACTTTATACCATAAAAGGAAAATGAGTCTCCTATAAAAGCCATGTTTTTTGACAGATCTTTTTTTTTTTAAGGAATTCTGTAAACCTGTATCTAAGGAACATTCCTGCAAAATAATAATGCTATCCAAATAGCGGTTTGGGAGGAGAAGATTTTTAAAGGTTTTTTACTTTGGTTGCCATGGCAACCAGAATTCTTCATGGAACACAATTATTTGAAGGAATTTGAAAGAGGACCACCAAAGGAACATTCCTGTGAAATTTGGTAAAAATCCAGTCAATAGTTTCTGAGGAGAAGTTTTTTAAAGAAAAAGTTTACGGACGCACGCACGGACAAACGGACGGACGGACGGACGACGGACACAACGCCATGACAATAGCTCTCTGGCCTTCGGCCAGTGGAGCTAAAAAAAATAGAAGGTCCATGTAAATCTAGATCTAATATACACATAGAGGCTTTGGAAGGCGGGTGTGTATCAGTCTTAATTCTGTAACAGATGACAAAATTTAAGGCTTGTCCAAATTGGAAGATTTCTTAACCCTTTACCAGACGACAAAATTTTAGTCTGGTCCAAATTCAAAGCACTTGCAGACGACAATTTCAATGTGGCTCAAATGACGCAATTTTTTCTCTGAAAGGGTGGAAAAAAATGTGGGAAAAGGAGAAAATGCTGGTTACCAGCATTTTCTCCTTTTCCCACAATGTTTTCAAAAGGCTTTTTTCCCAGGGTCGTTAAAAGTCAGGATTGTGTGGTAAAGGGTTAAAAAAGGTCATTGGAACAGGATTGTGTTGTAAAGGGTGTACAGATATAGATCTATAAACAAACCCTCTCAATTTTTTTGTGACAGATCCATTGTACTTATGATGCCATGGACGAAGTATCAGCCCATGCCATTCAAGATCAGACTGTACCACATGCATACTCTGGTCTTGGGCCAACTTTTTTATTTGACTATTTTGGGGATTTTATCCCCGATAATGTGCTTTTCTACCCTTCAAATATTATTTCAGTGTACAACTTGTATTACTTTGTGCTAAAAAAAAAATCGCTGCTGAGCTGATGTCAAAATTTGGACTCTTCTAATGATTAAAAGTACCTGCAGAAAACAAGTTTAGCACAGCTCAATTGATAAAATAAAAGTCTTCCAAAGGATGAAAACATTGTGGACAAAATGAAATACTGGTTACCAGCATTTTCTAATTTTATCAAGATGTTTTCAAAAGCCATCTACCGTACGGTTGCTAAAACCCAGAATTTTGTGGTAAAGGGGAGTAACTGGAAATAGTTTCACATGGTATTTATTGAATTTTCCTTTGCATCATCATATTTCTGAAACAAAATAAATGAACCACGCTCTAGGATAAGAGGATTTAATGCATCTGCCTGATGCGTTATACAAAGCAAGTCATCACATGATTACGGATCAATAAAATCCATTTTGTCTAACAATCAGCTGTAATCATGAGGTAGAATGATACTTGGACATGCACAAAACTTACAAAAAGCAAAAGATTTTGACCCATGTAAGACTGCACTGACCGCACAGGCAGACATGGGTTGATACCTTTTGCAGATGCATTAAACCTCCTTTTCACAAGGCATGGATCAGTTTTTTATGAAAATGTACAGTACATATAAACAAAAAAAGTCTTATCATCAAATACATTTCTTCTTTTATTAATTTCCAAATGTCAGAAAAACATGGACACATAATTTGTATACAAACAAGAAAATTACAAATCAATACAAAAAAAAAAAATAGTACTAACATGCAGCACTCATGCATTGCCAACAAGCAAAAAAAGAAGTTAAAAACCGAGTGAATATTAAAAAGTGAGTCTGTCTTTACGTAGAAAATACTTCCAGCACCTTGTAACTTGCTGCAGAAAACTTAAATCTTTACCAAACAATAAAATTTCTGCATTTATGCGATTTGTACACATTAGAATTAAGAAAATTTAATGTGGCTAAAATTATGGAATTTGTGAAATGGTAGAAAATATTAAGGGAACAGGAGAAAATGCACAGAATAAACCCCATAGACTATCTAGGTCAAGAAATAAGACCTAAATAATTGCAATATCATGGTTGCTTTCATCTACAGTATTTCAAGAAAGAAGACAGTGTAGATCAAAGATCAGACTGCACATTTTGTGTAGTCTGATCTTGATCTACACTGGCTGCAAAGGCAACCATAGTTGTGCAAGACTCTTTAGGGATAACTCTTTACCAAACAACCCTCTGTTTTAACACCCCTTTGGCATAAACCTTTTGAAAACAACTGTGGTAAAAGGACAAAATCCTGGTTATTAGCATTTTCTCCTTTTAACACCATGTTTTCTACAACTTAAGAGACGTCACTTCATTTGAACAATTTCTAAATAGTCACCTGCAGATGTTTTAAATTTTAAAGAGTCTAAAATTTGTCATTTGGGAAAAAGCTAAACACATACTCCATTCAAAGTTGACTCACATGAACACATAAAACATTAACAATAATTATTCTAAATAACACTTTACCAAACCATCTCTTGTTTTAGATGACCCTGAGTAAAAAAAGGCTTTTAAAAATATTGTGGGAAAAGGAGAAAATGCTGACAACCAGCATTTTCTCCTTTTCCCACAATCTTTTCCATTCTTTTACAGATAAATTTCATCATCCGAGGCATGCTTCTCTCGGCAAACACTATCAAAAGATTTTGTCGCCTGGTAAAGTATTCACACTACAACACATAAACAGCAATGCTAGGCACTGAGCTTATATATACATTCTAAATATTGACAAGATGAGAAAAATGACACAATCTGAAAAAAATGTCTCTCTAGACAGAAAAATCTGATTCTTATTGTCAAAATGAGGTATAAAGAAAAATCTAGCATTATATCCTATTCTTCTGAATTTTTCGAAAAGAAGAAAATGCTGACATGCAGCATTTTCTCATTTCCTTCAATGCTTGAAAAATCTTTTTTTTTTTTGTCCATTGAACCACAGATCAATTTGTACAGAGTTATGTATTAAAATGTATTAAATCCAGTCCATATTTGACAAGAATGTTTTCATCTGCCACAAATGTATTTCAGGAATGAAAAAGCTTTTAAGTTTGTGTCAGACAGTTTGTAATATTAGCAACAAAGTTTCCTAGTTTAAAAAAATGTTAACTCCATACCAAACAACAAAAATTTTCGACTTGAAAGCATAATGGAGGCAACAAACTAAATGTAGCTCAAATCAAGTGATTTTCTTTGGTAGGGCAGAAAACATAGTGGGAAAAGCAGAAACCCTGCTTATCAGCATTTTCTCCTTCTTCAATGCTTCTTTGAAAAAGCTGTTTTACTTTGGATATTTAAAATACAAGATTGCTTATTAAAAGCATTAACTCTTTACCAGAAAATCCAATGCTTTTGCAACCCCTATGGAGAAAGCTTTTAAAAGCAATGAAGGAAAAGGAGCGAGTGCTGGTAACAAGTATTTTCACATTTTCCACAGTTTATTCCATCATGTCAAGAGAAAAAAACCTTCATAATATGAGCCACAGGTAATTTGATGTCTGCAATTTTCCCCAATATGGCTGAGTCTAAATGTTTGTTGTGTTGCAAAGAGTTAAAAATGTAGAGCAAATTATATACATTCCTGAATTGTTTCGGCAGTAAAACTGAAGGGCCATTTTCAAAAACACTATAGAGGCAACAAATGTTATGTCTTGATGTGTAAATTTAAGCCAAATACAACTTTCAGTGACCCTGCAGTTAACCCTTTACTAGATGGCAATATTTCAGACTTGCCTGAGTCAAGGACTTCTGAAGACATCAAACTAAATGTGTATAAAATGACTGGATCTGTCTTTGAAAGGCTAGAATACATTTTTGGGAAAAGGAGAAAATGCTGGTTATCAGCATTTTCTCCTTTTCCAACAATGTTTTCAAAACGTTTCTTCCTCAGGGTTGTTAAAACTCAGGATTGTGTGGGAAAGGGTTAAGAGCCTTGGAAAACATTGTGGAAAAACAATTAATTGCAATAGCTCCTTTTCCAGCAATGTTTCTTCACTACTGAAATATAATATTTGCTTTTCTAAACGATTCCAGCACAAAGCACAGCTTTAGTTCGTTTACTTGACCAAGCAGATCAAGATCAGACTCTCTTTTGCATACAATGTGGATCAAAATTACTGCACACAATTAGGTGACTATCATAGACTATCATACTTAACTATCAAAGACTACCATGGAAAGGCTCATCATTGTAAAAAACATTTGAGCCTTAACTGCCTATGTACTTTTGTAAAGGCTGACAAATAACTCCTTATAAATACTCAACTTTCCTGGTCAATTCTAATCAGCACTTCTATCATTTTAACTCTTTACCACAAAACAAAATTGTAGGCTTGTCTGAATTAAAAGCATTTACAGACCACCAATTGAATGTGGTTCAATTTTTTTCACTTTTCTGAGAACAGGTAAAACACCAGCATTTTTCTCCTTGTGACAGAGAGGGCTTTTGAAAACATTGGCGCGAAAGGAGAAAATGCTCGAGACCAGCATTTACTCCTTTTCCCACAATATTTTCAACCCTTTCACAAAAAGTTTCATTATTTGAACTACATTTCTGAAAACTCTTTCGATCTGGACTGGTCTAATATTTTGCCATGTGGTAAAGGGTCAATGAAATGTACCTTTTCAATTATAAAAATGTGCCAAAATATTGTAATTTCAAGGTTGTCTGAGCCAGAGTATGTAATACAGAATTTTACAATGTGGATCTATGCTCAGTTAACATCTTCTGTGCAGTCTGATCTTGATCTACACTATGCACAAAAGCAACATAAGTTGTGCCTAGGGCTTGAAGGATTAAACATACAATAATCTTTACACAAATGCTTTTTAACTCTTTATCAAACTGAAAACAAAACTTTAGACTAGTCCAAATTGAAAGCATTTGCAGATTACAAAATAAATGAGATTCAAAAATTGAAATATGTTTTTGGAAGGGTAGAAAAACTTGTGGAAAAGGAGAAAATGCTGGTTACCAGCATTTTCTCCTTTTCCCACTATGTTTTCAAAGGCTTTCTTACTAAGGGTCGTTAAAAGTCAGAATCATTTGGTAAAGGCTTTAAAAGTCCAATTTGGCATGCAATTTCTGAGATAAGAGAAAAAAAAAAACTTGAGAGAACACTAATTAAAGAATCACATGGTATCACATCCGAGACCCTTTCTGTTGCAAAACCTGAAATTAGAAACATGTATACAGTAAATGTACATGTATACATTTACACTACCTTGGAAATTAGTAAAATCAACAAGTGTAGAAAATCAGTATAAATCATCAGTTGGTAAAAATTATTGAAAAAAAAAAAAAGGAGCACTGCATGTGGCCAAAATGTTGCATTTGTCTCAGAAAGGATAGAAAACGTTGTGGTGAAATAAGAAAATGCTGCTTATCAGTATTTTTTCATTTTCACACAATGCTTTCAAAGGCCATCTTTCCTGGGATTGCTAAAACATGTGAATGTGTGGTAAGAGGTTAATTCAATACGCTTTCAACAATATTTTAATCATATCACAATGACATCATCACTTATGCATGTCTAGAGTTTCAACAAAATTGAGCCCAAGCTCTCAAATGTCTTGCAAAGTGCCTCAGATGAGGAAAAAAATTGATAACACAGTTTCAACATTATTTCAGATATGGCCAGTGGACCTTTCATGCTTTCCTGAGGTTTCTGATACCATTAGTCTGCACAATGATTTAGCTAGTAATGATTTGGATAGTAATGATTTAGATTATAAAATAGATGATTAAGATGATGATGATTCAGATGATGATGATGCAGATGGTTTATCTCATCCAGATGATAATCTAGATGATGATGATGATGATGATTTAGATGGTAATTTAGATCATGATTTAGATGATGATGATGATGATGATGATGATGATGATTTATCTCACCTTTGCTTTATCTGTGGGTTCTGCCTCTGGACCATTTAAACTATTTGGACATTCTTTAGAAACAACACAGAGAAACTCAGCATGGTCTTCTGATCCATAATTGTACTGGGAACCTATATTTATTAGCTGTAAGGAAAAAGAAATGGGTCATGCTCTGGCAAAAGGAGGTTTAATGCATTACAATGATGCATAATACTAAGCATGTCATCACATAATTAAGGATCCATAAAGTCTGTTTTGTTTAACAACTGATGGAATCACATGGTAGAATGGTCCTTGGTCATCCAGAAAATTGACTAATAGCAAAAAGTTTCGACCAGGTCAGCCTGCGCAGACTGCTCTTTGCAGATCATAAAACCCGCTTTTCACAGATAACGGCTCAAGTTGTTCATGCCGCCTTAAAACACCATTTCAGATGTATTGCTATGGCCAGTGCTTCTACTTATGGTTTCCTGGATTTTCATTTACAAGTAATCTCAACAAAATTCTGTTCAAGCCAAGGTTGCTTTCCCACAAGATGTTTTCAAACTTAAAACTGCTGCATGTTTGCTTTGAGAGGTATTATATGGTGAGGTGTCAAAAGAAAAGGCTAAATTGTTCTTCCATTTTAACTTTTTACCAGACAACAAAATTTCACACTTGCCCAGGGCCTGCTCTGGCTTTTTTTTTTCTTTCGCAACTATTTTCGCCAATTTAAAAAAAATTTCGCCACTTTTTTTATGTATGAGCCATTTTTTTTCGCCACTTTTCCTAAATTATTAGCCATTTCTTTTGCCACTTTTCTTAATTTATGAGCCATTTCTTTCTGCTTTTTCGCTACTTTCCTTTTTACCACCATTTATCCCCCTTTATTCCGTTCATGTATCAGACATAGAGAACAAGGTTTTTTTATGTTTCTTTCAATTTTAATTCATTTGTACGAAGATGAAAACATGAATGATGAAAATTACATAAAGTCTTTTATCATGATGGGGATTTAATCCTTTAGCGCATGACACAATTTTAGACACATCCAAACCCAAAGCACAAACAGACATCAATTTAAATCTTGCCGAAAAAGTAGAAGTTGTCTGTGATAGGATAGAAAACATTGTTTGAAAAGGAGAAAATGCTGGTTACCAGCATTTTTTTTCTTTTCTCACAATGTTTCCATAAGTCTCCTTTATTGAGGTCGTTGAAAAGTTGGCATTGTGTGGGTTCCTAAAACAAAAAAAAACACATGGTAAAATCACAATGTAGTTAAATTCTGTTTGAATCTAGAAGCAGAGTTGTGCTGCAAGTAGACAGTATTTCTTCCATGAACTTTACAGGAGAAATTATAGTATGTGATGAAAGAATTTCTGTATGCCTACCTTGAGTGAAACACAGTTGAATCTTACTATCACTTTTGCCTATGATTTGCTTATCAAAGAAAAAAATGAGAAAGGATTTTTATCGACTTGTTGACTCAAAAGAACATTATCTGACCATTGGGTTTTGATTGCCTTGAAATTTATGACCCCAATGATGCAGTCACACATTACTTCAAACCCTGCCATTTCTCATCATATTACAAATAAATGTCCAGAGTGATGAGAAAAGAAAAAAACTTCTTCACGGCCCTAATGAGGACCAACCACAATCTTGATTCGAAAAACGTAACTAGGACTTGGTAAAATTTAAACGAATTAAACTTAACAACGTTTACAGAGACATAATCTTTATAGTCAATAAAATAGCTAATAGGAAGGAAAAGGTGTAGAGCATTCTAAAAATAGAATGCTAAAAATAGAACACTGCACTGCAGAGTTTGCTTGAGTTGCCGATGTGAGGAAGGCAAATGATTGTTTTCAGGATTTTTTAATCCTTCGGTTTACCATCCATCATTGTAATTTATTACAAAATATTTGTAAAGAATATCTCCAGCAGAAAGAAGAGGTAATTCTGCTTTATTTTACGACTATTCATGTATTTAGAATCAGTACTGATCGTCTGACGTCATTTAAACAAATAAGCAGACGCTTTACCTGTGGGAAAAAAAGACACGGTTTCGTGGGATAAAGGGGTAGATTTAGCGAGTTAGTAACAGATAAGGATCATAACACTCTGCTGTCTTGTCTAAATTGACAAAGTTAATAAAGGATAACTGGTGTCACCCTTTGTCTTAGATTCCCAATATTTCCTGAATATAGCCAGGTCGGGAATTTTTTAAGGCGAAGTTTTTTCGCCGTGCAAGCTTGACGAGGCGAAGTTGAGCCATTGAAGGTTACTTCTTCGCCCACGTCGCCCTGTAGCATGTTCCCTGCTTCACCTTTTCTCCACTTATCTCGTGAGTTGAGACAATAACTGAAGAATTGACGATAAGAAAAACCTTAGCCACTTATTTTCGCCAGTTAAAGAAAAAATTCGCCACTTGTTCAGAATTTTCGCATTTGGCGAAAATTGCGATCGGCAGCGCGGGCCCTTTTTGCCGAAATCGACGAATTAAATGTGATTAAGATAATAGAATTTACGTAAGAAAGGACAGAAAACAATTGTGGGAAAAGAAGAAAATGCTGGTTTCCAGCATTTTCTCCTTTTCTCACAATGTTTTCAAACATCTCTTTCCCAGAGTTCGTAAAAATTCTCGTGTAGTAAAGGGTTAAGACGGTTTGGCCACAATCTCACAAATGCCCCCTTATTAATTGGTAAAGGCACTTAATTTCTATCTACAAGACATGAATTCATAAAGTGTAGCTCAAGAACAGATAGCATAGAATGTTCAGGAATCCTTAGACACTCCGAGAAAAAAGTCAGGTACATTTAAACATATTTCTCAGGGTCTTTAAAACTCAGGATTATACAGTAAAGGGTTACACATGTTTGCATGAACTATGAATTTGCTGATCTAGACAAACCTGCTCAAATTTCCACCCATCCGACATGGTAGAGACCATCTGAGTTAGTTCCTCTTCTGAACACTGTAATACCCTGTACACATTTTTCATATAAGTCTGTAAAATAGAACAACAAATAAAACTAGAGCTGTCACTGAATGTGACTTAATACCCCCGCCAGCGCTTTGACAGAAACAGGCAATTATTTGTACACAGACAGACACACGGACGGACACAAGGACAGACAAACGGACGGACGAACTGATGGACACACGGACAGACAGGCTGATTCCAGTATACCCCCGAAACATTCGTTTTGCGGGGGTATAATAAAAAAAAAAAAATGTTCCAAACATCAATGTCATAAATCTAAAAAAAAACTAAAGAAGAATCAAAAGAACATTATTCCATGATCACATCACAAAATTATAGACTAGTCCATTTTCAAACTACATGTATTTGGGGAAGACAAACTAAATGTTGTTCAAATGATGAGATTGGTTTTTGATAAGGCAGAAAACATTGTGGAATAGGAGAAAATGCTAGTAATCAGCATTTTCTACTTTTCCAGCAATGTTTTCAAAAGCCATCTCCCTCAGGGTTGTTAAAACTTAGGATTGTGTGGTGAAGGGTTAAAAGGTAAGAAGGAAGAACATTTGACTAGCATTTCTCCTACCACAGCTAAATTGCAATAATAATAATAATATAATCAAACTTCACAACTGGTAATTCTCACTCAAGCAATTTTGTTGAGGTAGGGGAACTGGTTAGTCCCGAGGTACGAGGTTAATACTAGTAATCCTAGAACGGTCATTGCTAGTCCAAGGTTTGCCAAAAATCCTTCTAAAGATAGATGAATGTCCCTAAAACAGGGTTTTGTTTCAATGCTCTGTGAAAAGGGGTTGTAATGCATCTGCAAAAGCTATCAAGCCAGCTGACTTGTGTAGAAACTTTTTGCTTTTGGTAAATTTTCTATATGTTCAAGGACCATTCTACGGCGGGATTCAGTGTGTTTTTTGACAAAAAAAGATTTCAAGGATCAATAATTATGCGATGACTTGCTTGGTATGATGCATTGTGGCGATGCATTAAACCCCCTTTTGCCACAGCATGGCTCCTTCATTTCACATTGATCGTGAAAAAAGTTCATACAACTTCGATAGATCTACATGTACAGTATATCACTCTTGACAGTAGCTCCTGGATGCCTGGTAAGTACCCATGTCAGGGTGTGGGGATTTTCAAAGCTAGACCCCACTCATCACCTTGAACCTGTATATGAAAGGCCTACAATCTACCAGAAAAAAACTATCTCCCGTCTATAACAGGATTCATTCCTGCATTTTACACAGAACTACAAGAGTGTATGATGCTTAATGTTACACTACATATAATCAGTTATTCCATGGGTAATGTGTGTATCAAACCTCTGAGCATTAACTCTTTAACACACAACACAATTTCAGACAAATCCAATTCAACCCTTTACCACACATTCCTGAGTTTTAACAACCCTGAGAAAGAAAGCTTTTGAAAACGTTGTGGGAAAAGGAGAAAATGCTGGTAACCAGCATTTTCTTCTTTTCCCACAATGTTTTCTTACCTTTTACAGACAAATCCCATTACTTTTACCACATTTACAATATCCTTTGGAAATGCCTCCAGTTTGGACCTATCTAAGATTTTGTTGTGTGGTAAAGAGTTAAAAGCATTTGCAGACAACAAACAACAAACATCATTTCACCACTCAAAAGTTGAAGAGGAATGCATTTGAAAACATTATTGCAAAAGGAGAAAACGCTGGTAAACAGCATTTTCTCCTTTCCCCATAATGTTTCTCTACCCTTTCAAACATATATACCCTATTAACCCTTACCACACAACAAATTTTAGACCAGTCTGAATTGAAAGCATTAGCAGATGACAGTTTCAATGTGGCTCATATGAAATGATTTTTCTTTGATAGGGTAGAAAACATTGTGGGAAAAGGAGAAAATGCTGGTAACCAGCATTTTCTCCTTTTCCCACAAAGTTTTCAAAAGCCTTCTCTATCAGGGGTGTTAAAAGTCGTCACTGTGTGGTAAAGGGTTAATTTTCTCTTCTGAAAATGCTTTTGATTAGGACAAGGCTAATATTTTGTCCTTTGGTAAAGAGTGCAGGATTCTGACTAAGCTACTCACTTGATTTTGTTTGGCATCTCTTTCACGGATTTTTTCTTTCACTAGTTTAATTAAATCTGTTATATTATAAAATTCTGCTTCTTCTAATATACCTGAAATTCAGAAAATAATATTTTAGATGGATGTAATGCTGTTCAACCCTTTACCACGAAATTCCAACTTTTAACAACTTTTAGGACTTCTGAAAGCATCATAGGAAATGGAGAAAAGGCTGGTTACCAACATTTTCTCCTTTTCCCACAATGCTTTCTACCCTTTCAATGACATATCCTTTCAATAACAGAGTCCAAAATTCTAGTCACATTTAATCTGGCACCTTTATATGGTTTAGGTTTGGACAAGTCTTCAAGTTTGCTGTGTGGCAAAGGGTTAAACACTGGCCAAAAACACTGAAAACTCTGCAATCTAAATAAGAGCAAATGACGCAAAAAATCATTATTGCCATTTGCAAACCTATGTTGTGGTTATAGTAAGGAGACAATTCAGTTCTAGCAAGTCTCTGCATGTTTCCATGAAGGAATTACAATACATTATTAAATCCGATATACATGTAGTTTCTAAATTTACATCCACCTCCTCACTTGTACATTATGTATGTATATTATATTTCATGTGTCTATTTTTAGAAATGTTATGGGTAAAGAAATGTCGTAATCTAAGCTGGGGGGAATTATTTCCCCGTCACAGTGAATATTTTCCTCCTGCCAAAAATCTGGAACTACTTTTTTGAAAATATCGGTTATCCAGTTAATTGACTTAAGATCACTAGTTTTGAAAGTGGCATTCGTTGACAAAATAATCAGAGGAAATATAATATATAATTTATTTCATCAGCTTGTGGTTAATATGGGGAAATATTTGCCTCAAAAGGGAAAGGTCCGCGAAAATAACTCATGCCTTAAGGCACTCGTTATTTTCGCATACCTTTCCCTTTTTCGGCAAATATTTCCCCATATTAACCACAAGCTGATGAAATAAACTCTATTTCTCACTGTTCTCAATTTTATAAAGACAAGCCAAATCAAACTTTTATTCTCTAAATTAACATTTGATTTATCATGTGCAAATGTGTTGAATTTGTACAAGTTATAGAGTTTATTTTCATCAGCTTGTGGTTAATATGGGGAAATATTTGCCGAAAAAGGGGAAGGTATGTGAAAATAACGAGTGCCATAAGGCACAAGTTAATTTCGTGGACCTTTCCCCTTGAGGCAAATATTTCCCCATATTAACCACAAGCTGATGAAATAAATTATATATTACATTTCCTCTGATTATTTTGTCAACGAATCCCACTTTTAAAACTTAAAAAACTTAAAAAAGTAGTTCCAGATTTTCGGCAGGAGGAAAATATTCACTGTGACGGGGAAATAATTCCCCCCAGCTTAAATTACGGCATATCTTTACCCATAACATTTCTAAAAATAGACACATGAAATATAATATAAAAATTTAATGCCCTTTAATGCAAGTTAACCGCAGATTCAAAATGACTGCCAGCTCTCTAATTTGGTAATAGTATAATCCAATATTGAAAAGAAAGAAAATGAATTTCTGGCAAACAAATGGAAGGCAAATCAAACGTGTATATAAGCTGCTGTAGTGAGAGTGTGGAGGTGAAATTTTAGTAGTGTTAAGTCTTTACTGACAACAAAATTTTAGACTCCTTCAAGTAAAGAACTTCAGCAGACACCAAATTAAATATTGATTTATTGGTCTTTACAGGTTAGTAAGCATTTGAGAAAAAAGAGAAAATGCCACTAACAAGCATTGTAGGCAGCATTTTTCAATACATCAAAATGTTTTCAAAAGCCTTCTTCCCAAGGGTCGTTAAAATACATCAGATCGTTCAGTGGAAGATAAAACAGTAAAACATAAAAATTTAGAAAATGAGGGCAAAGATGTACATGAATTTGTTTTAACCCTATTCTTCATGTAGCATTTAGCCTGTTACCACCCAACACCGATTTTGAACAACCCCAAGGAGGAAAGCTCTGAAAAACCAGCATTTTTTCGTTTTCCCATAATATTTTCTATCCTTTCAAAGACAAATGTCATCATTAGAGCAACACTAATTGTGTTACATACAAATCATTTTAATATGGAAAAGTGAAAATTGCTGTGTGGGAAAGAGTTTAAACCTGACCTTCATTCTCAAAAGCAATTTGTTGCAGGTGCCTGTGTGTAAGAAGGGGACAAAGACAAATGTACATCATGAAACCATACCTTCTTCAGCTAAATCTTTGTTGATGACCAATTTTCCATGTCGCAAGTAATTTAAAACTGGACCAAAATAAGTTGCATCCCTGTCAATCAAATATGCACCATCTGCATCCTAGAAAAAAAGAAAAAAATTGCCAGTAGGCTTGTTGCCTAAACTCTTCACCAATGACAAATTTTTGGACTGGACAAAATTCAAAGCATCTGCAGACAACAAATTAAATCTTGTTAATATGATGATTTCTGACTTTGATAGGGTAGAAAATATTGTGGAAAAAGGAGAAAATGCTGGTTACCAACATTTTCTCCTTTTCCCACAATGTTTTCTATAGGCTTCTTTCTATGGGTTGTTAAAAGTCGGGATTGTGTGGTAAAGAGTTAATCACAAGAGGGCCATGATGGCCCTGTATCGCTCCACTGGCTATTAAGTAAAAACACTACAAGCCAAACATTACAATATTCAGCAAATTGATTTCAAACACGAGGACACGCAAACATTTTTCTATCTAATCCTACAAGAAAGTTGTGATCCATGGGCAAAGCCAATTTTGATCGCAAAGCTATAATTATTTGAATCCTGGTGGAGGTCCACAATATAAAGCTCCATACCAAATAATTCAGTTCTTGAATGTTATAAACAAGAAGATTTTCAAATTTTTCTCAATGAAAAGCCCTGTAAAACATTCACCAGAGCCACATTTTTTGACGGATCAAAATTTTACGAACAATTTTTGAAAAAGGTCACCCAAGCAACAATCCTGTGAAATTATTTCAAAATCTGACCTGCTGTTTCAGAGGAGAAGGTTTTTAAAGAATTCCTTCATTTCTGTATAGTGCAAGAAACCCCATTCACCAGAGCCACGTTTTTTGACGGATCAAAATTTTACGAACAGTTTTTGAAAAGGGTCACCCAAGGAACAATCCTGTGAAATTATTTCGAAATCTGACCAGCGGTTTCAGAGAAGAAGAATTTTGAAGAATTCCTTCATTTCTATATGGTGCAAGAAGCCCCCATTCACCAGAGCCACATTTTTTGACGGATCAAAATTTTACGAACAGTTTTTAAAAAGGGTCACCCAAGGAGCATATCTGTGAAATTATTTCAAAATCTGACCTGTGGTTTCAGAGGAGAAGATTTTTAAAGAATTCCCTAAAAAATTCCATTTGGTTGCAATGGCAACCAGAGTTTTTGATGGAATCAAATTCTGTGAACAGTTTTTAAAGAGGACCTTCCAAGGAACATTCCAGCCAAGTTTGGTCCAAATCCGCCCAGTGGTTTAGGAGGAGTTGATGTTTAAAGAATTGTTGACGACACACGACGCACGACGGACACCAGATGATCCTAAAAGCTCCCCTTGAGCACGTTGTGCTCAAGTGAGCTAAAAAGTTAACATACGGATGGACGCACAACGGACAACGGGCCATAACATAAGCCTGCTGGCCTTCGGCCAGTGGAGCTAAAAAACTTGTCTAGCACCAATCATGTATCACTGCAGCTTGATAATCAAGGGAGGTAAATAGTAACGAACTTTATCTTTCATAAAAAGAGTTATTTCCCTTGATTAATGTTTAAATTGAAGTGACAATATTTTGAAGCCCATGTTAAACTTGCGATCCCTGGAATGAAGGCAATTTTGACCCCAGACCTACAATATGAAACTAGAATGTGTGGTTATAAACAAAAAGATTTTTTAATCTTGCCCAATAAAAAGTCATGTAAAACAAGTTTGCTGAATAAAAGGCCCTGTAAAATATGTGATCCATGACACAGGTTTATCAAGTTTTCACTATAAAAGCCAATGTAAAACTTGTGACCCCTGGTGTGGAGTCAAACTTGACCCCCAAAGTTAAAAATTGGGCCCTCTTGGTAGAGGCCCATTATATAAAGTTACATGCAAAATTTGGTAGCCCTAGGCCTAAATATGGCTATGTACAAGTAGATTATTAAAGTTTCCTTATATAAGACCTTGTAGAATTTGTGACCCCCTGGGGTGGGGCTACATTTGACCCCCTGGGCTATAATTTGGGCACCCTTGATAGAGACCCCCTAGATAAAGCTAAATGCAAAATTTGATAGCCCTAGCCCTTATAGCTAGATGCGAAAGATTTTCCTATATAAGCCCGCCCATGTAAAACATGTTACCCCCTGGGGCGAAGTCAAATTTGACCCTCGGCTATAATTTGGACACCCTTGGTACAGGTCCACTAGATAAAGCTACATGCCAAATTTGGTCGCCCTAGGCCCCATGGCTAGGTCAAAGAAGAATTTTAAAGTTCTCCCTATATAAGCCCATGTAAAACTTGTTATATAAGCCCATGTAAAACATGTTACCCCCGGGCAGGGCCTAATTTGACCCCAGGGCTATAATTTGAACAATCTTGGCAGAGGTCCACTAGATAAAGCTACATGCCAAATTTGGTAGCTCTAGGCCCTATGGCTAGGTAGAAGAGGAATTTTAAAGTTCTCCCTAAATAAGCCCATGTAAAACTTGTGACCCCCGGGGCAGGGCCAATTTTGACCCCAGGGCTATAAATTGAAGAAACTTGGTAGAGGTCCACTAGATAAAGCTACATGCCAAATTTGGTAGCCCTTGGCCTTACGGTTTCAGACAAGAAGATTTTCAAAGATTTTCAAAATTTTTCAGTTTTGTTGCCATGGCAACCAGAGTTTTTGAAGGAATTAAATTCTTTCAAGATATTCTGAAGAGGACCATGGCAGGATCATTTCTGTGAAGTTTCATCAAAATTGGATGGGTAGTTTCAGAGAAGACGTTTTAAAAAAAAGTTAACGCACGGACGGACGGACGGACGCACGGACGGACGGACAACAGGCCATGACATAAGCCCGCTGGCCTTCGGCCAGTGGAGCTAAAAATGACTTAAATACACCTTCAGTACTAATCGTAACTCGTCAGGAAGTTCAGGTACTTTGCACAACATTAGATTCCTATGCAGCCTGTGTATAATAAGATCAGACAGCACAAAACATACAGATTAAACTTTGATCTTAACTGTCCTGTTTGCTAGGACGTTCTCGATAGAGCAACCTTAAAAATATAATTAACTGGGTCTAATTTCCAAACTCATGAAGTCAACTGGATTTATTAGACTCAAAAGGTTAGGAAAATATTGTCGGAAAAGAAGCAATTTATTTTGACAGCTCACAACTGCAATATTTTTCAATTTTTTTATTTGGTACAATTAAAATGTAACAATTCTGTCCTTCAAATGTGTTCCCCTTTCTTTTGCATGGTTTTGTTTGTTTGTTGTTTAACACTGTCTCCAACAATACTTCAGTTCTGTCTTTCCAATCAGATGTCTAGGTGTTATACATGGTCAAAACAATTTCTTCTGTGCAAAAGACGGAAAAATGCTGTTCAATGATTCTTAGAAAGAATTTTGCCAAGCACAGTCATGGGGAAATACTGTTGAACCATCGGAAATGACCATTAAATAATGGGAAGACTGATTTAAATATCCTGCTATTGGTGCTACAGTCTGGGGAGTAAAAAATTACCGCCACACCGCTTTAGACAAAATAAAAACAATGTGTTTTTTACACAAAAAAAAATTTACACGCACTTGCAGTGACCGGTCTGACAGATTTTTATTCAGTCTGGCAAACTTTTCATGATTGTTAGACAAACTATCTGGTAAAATTTTCAAGTTATTTGCCAAGTCTGCAAGCAAGGAACTAGATTTTCATTCCCTGGCTTACTAGAGCTAGGGGTCAAGGGTGCAAGTCCCTTATCAGCCATACATAGTTACCTTTGAAATTACAACAATGCTGTCAAAAATAGTTGTAAAGACCATACAGAACTGGGGAAGTAGGTAGCAGGCTGAAAAGGGCAGATGATAATCATTAGAAAGCATGGCAAGCAGTCCAGATAGCTCAGTCAAAGAGCACTCATCCTCCAAGTAAGGGTCCCCAACTATTTCCCCTGGAAATTTTAACATCTATATCTTACCACTAGCCACTTTTGCTTTGGTGCCACTTGTTCCACTTGTAGCCTGAACAGAGTAGCCTAAATGACAATTGTTTTATATCTCAACCATAACCATATAACTAGCTGATTAATTAAATGCCCAGGATGAGAATAGAAGCTATACCCTGTCCCCTGTGCATCAAATGTAAAGGGCCCATAATTATCGCACCCAGGGAGAGAATAAAACACACATCTATTGGTCAATAAGCAAACATTCTACCACATTGCTACAAAACCCAGCTCTGTAGCAAGGCAGTACAACAAGCACCATCTTCGCTTCAAGTACGCCAGTAACTGGATGAAGGAGTATACACCGTACCCTGTCAGTGTTCAGATCAGGTTCATCTTGAATCAGTCTGTACAAAAAAGAATTTGGGTCCTTGGACAAAGTTGTTCGGGTTGTCATGAACACGGTTCCTCCAACGTTCAGTTTTATCCAGTCACTCTTTCTAGGAAGAGAGTTCTGATTCACTAACTTGCCAACCATTTTATTGTTTACATTTGTGGACTTTGAATTCGGGATTTCTGCCATTATTTCACCCTGATCCATTTCTTCTGTGTCGATTCGCACGATATTCGGATCTATTAAGCGTTATATTTGGTTGCTTCGCTATCGATTTTGTATAGAGTTCTGTTCCAACCTGCATGATCTGAGAAATAGAGCTGAATTTTCGCCCTATTCAAGAGTGGACACTAGTTTCTGTCATTATCACACTTCCATTGATAAAAATAATCTCGTTAAGACACGAGATCTCGCGAATTGTATACCGCGCTTGATTCTGTATTAAGTGATTCTACAAGATTTAATCGAATAAAGGAATTTATGACGTGGCTTATGCGGAAATGTACAAGATATATTTCTAAATTGGGGTAAAATAAAATCACTGTTTTTTTTTGCATTTGGAAAATAATGATAAAGAATCGAGCTTGAGAATATTATTGAAAAGCTTTATGAAAATGAAAGAGATAGCAAAACGATTTGGTGCTCAAAGGTTGGCTCACCAAAAATTTGGTCAAGTGATTTTTCTCATGTTCCAATTAATTTCTAGCAAGGGTCAGTTGTTTAGTTAGGAGCCAAAATAGGACAGGATTGCACATCGGGCCAAAAAAATGTGATGACCTGATTGGTCAAATATTGATTTCCAAGGGTCCATGTATAATCTTTCAATCACTCCTGATATCAGTCTCCTTTCATGGTCCGTACAAGTCTGTGGCAAAACAGCTTATCGCTTCCGTAATTGTATATTACCTTATTTTTGACAAAGTAACATCAGATTATCTAAAAGCAAAAAAGCGATTGGGCTGGAATCCATGCTTATTAGTTTCTGTAATTTTGGGTAAAAAGTGTATACACTAAATCTACTGATTAGCTACCAGAGTGCTTGGCACAGCTAAGAGATGGTGGTAGAACTTTAAGGTGCCTGTACAGATATATTCAAACTGCCTTTGACAAACAGCGTGGATTAAGATCAGACTGCAACAGTTGTTGGATGTTCAGCAGGATTTTGATCTACATTTTCCACTATTTTGTGAAATATTGCACAATTCCCTTAAAATAAAAGATCTTTCGAATTGTATACCTTTCCTGGCTTGAAAAAAAAAGTCATTTGATTTAGTTTAGCATTCCATCCTTTTAACTATGCTTGTACTGGGATAGAGGGGAGAGGAGCAGAATAGAATGGCTACCTCACCTGATATATATTTGCATTTGTACAATAGGGACCAGAATAGGGACAGGAAATGCTAAATACTTTCAGACAGTGAATCTTCTTTTTGTTGCTCTTCGCATCTTTTATTGGCACAGCCTTTTCTTGTCTCTTTTGAGAGCACAATATATTTTAACGCATCCCTTTTGTTGTTGATCAAAATAAATCAATAAAATAACTAATGTAATGATCCAAGATCAGACTACATTTTCTGCGAAGTCTGATCTTGATCTATTCCATCCGCATACACAAGTTTTTGCTAACGGTTAAACTGTAATATTAAGGTATACCAGGTTTCTAAAAGCCGACTGCTAAATTTCTTTCTAGAATTATGTAATTACACATGCTTTCTTGTTCTGGTAGAGGTTGCTATTTTGTTATGGCTATTATGCAAGTATGCAAGTTCTCTTAGCTTTACCTTTGTGACCATTTTTTTTTTTTTTTTTTTATCAATGTGCAGCTGTTTAAAGTGTATTGGTATGCAGATAATATGTACACCAGTGTACACGTCAGCTAGTCTGGGTCCAGGCGATAATAATTTCTTAATTATCCCTCATCAAGCTCTCCTTATCTTTTTTCTTTTAGCATTTTCTTCTCTTTTCACGATGTATTCAGTTTCAATTGCAGTCTGTTGCTGATATTTGATTGCTATCTGTGTATCGCTTCCAATATTATTACCGTCTGGGGACATGATTGTCAACTGCCGAAAATATAATTATAGACTTGTTTATCGTGTGATGTCACAATGTCAATAACAATTGATTCACACATTTTTTCATCAGTTCAAGTAAAATGGGGGTGATTTTGTATGCAAGATTTTTCGGTGCCATTTGAACTTCAGCGCCACCTTCAAAAACACATGCTATAATTAAAATATCCTCCAAAACCATTGTGAATAACGTGTATGGCACACAAACAGGAATTGATCAATTCGAGGCTTTTGGAATTTCGGTATCTATTTAAAATGTTCAAAAATGATTGCAACGACATCTGTTTTACCCCACTGTGACATGTGGTCAATTAGATGTAGCCCGACCTGTTTTCGAATGTCCCCAGTTTTACATAACAATGTCCAAATGATAGAAAAGGAAAAAAATAAATGGTCTGGAGCCCAGACTACACATGAGCGTGAATCATTTTGTTATGACTTACATTGGTTTACATTGACAGGATTAGTAAAAGTTCTATCAACAGCAAAACAAAATTTAAAAAAAAGTAAATAAAGTATAGTTAATGACCAGAAATGCAGAAAAGTCATTGCAAAAAAAATTTTTTTAAAGGGAAGGAGTGACAAGAACATTATCCTTCTCTCGAAATGAGCTTTCCTGAAGAGGGTTAACTCAAACACACCTGTGTCCTTCACGAGACCTCGGAGGAAAATGGCTAGCAAACGCGTAGCGTTGTCAGCAGTGAATTGGGGTGCCATTAGCCAGCGAGTTCCTGCGAAACAGAGGGAGGCATTCAACCTTTTGAAAAATACATCTGATAAATATGTCAATAGGTGATTGTCTGTTCCATATGCCCTGGTTTACATGCCTATTCCGGCGTTTGGTGTATTCTCGATTTGACAAATTCCTTGACTTTGGACAAACGGCCGATTGATTAACTCTTTACCAGTATAGATAACTGCAAAGTCATCTCTTTTGAAGGAATATTCAGTGCTAGCTCTGGCCCAAGTAAAATAATGGCCAACATCTTTTTCTTAAAAACAAATAATGGACAAATTTCACGCACAAAGTTGGTTAAAAAAAAAAACATGCACAAGTAGCATTGAAAACACTTGATTTTTTACTCATAGTTTAAAACTTTCTTTTGCATAATTATGTCCATTACAAACATTAAAAAATGGTCATATTTATTTAATCTTACTTTGTAGGAAATATGTGAGAAAAGGAGAATTTGCTTTATACCATTTCCTGGGTTAGTGCTCCTTTTTTCACAATATTTGCATAAAAGCAAAAGGACTTTAAAGTCCTAGTTTCTTTTAATGAATGGTTACTCCTTTACCAAACAGCAAAATTTCATTTTAATCTTACATTGTAGAAAATATTGTGGGAAAAGGAAAATTTGTTCCACACCATTTCCTGGGATAGTGCTCCTTTTCCCACAGTATTTGCATAGAAGCATTAAGATCTCTAAGTCCTGGTTTCTTTTGATGAATGGTTCTTCTCTAACAAACAACATTTTTTATTGCTGTAATAAACGATGTGCACAAGTAAATGGGGAAAATTTTCTATTACATGATGATTTACCTCCCTTTATGATCTGCTGACCTTAATTATTTTCAAATAAGGTCATTCAGGTAGGTAAGTCACACTATATGTTGAAAGCAATTTAAAAAGTGATTCACTCGATAGTGTCTTAATAGTGAAGGAGAGGGAGATTATCTACCTTTAAGCAAACCCTTTTTTTTTTTTGCTGATATTTAAAAAAGGACAGTTTAAGTGAGCAATGAAAACCATTTTTTAGCGGTACTGAAATCCAAGGCATTCTATCACTGCATCGATTAAAATGGTCAATCAAAATTTAAAGTGAAATGAACAATAATCGTCAATTGTTCTCCAATTAGCAGCTTAGAATAACAACTGGTAACATGACACACGTTATGGAATATACCAGGCCATAATTTTTCCCCATTGTGACCTATTGATTACCTAAGGTTGCGTCCACCGAGGTGTAAAACTTGCGATTACCACACATTTCCGGTGCAAATTAATGCGTGATGTAGACAAGTAAAGGAAATTTTGCCCGAATTTTTTAGGAATAAATTAATGGACAATTTTTATTAACAACTGGAAGAATTAATCGATAGCTGAATTAAGTAATTGACAATTGTCGATAATTTCAATTGGCAGCGCAAGCACTGAATATTTTAATCCCAACTGGCATGTATTTCACATGATATGGCTACTTTGATTCTGAGGCTTGCTGTGATCAGGGTTCGAAATTCCCATGTATTTACTCGCAAAATGCGAGTCAGAATTGGAAAATGCGAGTTAAAATTTCAAGCACTCGAAATAAAATGCGAGTGCAAATTACTGAAGGTCAATTACCAAAATGTACTAAATTTTACAAGTGAATACAAATAAGGTAATTCTTTTCGTTCTGGATAAACATTGGTCATATCGCACTTAGAATAGCCTTCAACGGCTGTTCATAATTTCACATGTCGCCATTGAAGCCTCCGAGTTGTCGTTCGTTATCCAAGTTTCGTAAGCCGAGTTCGTTCATCTGCACTCATGGTCAATATGTACATGTACCACGATTTTGCGTTTTTATATGAAAAAAAAAAAAACGGTAAGCGAATTCAATCTCTGATTATAAAACAGAAATATTTGTCAGTCTTTCCCTAAAAGATAATTATCATGCACAAATGACAACAAGAACCAAGTCGGAAATGGTGGACACGCTTTACCAGTTGTCAGACACGCAGATATTCTGATGTGATACGTCCATAATTCATTTACAAAATCATCCACCATTGTAAATTTTATGGAATTTTAACTTGTTTTGAGAACAGATATTATAGTGGAAATAGATTGATAGTTAAATCATGGTTTTAATATCATTAACGTTATATTAACTTTTATTGTTTGGTTGTTGTCTCTAGTCGACAGGTTTTAAAAGTAAGAAAATAGAATTGAACAGTTTGTACTGGCAGTCCGTTGTCCACTATTGGTAGGCATGCTGATCTTCAAAAAAATGCGAGTCCAATTTTATTTTTGCAAGTGGAGAAACAGGCCACTTGCTAAAATTTGCAAGTGGATAAAAAAACGAAATTCGAATCCTGTGTGATGTTATTTTTCTTTGGTGTGTCTCCGTGTACTGTCGGCCATTCTTAAGTGCTTCTGGAATGAATTCATACCGGCACCTCTTCTAATGGCTCTTTGCGGCAATATCTTTGTTGACTGCTAATAATAGATGTGATCACGCATTGTCAGATAAATGATTAATCTTTAAAAAAATTGCCAACATTAATAAAAATTTACTGTTACCTCCTGGTAATTCCATGCTTTTGAAATGTAAATATCTGTTGACCTACTTCCATGGACATCGAAGCTGGGCTTGGCATTCATTGCACATGTTCTGGAAGTTATTTCAAGTACAGTAAAGTACTTTTTTTCAAAATTGATCAGCATTCTGAATTACCAGCTTGAAACTAAAATGTACTTGAAGTGTTTCAATTACGAGGCGTCAAACTTAGCACTTAAATTTAATACCAATCATTTGGTTCTATTTTTTCAAATGAACTTGAACATACATGCACACTTAACTGAATTTATAATGAGTGTTTGTTTACAAATTGACTAGAAGTGTTTACGTCAAAACAATGGTAACATACAAAAAGATTGATGAAAACTGTGGTCTAAATTTGTTGTCAACGTGAACTTAAATTATTTTTCTAATGATCCATGTCTATATTATTAGCTGTCAACAAGAATATTGCAGCACAAAGCTATTTAAAGAGATGCCAATATGATCAACTTTCATTTGAGAAGCTTTCTCTGAATAGCTGACATGAAGGGGAGCGGAGACACAATAAAAAAAATGACATCGGAGCAGGCCTCTGAATTGATAATCTTTGGTCCAAATCTACACTGTATACTTTTGATGAGATTTTTTCAACATAAACAACCTTGGCATTACAATTATTTTGGATTAATTTCATGACTTGAAATTACTGCCAAGTTACTCAGCTCTGGAAAGATTCTTGTTCATAATGATGAACATTAAGATGCAGAAATGTGCAGCTGATCATTATCGAAAACATTTTCAAAAAAGTTAACCAATATTTTGGAAAATTAATGTTACAGACAGTTCAAATATTTATGAAAAGTTATTTTTTGGACTGTTTGGAGTAAGGACTAAAAAAAAATTATTTTTGAAATTAACTTAAAATGTCCAACCCAAAACTTTTCACGCTACAATTGAAAAAAAAAAGTGTTGGGTGTGAAAAAAAATATTCCCTACCTACCCTGCCTGCAGCATCTTGGACTGAAACCCTAAACACAGACATTTTTTGTAAGGCCTTAGGATATTTTACAAACATTAAAACGAACAACCAGAAATGAAGTATGAAGAAGATCATACAGACTGAGATCTTTGAAAAGGTTATACATGTATATACATTTACATACTTTGTTCGAAGCAGGGAAAAGCCTGGAGAGCATCAATTTATTATGGGGAAATTTCAATCATTTCTTAGTACTGTAAAGGTCTTTTTTATCATCCACCAGACAACTTTCAAAGACATTACAATGAAAATTTGTCCATTTGCCACATGGTCACGTGTTAATATATTAACTTTTTTCCAAAAGACAAAGTATTAGACTTGTCCATATTGAAAGCACTTGCAGAGAACAAATTAAATTTTACGTAACCCTTTACCAGACGACAAAATTTTAGCCTTGTCCAAATTGAAAACATTTGCAGTCGACAATTTCAGTGTTGCTCAAATGGTGCAATTTTGCTGTGATAGGGTAGAAAACATTGTGGGAAAAGGAGAAAATGCTGGTTACCAGCATTTTCTCCTTTTCCTACAATGTTTTCTAAAGGCTTCTTTCCCAGGGTCGTTAAAAGTCGGCATTGTGTCGGTAAAGGGTTAAAACATGAAATTTGTCTTTCATAGGTCAGAAAATATAGTTGGAAAAGGATGCTGGTTACAAGCGTTTATCCTTTTCCCACAGTGTTTTCAAAAGCTTTTCTTTCTCAGGGTTGTTCAAAACTTGGATTGTGTGGTAAAGGGTTAAATCTTAATTCATGTTGATCACCTCAATTTCAGAATGATTTGTTTCTTTAAAGCTGCCAGCTGCTAAGTGTAAAAGGTGTTAGATTGCTTTGCAAAATTTCATAGTTTGTGGTATAAATTAAGACATTGTATTTATTTCATATTCTTTGAAGAATTCAAGAACTGCCCGAAAACCTTCCCAAGATTGACTTTGCAGACTATAAAGCCAAACTTCCGGGTCTGTCAGCCATGGTGACTGAGTTTGAAAAACAGGTGAGTTAATTAAAAGTATGAGCTTATACCCTTTACCAAACAATCCTGAGTTTGAATGATCATGGGAAAATGGCTTTTGAAAACATTGTAGGCAAAGGAGAAAATGCTGATAATCCTGATAACCAAAAGGAGGGGGAGGTAAGGTCATTATCCTTTAATTTTTTATCAAACAACAAAATGTTAGACTGACTCATCCAAATTGAAAGCATTTGCAGGCATCAAATTAAACATGATTGAAATTTGATTTTTTTAGATGACAAGTAGAGTTGGGGCTTCGCATACTATGTGCAAAGTTAAGGTCAGAGTTAGGGGTAAAAGGTTACAATACATGTAATCTTTTGTTGTCGCAATATCTTTTGTTGTTGCAATGATAGAAAAGTGACAAGGCTTTGGAGGGGATAGACATCTATTATCATTGAAAACAATCAGTACTTTTGATATTAACCATGCTCTGGCAAAAGAGGGTGTGATGCATCTAAGTGATGCAATATACCATGGAAGTCATCACATAATCATAGATCCATAAAATCCATTTTGTCAAACAACCAACTTAATTATGAGGTAGAATGGTCCTTTGATACATAGAAAATTTACCAATAGCAAAAAGTTTCAATCTAGGTCAGCCTGTGCGGACTGTGCAGGCTGACCTGGGTTGAAACTTTTTGTAGATGCATTATACCCCCTTTTCACAGAGGATTGGTCATTTACTCTCTGTTTGTTTTACTGTTGTAGTATGCTGCTGTCCAAATTCCCTATCCAAAAGATTCGGCCGATGTGAAAAGCACCCTACAGAAAGAGGAAGTGATGGTTGTAAGTATTTCAGGGCAAAAGCTGGACCAGTATTTGGTGCCCAAATTATAGCCCTGGGGTCAAATTTAGCCCCGCCCTGGGGGTCACAAGTTTTATATGGGCTTATATATGGAAAATTTTACCAAGAGGGCCCAACTCGGGGTCAAGTTTGGCCCCACCCCAGGGGTCACAAGTTTTCCATGGGCTTTTGTAGTGAAAACTTGATAAATCTTCTTGTTACTAACCATAAGACCTAGAGCTACTAAATTTAGCCCTGTCTCAGGGATCTCATGTTTTACAGGGCCTTTTATAACCACACATTCTGGACCTATATTATTTGGTATGGGGCTTTATCTTGTGGACCTCCACCAGGATTCAAGTAATTGTAGTTTTGTTGCCAAAAGTGGCTTTGCCCTGGGGTCATAACTTTCTCATAGGATTTTATAGAAAAAATTTTGTATGTCTTCTAGTTTAAAACCAGTTCGCCAAGTATTGTAATGTTTGGCTTAGTGTTTTGACTTATTAGCCAGTGGAGCGATACATGGCCATCATGGCCGTCCTGTTAAAGTGACAGACCTTGTAACAGGCTAAAGCATTTGTTTAAGCCAATTTGAAATTGTGTTACTGTAACTCTTTCAGCGCCAAATACATAGTTTCAACCTCTTTCGACAGCTCTAAATACAATACATTGAAACTTACAAAGATTTTGATTGTGTAGGACTGACTAGACAAGCAGACGGTATAGATCAAAGATCAGACTGCATGTTCTATGTAGTCTGATCTTGATCTGTGCTGTCCGCAAAAGTTACTGTTTTTGCCTATGGCCCCAAAAGGGAAAAAATGAAGAAATCTCTTTGGAATTAGACTTAGAATACAAGGTTAGTAAATGCAGCCCCTGGTTCTGACAGATTAACGTGAGATTGTGTCTTTTTAACCCTTTGCCAGACAGCGAAATTTTATGCTTCCCAAATTGAAACAGTTGCAGATGGCAAATTAAATGGGGCTTAAATTGTAGAATTTGTCATTTCTGAAAAAGGAGAAAATGCTCCTGCTGTATTTTCTACCCTTCCACTGACAAATCCTAAGACTTAGCCACAATGAATTAGTTGACTGCTCAAACATGTATTTTCAAAATGGATGAGTCCCATATGTTTTTTGTGTGGTAAAGAGTTATGATAATATAATAGTAATATATTATAAAATGCTGTCCATGATTTAGGAAAAAAGAAATGAAAACGATAATTTACATGTTTCAAAGTTAAACTGATGGTAATAAGTAGGTCAATGTTGGACTACATTATGGGACAGTGTAAATCCAAGATCAGACTGCACCTCATATGATCTGATCTCTAAAGTGCCTGCCTAAACAACTGAAAGTATGACTGGAGCAGAAGGTTAAAGAGTTTTTCAGAAATCTAGAAACAAACATTTAAATGCTGCTTCAACTAGTATACTGATTACTTTAACTCTTTACCTCATGACAAAGTTCTAGATTCATCTATATTGAAAACATTTGTAGGTGACAAATTAAATTTGGCTCAAATTACTAAATTTGTTTGTGAGAGGATAGAAAACATGGTGACAAAAGAATACACTGTTTACCAGCATTTCCTCCCGTTTTTCACAATGTTTTCAAAAGTCATCACTGTCAGGGTTGTTAAAATTTGGTAACAGGTTTATTATTTAACACTGATTATGAAACAAGTTCATACATTTTATATTAATCACTTTGGATCATTGCCTCCTGGAACCCTTAACCAGCACTCACACAGTGATGTGAGTAGTTCCAAAGGTTTTGCCCACTCATCATGGGAGACAGACGCTTTGGCCCCTGCACCACTGTTTCCTACAATTGGCTGCTATGACTTAAATCTTTACCAAACGACAAAATTTTGGGCTTGACATAATTCAAAGCATTTGCAGACAATAATTTAAATATGGCTCAAGTGATGGAATTATTTTTTGACGAGGTAGAAAACATAGTGGGAAAAAGGAGAAAATGCTGGTTTCCAGTTTTCAAAAGCTTTCTTTGTTAGGGTCTTTAAAACTTTTTTTGTGTGACAGACGCTTTATCCCCTACACCACTGTCTCCCTCAACTGGCTGCTATACCCTAACCCTTAGAGCGCAGAAGGAAACCCAACAGACATTTTCTGTCTACAAATAAGACTAAAATTATAGCAATTTTAAGATTTCTTTTGTAATGTTTTAGCAAAGTTGACAGTGTAGATCAGTGATCAAAATGTGCAGTCTGATCTTTGTTTACACTGGCCTCTGAGGCAGCTATAGTAGCAAAACCCGTTTTAATGGTTAATTCTTAAAAAAATTCAGCCTCTAAGTAAGGGCTAGGTAGGTACCAAACAGGCATATTTTCAGAAATGTTTACCTTTTTTTCAGAGAGAAAAAAGTGCTAACTATATCGAGCGGGAAACCAAACATCTACACAACCTGCAAACTTTGGTGAGTATAGAAATACGAACATGTGTTTCGTGCTGAGCCCCAGTAGCTCAGTCGGTAGTGTACAGGACTTGAGAACAGCTGGTTCGATCCCCGGTTCTGGCAATTTCTTTCCAAGGACTGATGATAGTCACTGCGACAGGATTAATTCCTTTCTCACTGCTGAACATTGTTTCAACGATGGATATGTGGGAAAGTAGCCAGTGGCTTGAAAAAATTGTGAGGAGTACTGGTAAAAGAAAATTCAGGAAAGCATGGATAGGTGCACTGGCTGCAGAGATATATCTGAAATAATGTTGAAAACAGTGTTTAACACCATAGATGTGTTTTTTATTGTAACATGTTTATAACACCTTTAACTAATAATAGTTCCCATGAACCACAATGCAGAAAAAAAAAATCTGCAGATGACAAATTCTGAAGTTTTACACATGAAGTTCTGAAATCCTTTGACAGGATAAAAAACTTTTTTGAAAAAGGAGGAAAATGCTGGTTACCATCAGTTTCTTCTTTTCCCACAATGTTTTCAAAGTGCTTCCTCTTCAGGGGCATTAAAACAAGGCATTGTTTGGAAAAAGGTGAACAGATAGGGGAGGGAGATGTAAAGATGTAAGACCGTCATGATCCTGTAGCTTTTAGTTCGGCTGTTTTCAAATAAGATACTGAGGTATTGTCCTAGCCTTGTCATTGACTGCATTGTCATCTGCGTACACTTTTTCTCTTAACCACACAATCCCGTGTTTTAACGACCCTTAGAACAAAGGGTATTAAAAACACTGTGGGAAAATAAGAAAATGCTGGTAACCAGCATTTTCTTCTTTTCCCACAATGTTTTCTATCTTTTCTGATACAAATCCCATCATGTAAAGCACTTTCAATTTGTCGTCTGCAAGTGCATTGAATTTCGGACCAGTCGAAAATTTTGTTGTTTGGTAAAGAGTTAAAATACCTCTGTCATTAAAGATGTTTACTTCAAACTCATAGTAGTTGTTAATGATCCAAAAGGGAACCCATACAACAGGGGCTGGTAACCATCAAAATATTATTTATACAATTACGCTCTTTTTTTCAATTAAAAATTATTATATTTGACTCAAATAGTGGGATATGTCTGAGGAAACATTGTGGGAAAGAGAGAAAATGCTGGTTACAAGCATTTTCTTATATTTCCAAAATCTTTTTATAGAAGCTGTCTCCCCATTGTTGTTAAAGCTAGCTATTCAGATTTTTATGATCTCACCAACCTTAAAAGAATCGCTGAATTAACGCCTTACCGCACAATGCCGACTTTTAACAACCCTGAATAAGAAGGCTTTTGAAAACATTTTGGGAAAAGGAGAAAATGCTGGTAACCAGCATTTTCTCCTTTTCCCACAATGTTTCCTACCAAATCAAAGAAAAATTGCACCATTTGAGCCACAATGAAATTGTCGTCTGCAAATGCTCTAAATTTGGACAAGGCTAAAATTTTGTCGTCTGGTAAAGAGTTTAGCAGCGATGGCTGGCAAATCATCAGTAAAGAAGAGAGACAAACATAAGAAAGAAGTATTTTCAGTGGTGTTTCCTTCATGGGCTCTTAAAGATACCTCATTACAGCCATAGAGAAAAAATGCTGTTAAAACTGTATTGTGTAAAATGGTTCAGATATTGGTTAGCTGCCTAAATACAGATAAATAAATAATCGATAAATATGGTGTACAGGATAAAAAAAAAATCAAGAGATTTGTCCTTGATTTAAAAACCTGAACAACAACAATGCTTCCTTTAATGGCCCCTAGAGAATGAAATGCATTTTCTTTCAGTCGTTATCAGTACCATCTGGCAACTGTCTGGGGCAACATTTGGCATGAAGATACAAGAATGACTATAGTTTGATAAAATAAAGTTGAAATGGATTGAAAAAAAAATGGCTAAAAGAGAGTAAAGATGTATTTTTTTTTGCCAGAGTTTCTCAAAGACTTGTGGAAAAGTCTCAAGGTCAATAACATACAGATACACAGATTACAAGGATTTGTATTCAAATTAGTATGATTGTGTCATTTCTTATGTAATAAAAATGGATGGAGTTACAGACTGAAAACCAAAAATTGCACCTTTTCCTGAATGTAAAAGTATAGTTTTATACAATTTCAAAGAAAAATATGTTAATTATATTTATCAGTGATTCACGTGAAACGTTGATTTACATCCAAAAATAGGGCTGTTTAACCCTATACCACACATTCCTTTGTTTTAATGACCTTGAGAAAGAAGGCTTTTGAACACATCATGGAAAAAGGAGGAAATGCTGGTTTCCAAAGCTTGGTACGATTTTGGTAAACTGATAGAGTAAATGGGTAAACCCATACATTTTCAGTTGAAGAAGATTGAGACCATACCACCACCGGAGAAGATGACAATGCAGATGTTTAATCACTATTTCCCGGAGGATGCCATTAACCCCAACAGGGAAAACCCCGGGTTCTGGCCCCAATTGGACGAGAGATTCCAGCTCCAAAATCTGAGAAAAGTTGGCCGAACGATTGTGTATATCCAAGATCCTAATAACTTCCGCTTGTAAGTATAACAATCCCTTTAAAAAAGTTAAGGTGTTCGCTTTTTGCTACACAATCATGGATTTTTAATGAATGAGGAATAAGGCAATTAAAATCATTATTAGAAATAGAGAAAATACCAGCATTGTCTCCTTTCACCACAGTGTTTCCTAACCTACCAGAGAAAGTGTATTTGTACCAATTTTGAACCATTCCTTTACTTTCAATTGGCAAGAGTCAACAGTTTCTTGTTTGGAATGAAATTTCAGACCTGGCCAAAATTGAAAGCTGTGGAAGAGGACAGATGCAATGTGGCTCCATGGAACTTATCTTTTTAAGGGTAGAAAACTTGGTGAGAAAAGGAGCAAATGTTGATTAACAACATTTTCTCCTTTTCCAACATTTTCAAAAGCCTTTCTTCCTCAGGGTCACAAAATGTCTGGATTGTGTGGTAAAGGGTTAATAAGTTAATCGTTTTTCAAAGAAAACATAGAGGAGTTTTGATAGCCCTGTCTTTGTCTTTATATTGTGTGAAAACTTAGAAATTTTTTCATACATGTATATCTGAAGATATCTTCTTGAAATTTGAGTCAGATGTTATACCCCAACTTTCAAGTAGAGGGGGTACTCTGGTTTCACCATGTCTCTCAGTCAGTCCATCAGTCCATCCATGTTTTCGTGTCAGTGCTCTTACTCTAAAGCTGTTTGACTAGGACTCTGAAACTTTATACAAGAGTTGCTCATGACCAAAGGAGGTGCCCCATCCTTTTTTCTTTTGTCACATGGGTGAAAGGTCACGGTCACAGGTGAACATTTTGAAAATTGTTTCCGTGCTCTAATTTAAAAACTGTTTTACTGAAGACCCTGAAACTTTATACAAGTGTTGCTCATGACCAAAGGAGGTGAGGTGCCCTATTGTTTTTGGGTCGCATGGGTCAATAGCCAAGGTCACTTGAAAATCATTTCAAAGCTCTAACTCAGTAGCTGTTTGGCCTAGGACCCTGAAACTTTATACAAATGTTGCTCATGACCCAAGGAGGTACCCTTTTGTTTTTGGGTCACACAGGTCGAATGTTAAGGTCACAGGTGAAGTTAGTTTTGAAAACCATTTCCTGATTGTGCTGCTTTAGTGACAAGGTGCTGGTGGGGATAATTGTCCGCTTTGCAAAAGTTCTAGTTAACTGCTGAAAGGGGGATACATGCCTGAAGGAGAGGTTACTTTTAAGAAAGTTTTAAAACAGTTTTGCTCGATTTTGACAAACAATTTTCATTGAAAAAAAATCTATCGCAATCTAGAATTGACACATGCATGCATCCCTTTCATTCACACTGTGAAATTACTGTAAATGTACTCCTTTTCCCCTCCCACAATCAGCATATGGTTTGAGTATGCATTTAACCCTTTATCACACAATCACGACTCAACGACCCTGAGAAGGAAGGCTTTGAAAACATTTTGGGAAAGTGAGATAATGCTGGTAACCAGCATTTTCTCCTTTTCCCTAAATGTTTCCTTTACTTCCCAAAACATTTCAGTTTTTGAGTCACTTTTGTCGTCTGCAAATGCTTTCAATTCAGACTAGTCGAAAATTCTGTTGTTATGCCCCCCCTTCAACAAAGTGGGGGTATATTGCTTTGCTAATGTCGGTCGGTCCGTCGGTCGGTCCGTCGGTAGACCTTACCTTGTCCGGATGATAACTAGACACAGAATTGACCTAGGTTCGTCAAATTTGGCACAGACATGCGTCTCGGAGTGTAGATGATCCCTATTGATTTTGAGGTCAATCGGTCAAAGGTCAAGGTCACAGTGACCATCAACATGTTGATATATAGACCAAACCTTGTCCGGATGATAACTAGACACAGAATTGACCTAGGTTCGTCAAATTTATTTGGCACAGACATGCGTCTCGGAGTGTAGATGATCCCTATTGATTTTGAGATCAATCGGTCAAAGGTCAAGGTCACAGTGACCGTCAACATGTTGATATATAGACCAAACCTTGTCCGGATGATAACTAGACACAGAATTGACCTAGGTTCGTCAAATTTGGCACAGACATGCGTCTCGGAGTGTAGATGATCCCTATTGATTTTGAGGTCAATCGGTCAAAGGTCAAGGTCACAGTGACCGTCAACATGTTGATATATAGACCAAACCTTGTCCAGATGATAACTAGACACAGAATTGACCTAGGTTCATCAAATTTGGCACAGACATTCATCTCGGAGTGCAGATGATCCCTATTGATTTTGAGGTCAATCGGTCAAAGGTCAAGGTCACAGTGACTGTCAACATGTTGATATGTAGACCAAACCTTGTCCGGATGGTAACTAGACACAGAATTGACCTAGGTTCGTCAAATTTGGCACAGACATGCATCTCGGAGTGTAGATGATCCCTATTGATTTTGAGGTCAATAGGTCAAGGTCACAGTGACCGTCAACATGTTCATATATAGACCAAACCTTGTCCGGATGATAACTAGACACAGAATTGATTTAGGTTCATCAAATTTGGCATAGACATGTGTCTCGGAGAGTAGATGATCCCTATTGATTTTGAGGTCAGTCGGTCAAAGGTCAAGGTCACAGTGACCGTCAACATGTTGATATATAGACCAAACCTTGTCTGGATGATAACTAGACACAGAATTGACCTAGGTTCATCAAATTTGGCACAGACATTCATCTCGGAGTGCAGATGATCCCTATTGATTTTGAGGTCAGTCGGTCAAAGGTCAAGGTCACAGTGACCGTCAACATGTTGATATATAGACCAAACCTTGTCCGGATGATAACTAGACACAGAATTGACCTGGGTCCTTCAAATTCTTACAGATATTCATCTTGGAGTGTAAATGATCCCTATCGATTTTAAGGTTAATCCGTGCCGAAAAGAAAATCGATAACCCAGTCTGTGTATCGGCGACTTTACAATCTTGTATGTATACACACGGCGGTATGTATAATTATGCGAACTGTTGTCAGATTATCACGTTTAACAATTGAAGTGGGCTATAAATCAAAAAGATGACATCGATATTTCCAAATCAATTCTTTTGATATCAGTTTATGAACTGTGCCACTTCCTGTATCAATGTGGCAGTAGGGGGGCATGACTGTTTTACAAACAGATATCTTGTTTGATAAAGGGTTAATCCTTTTACACAATAAAATGTAGATTTGTCCAAATTATGAGCATCTGCAGACAGAATATGGCTTAAGTAATTTGCTTTTTTGTGGGGAGGGTAGACCTGCTTCAATATTTCAAATCAATATTGTTAATCAATATTGTAGAACCAGTCAGAGCATTATTTTTCATGGTTAGGCCCCCACACACCCATTTATAAAATGCCATTTCCATACTGTAATTTGCTTAACTTTTTACTATATGATACAATTTTAGACTTTTCCAAAATTCAAAGCTTTTTGTGACCAGGGTCCTTATTTACCAGCCATTCTTAAGAACATTCTTTGTCTTATTCTCCAAGATTTTCCAAATGTGAAAGTAGCACAACTTCTGATTGGCTAAACCAAATGGTTTAGCCAATTAGAAGGTGTGTTACTTTCACACTTAGAAAACTTCGGAGAATAAGACTGAGAATATTCTTACGAATGGTTGGTGAATACAGACCCAGAAAACTTGGAAAACTTAACAATGGCTCAATTTTCTGCATAGCAAAGGACCATTCTACCTCAGGAAACAGGTAGTAGTTAGACAAAATGTACTTTATGGAATTATAACGATGTGATAAATTCCTTGGTATAATGCATTATGGAGCTGCTACATTAATTATTTGCCACACATTTCTGAGTTTAAACAATCCTGAGGAAATAGCCTTTTGGAAAGATTGTAAAAAAGGAGAAAATGCTGATAACCAGCATATTCTGCTTTTCCTACAAAAGTTTTCTAACCTTTCACAGACAAATCCCATTATGTATTTTTGCCACATTTGTTATGTTGCATGCAAAAGCTTTCAATTAGGACAAATCTGAAATTAAGTTTTGTGGTAAAGGATTAAACACCCTTTTCCCAGTGTGCTGCTCATATTCTTTTCTGTTGAAGGATTGAAAACAATGTGGAAAAAGCTTTCAAAACTTCCTCTTCCAACCTTAAACAGGGAATTATTTTGTAAAGGGTTAACAACAGATGGGCCTATTCTTAACCTTTATCCTGGTAAATAAGAAAATGGAACTTTCAAGCCGACTGAAAACCCAAATATTGCTCTTTGAAAGGTGTTATTTGAGGAAGTGAACTTCCTTATCGGACAGTGTAGATCCAAGATCAGACTGCACATTCTGTGCAGTCTGATCTTGATCTACACTGTCCGCTAAAGGTCAGTGAGTCGCGCTTAGCAGCCCAAGAGTTAATAATTTTTAGAGGCAAAAAGTAGTTTTGAAAGACAGAAATAACAAATTTCTCAAGCATGCCAAATTTGAAAATATTGTGAGAAATGTCTAAATTGTGCTCTGAGCTATTTCTCCTTTGCCACAAGGATTTCATGAATACATGTATATATTAACTCTATACCACACAATCTGAATTTTAGACGGCCCTGAAAGAGAATTTGTCATATATAATTGCTTTCAATTTTGGACAAGTCTTACGTTTTTTTGTTTGGTAAAGATTTAAACCCAATTTTTTTTTTGCGATTTTGGTCCCTGGTTGAGGATTTACTTTAGGACTGATGAACAAATAAGTTTTTAATGTACTTACATGAGCAGTGCTCTGGAAAAGCGGGGGGTTTAATGCATCTTTGCTATGCATTAAAACAAGAGTTATCAAAATTGATTAAAAAAGGTATATTTTGTCATATAAAGTAGACTGGACCTCTGACATGCAGAAAATTGGCAAAAAGTTTCTACCCAGGTCAGTCTGCACGGATTGTGCAGGCTGACCTGGTTTGATACTTTTTGCAGATTCATTAAGCCCTCTATTCACAGAGTGTGGTAGATACAATGCATACACATTATACCTTTACTATCAACAATATTTTGAAAACATTGTGGGATATGGAGCACTTGCTTGTAACTGGTATTGGCTCCTTTTCTCACACTGTTTTCCATATCATTGATAAGAAATGTTTTCTTTTTCTTCAAATATCTCTTATTCTTGTTTTCAACATGCAACTGATTTTAGTGCATGTATGTAAAAAAAAAATAGATAATAAATTGAATTTGTTTTGGTTCATCCCTCAAGGAATTCAGACACATACGAAGAATTTGAACTGGAATGGTTGGAGAAGGTCTCACAGTGGGAAGCAGAGGAAATGGAACCCAAACTCATGGCCATTCTTGAAGAATACCAGAAAACAGTTGACGAAGAAATGGAAAAAGAAATTGAGAATATACGGACCATGTCAGGAGACGAGGGTGTCAAGGCTTTCATGAAAGATGACGAAGCCATAATAGCATTCAAACAGAAAGTCCTTGCTGCTAAGGGGATCACAAAGGAGAAATTCTTCAAGGAAGCAGAAAAGGTCGTTGGCTCACTCTCAGAGCTCAAAACATTTAAAGATTACATGGATGCTTTGGAGGAAAAGTAATCATTTTGGCGGAATTAGAAAGTTTAGTTTTTTTAACTTTGTAACTTAAAATTGACAGTGTTAGATTGAAGACTGTTGAAAATGAAAATTTTGCAGTAGAGAAAAATAAATATTCTGATGCAAAATGAAAATTTGGCAGCAGAGAAAACTAAACATTGACTTCTTGGTACTGTCAGCTACCAATGTATATTAACTGGTAGTGGGCTGAATAAACCCAACAGACATTTTCCGTTGAGAAATAAGACCGAAATACTTGCAATTTCATGGTTGATTTTGCTCAGAATGTCTCAGTAAAGTGGACAGTGTAGATCAGTGATCAGACTGCATATTTTGTGCAGTCTGATCTTGATCTACACTGGCTGCAAAGGCACCTATAATTGTGAAAGGCACAGTAGGGTTAAAGATGTTTCCCTTTAGAGTGCTTTTAAGTTGTTTTTGTGGATAGTTTAGATCAAAATCAGACTGCTAGAAATGTACAGGCTGATCCTAATCTACATTGTCCACCATATTGAGATAAATCAGCAAACTATACCATCATTCAAAATTTCAGTTTTCAGGCTGGTTTCTACTTGACTCAAATTTCCTTACTGTTTATTGGCACTTTGACTCTTTACCAAACAATCCTGTGTTTTAATCTCCCTGAAGCAAAAAGGCTTTTGAAAACTTTGCTAGTTACCAGCATTTTTCCCTTTTCTTACAGTGTTTTCAAAAGCTTCTTTTCCTCAGATTCGTTAAAACTCAGGATCATTGCTAAAAGGATGAAAATGAACTTCCTAAGTTTTTATATCTGTCGCCTTGCAAGTTAGGGAGAAATGTTTATTCTTACAAGAAAAAAGGTTTACTATGATGAATAAAAATGAAGTGAAATGTTAATTTGCTCTTCTGTTTTATTTTCACAATTTTGGATTTCTATTTTTATTTTGGTAACCAGCATTTTTAGCTCACCTGAGCACGAAATGCTCAAGGTGAGCTTTTGCGATCGTGCTGTGTCCGGCTTCCAGCGTCCGTCTTCAACTTTTACCTTGTGTACACTCTAGAGGCCACATTTTCAGTCAGATACTCAAGAAACTTGGTCAGAATGTTTGTCTTGATGATATTTCAGACAAATTCGAAAATGGGTCATGTCGGGTTAAAAACTAGGTCACTAGGTCAAATCTTAGAACAACTTTGTGTACGCTCTAGAGGCCACATTTTTGGTCCAAAACTCTTGTAATTTGGTCAGAATGTTTGTCTTGATGATACCTCGGATGAGTTCGAAAATGGGTCATGTCGGGTCAAAAACTAGGTCACTAGGTCAAATCTTAGAAAAACCTTATGTACGTTCTAGAGGCCACATTTTCAGTCAAATACTCATGAAACTTGTTCAGAATGTTTGTCTTGATATCTCGGACGAGTTCGGAAATGGGTCATGTTTGGTCAAACAAGCAATTTCGTTGAAGTGATATCCCCCGCCGAAAAAGACCTTTTTTGATACAAACATATTAGAGGTATTGTGTGTTGCATGAACATGTGGCCTTTTTGTTTATGGTCCATGATAAAATTACACATTAAGCCCCCTTTTTCCATGGCACAGCATTTCATTAAATCAAAAATATATGAGGGGTCCATAATGAGATTATACATTAAGTCCCCTTTTATCATAACATGGCATTTCATTAAATGAAAACAAATGATAAAAATATACATCAAGCCCCCTTTTTCCATGACACATCATTTTATATATAAAAGAAAATTGTATCAACGGACTATCCTAAGGAAGACATGTATGAAGCTTCATAAATGTTTGTCAAGGACTTTTAGAAGATATCTGTCTAGGCGGACGAATGGGCGAACTAAGTCTTATTGGTCCATAATGAAATTATACATTTAGCCCCCTTTTTTCATGACATGGCATTTCATGAAATAAAATCAAATAACTATTGTCCGTGGCTTAATAAAGATGAAGTTTAATTATGCCCCCCTTCAACAAAGTGGGGGTATATTGCTTTGCTAATGTCGGTCGGTCAGTCGGTCCGTCGGTCGGTCGGTAGACCTTACCTTGTCCGGATGATAACTAGACACAGAGTTGACCTAGGTTTGTCAAATATGGCACAGACATGGGTCTCGGAGTGTAGATGATCCCTATTGATTTTGAGGTCAATCGGTCAAAGGTCAAGGTCACAGTGACCGTCAACATGTTGATATATAGACCAAACCTTGTCCGGATGATAACTAGACACAGAATTGACCTAGGTTTGTCAAATTTGGCACAGACATGCGTCTCGGAGTGTAGATGATCCCTATTGATATTGAGGTCAATCTGTCAAAGGTCAAGGTCACAGTGACCGTCAACATGTTGATATATAGACCAAACCTTGTCCGGATGATAACTAGACACAGAATTGACCTAGGTTCGTCAAATTTGGCACAGACATGCGTCTCGGAGTGCAGATGATCCCTATTGATTTTGAGGTCAATCGGTCAAAGGTCAAGGTCACAGTGACCGTCAACATGTTGATATATAGACCAAACCTTGTCCAGATGATAACTAGACACAGAATTGACCTAGGTTTGTCAAATTTGGCACAGACATTCGTCTCGGAGTGCAGATGATCCCTATCGATTTTGAGATTAATCCATCAAAGGTCAAGGTCACAGTGGCCTTCAACTTAATGATATCTAGACCTTACCTTGTCCAGATGATAACTAGACACAGAATTGACATAGGTTCTTCAAATTCTGTACAGATATTCATCTTGGAGTGTAAATGATCCCTATCGATTTTAAGGTTAATCCGTGAAAGGTCAAGGTCACAGTGACCACCAGATGATTCAGGGCCTGCGCTGCCGTTTGCCACTTGAGCCATTTGCTCAAAAAAAAAATTAAAGTGTCTCAAAAATCATCATATGTGGCTCAACTTGTGGCTCCAACATTTTATTCGCGTATTATCGGGGACGTAGTAAGCATAGAAGTTGACTGGGAAAAAGCGAAGTCGAACGCGCGTGCCGAAAAGAAAATCGATAACCCAGTCTGTGTATCGGCGACTGTTTACAATCTTGTATGTATACACACGGCGGTGTGTATAATTCTGCAAACTGTTGACAGATTATCACATTTAACAATTGAAGTGGGCTATAAATCAAAAAGATGACCCCCAGTCAATTCTTTTTGATATCAGTTTATGACCTGTGCCACTTCCTGTATCAATGTGGCAGTAGGGGGGCATGACTGTTTTACAAACAGACATCTTGTTACATTTTGTCCTGTAGTGAACGAGATATTGGTCCATAATGAAATTATTTGTCAAGCCCCCTTTTTCCATGACATGACAATTAATGAACAAGAGCGGCAAATTGTCGCAAGATATGCCCGTCCCACCGCCATTTGTCGAGGGGGGATAATAATCGTAAAGGGCAGGTAGAGGAAAATAGTAGTGCAGCAGAAATCATGTAAGAGATTGAAATAGGCATGAATGTCTCCTCTAATGTTAAGGAAACATGCATATAAAGTTTCAGGTCATTCCAACATGAAAAGACCAAGTTATATTGTAGAGAAGCATGAAAAGCTGTGAAAAAAAAAAAAATAATGAATAGGGAATAATTCCAAAAGGGCATTAGGTAAGGTTACGGCTCCATTGCATTGCACTTTTCATAACTGCAACAAACATGTTTACCAAGTCTCAAGTCAATTTGACTTGAGGTGACAAATTTCAGTTCCGGACAAGCAAGAAATACTGTAAAAATGAAGATCAAAGTGGAATTACTCAAAATCCGCCCTAGGTAGAGTTATTGTTCTTGCGCACTGTACTCCGTAATATTGCAACAAACATGCATACCAAGTCTGAAGTCGTTCTGACTTGAGATGACAAAGTTATATTCCTGACAAGCACTAAATGCTGTAAAAATGGCGATCAAAGGGAAATAACTCAAAGACAGCATGAGGTAGAGTTACAATTCTTGCACACTGCACTTCCAAATATTGCAACAAATAAGCGTACTATATTTCAAGTCATTCCTACTAAAGATGACAAAGCTCCGGACAAGCAAGAAATGCTATAAAATGTTCAGACTAAAAATGACAAAGTTGTTTTCCGGACAAGCAGAAAATGCTGTAAAAATGACGATCAAAGGGAAATAACTCATAGACAGTACGAGGTAGAGTTATGGTTCTTTCACAATGCACTCCATATTATTGCAACAAACACAAAATGCCAAGTTTTAAGTCAATCGGACTAGAGATAACAAAGTTATGCTCCGGACAAAGAACTATTTTATAGAACTTTCTAATTCAAGGGCAAATAACTCCAGTCGTTCTGGTCCGATTTGACCCATAATCAAATTCATTGGAGATCTTATGGTCATAAGCACGAGGTAGAGTTATGGTTCTTTCGCACTGCACTCTGTATTATTGCAACAAACACAAATGCCAAGTTTCAAGTCAATCGAACTGGAGATGACAAAGTTAAGCTCCAGACAAAGAACTGGACTGTAAAAATGAAGATCAAAGTGGAATTACTCAAAATCCGCACCAGGTAGAGTTATTGTTCTTGTGTGCTGTACTCTGTAATATTGCAACAAACATGCATACCAAGTTTGAAGTCGTTTTTGCTTGAGATGACAAAGTTTTATTCTGGACAAGCACTAAATGCTGTAAAAATGATGATCAAAGGGAAATAACTCAAAGACAGCACGAGGTAGAGTTACAATTCTTGAGCACTGCACTTCCAAATATTGCAACAAATAAGCATACCATATTTCAAGTCATTCCTACAAAAGATGACAAAGTTATGCTCTAGACAAGCATACAATGAAGATCAAAGGGGAATAACTCAAAATTTGTGCTAGAAAGAGTTATGGTTCTTGTGCACTGGATTCCGTAATTTTTCAACAATCATGCATACCAAATTTGAAGGTGTTCAGACTAGAGATGACAAAGTTATATTCCGGACAAGCAGAAAATGCTGTAAAAATGACGATCAAAGGGAAATAACTCAAAGACAGCACAAGGTAGAGTTATGGTTCTTTCGCACTGCACTCCGTATTATTGCAACAAACACAAATGCCAAGTTTCAAGTCAATCGGACTGGAGATGACAAAGTTATGCTCCAGACAAGCAGAAAATGCTGTAAAAATTATCAAAGGGAAATAACTCAAAGACAGCACGAGGTAGAGTTATGGTTCTTTCGCACTGCACACCGTATTATTGCAACAAACACAAATGCCAAGTTTCAAGTCAATCGGACTGGAGATGACAAAGTTATGCTCCGGACAAGCAGAAATTGCTGTAAAAATGAAGACTGAAAACAACAAAAATTCACTCAACCACGTAACTTGAAATCGCTCCCAGTCGGCCATTTTTCATCGAATCAAAAAAACAAAAAAATGGTCTTGGTGGAATGGGTTATTGTACACACATATAAAGTTTCACGAAATTCTGTCCTATGGTATTGGAGATATTCTTCCGGACGGACAGACGGACGGACAACGCTAAAACTATATTCTCCCGCCTTTGGCGGGGGATAAAAAGTAGATCACTAGGTCAAATCTTAGAAAAACCTTATGCACACTAGAGGCCACATTTTCAGTCCAATAATCTTGAAAGTTGGTCAGAATGTTTGTCTTGATATCTCGAACGAGTTCGAAAATGGGTCATGTCGGGTCAAAAACTAGGTCACTAGGTCAAATCTTAGAAAAACCTTGTGTACGCTCAAGAGGCCACATTTTCAGTCAGATACTCATGAAACTTGGTCAGAATGTTTGTCTTGATGATATCTCGGACGAGTTCGAAAATGGGTCATGTCAGGTCAAAAACTAGGTCACTAGGTCAAATCTTAGAAAAACCTTGTGTACACTCTAGAGGCCACATTTTCAGTCCAAAACTCTTAAAAGTTGGTCAGAATGTTTGCATTGATGATATCTCAGACGAGTTCGAAAATGGGTCATGTCGGGTTAAAAAGTAGGTCACTAGGTCATATCTTAGACAAGAGGGCCATGATGGCCCTGTATCGCTCCACTGACTTTTTAACCCTTTACCACACAAATCGAAGTGTTAATGACCCTGAAAGAGAAGGCTTTCAAAAACGTGAGAAAAGGACATGTCAGCCAGTATTTTCTCCTTTTCCCACAACGTTTCCTAACCTATCAAAGACAGAAATAGTCATTTAAGCTACATTCAATCTGTCTTTTTGCAATGGCTTTAAACTTGGTAGAGTAAAAAAAATTTGTCATTTCTTAAAGAGTAAAATTAACGTATTATGCGCTTAATTGGCATTGACAGAGACATACAGCATAAAAAGTCTGTATGGTAAGAAACTTACTTTGAAGATAACCTCCACTCCGCCCACCAAACAAATACAGTCATATCTTTTTAAATGCCAAGATATTGTCAGTGAATACAAGCAGGTTTATTCATTAGCATGAAAGGTAAAGTTCTGAAAAAATTTGAGTGATAGAAACCTTACTTTAAATTAAACATTCCATTCATGTAAGCATAACTATTAGCATCAAAATAAATCACTCTCCCTTAAAACAGAACATTTCCTCTCCAAAAAACTTGAATACCAAACTCCAATAATCTATAACTGCAGTTTGATAATCAAGGGAGGTAAATAGTAACAAACTTTATCTTGTATAACAGGAGTTACTTCCCTTGATTACTATTTTTAAATTACAGTCGCTATATAAGCCCATGTTAAACTTGTGATCCCTGGGGCAGAGCCAATTTTGACCCCAGGGCTATAATATGAAGAAACTTGATAGAGGTCCATTAGATAAAGCTACATGCCAAATTTGGTAGCCCTGGGCCTTATGGTTTCAAACAAGAAAATTTTCAAAGATGTTCAATATTTTTCAGTTTTGTTGCCATCGTAACCGGAGTTTTTGAAGGAATCAAATTCTTTCAAGAAATTCTAAAGAGGACCATGGCAGGATCATTTCTGTGAAGTTTCATCAAATTTAGATGGGTAGTTTCAGAGAAGAAGAAGTTTGAAAAAAAAGTTAACAGACAGACAGACGCACGACAGACACCGGGCCATGACATAAGCCCGCTGGCCTTCTGCCAGTGGAGCTAAAAAACCTAGTGTATGCTCTAGAGGCCACATTTTTGGTCCAAAACTCTTGAAATTTGGTCAGAATGTTTGTCTTGATATCTTGGACAAGTTTGAAAATGGGTCATGTTTGGGTTAAAAACTAGGTCACTTGGTCAAATCTTAAAAAAAACCTTGTGTACGCTCTGGAGGTCACTTTTTCAGTCCAAATTTCTTGAAAATTGGTCAGAATGTTTGACTTGATGATATCTTGGACGAATTCAAAAATGGTTCATGTTGGGTCAAAAACTAGGTCACTAGGTCAGATCTTAGAAAAACCTTGTGTATGCTCTAGAGGCCACATTTTCAGTCCAAAACTCATGAAACTTGATCAGAATGTTTGTCTTGATGACATCTCAGACAACTTGGAAAATGGGTCATGTTGCATCAAAAACTAGGTCAGTGGGTCAAATCTTAGAAAAACCCTGTGTATGCTGTATAGGCCACATTTTCTGTCCAAAACTCTTGAAAGTTGGTCAGAATGTTTGTATTGATGACATCTACAATGGGAAAATTGGCTATGGTTGACTAAAAAGTAGGTCACTGAGAGAAATTCTAGAAAAAACTTGTGTACATGCTAGAGGCTAAATTTTCAGTCCAATAATTATGAAAGCTTAGTAGATTGTTTGTCATGATATCTCAAAAGAGATTGAAAATGGGTCATGTTTGGTGAAAAGACTCAGGTGAGCAACTTTAGGGCCATCATGGCCCTCTTGTCTCCTTTTCCCACAATGTTTTCTAACCTACTAGAGCCAGGTTTCATCAATTGAACAAGATCTAATTTGTTGTCTGCAACTTTGAATTTGTCATCCTGCGACAATTTTTTTGTTTGGTAAAGAGTTGAATTTCCATTTTGCATGCTTTATCAGTATCAAAAAATTACAAAATGTATCTTAGAACCTTAACTCTTTACCAAACAACAACATTTTAGACTAGTCCAAATTGAAAGCATTTGCAGATGACAAAATAAATGTGACTGAAAAATTTACATTTGTTTTGGGAAGAATGGAAAACAAGGTGGGATTTAGAGAAAATGGTGGTTAACAGCATTTTCTCCTTTTTATAAGCCTGAAGGGTCATATTAGGTTATGGCCATGTTCGTCCATCCGTCTGTCCGTCCATCCATTAGCAATTTGTGTGCGCAATTCCCACAGTTTCTATCGGAATAACTTGAAACTTACTACAATGAATCTCTATGATGTGTAGTTGTGCATCTGACTCTTTACATTTGGATCTCTTGGGGTGTTCTAGAGTTATCTGCCCTTGATTTCTGATATAACCAATTTCTTGTGCGGCTACTCACTGACAAGCCCTTTCGGGTGTATATGTGCCGCTCTGCAAAGCTCTTGTACCACAATGTCTTCAAAAGCCGTCTTTCTCAGGGTCATTAAAAATTGGGATTGTGTGGCAAAAGGTTAACCTGTACCTTTTACTCTTTACCAAACAATCCTGTGTTTTCATGACCCTGAAAGAGAGATCATTTGAAAACATTGTGGTGGTAGCCAGTATTTTATCCATTTCCCACAATGTTTTCTACCCTTTAAAAGACAAACTCCTTAGTTTAAGCCACATTTAATTGGTCGTTTGGTGCCTGCAAATACTCTGTTTTGACTGGTCTTAAAGTCTGTTAACTCATTACCAAACAACGAAACTTGTACAGTTTTAGAGAAAGCATTAATGTCAAATGTGGATAAAATGGTGGAATTAGTCTTTGAAGGGATAATAATCATTGTGGAAAAAACCAGCATTTTCTCCTTTTTCCATAATGTTTTCAAAAGCTTTCCTTGTCAGGGTAATTTAACCCTTTACCAAACAATGAATTTTAGACTCTTCCATATTAAAGCACCTGCAGAGAGCAATTCCAAAACTTGTTCTTACGAGTTGCAGTTCTATGATAGGGTTAGAAAACACTGTGGAAAAAGGAGAAATTGCTCGTTACGAGCAATTTCTCCTTTTCCCATAATGTTTTCAAAAGCCTTCTTACACCAGGGTCATGAAAACAAGGGATTGTTTGGTAAAGGGTTTACACTAGTACATTGCAACATTATTTGCCTTCTCTGGGAAATCAATAAATGCTTGCCTAACCCTTGACCAAACAGTCCTATGCTTTAACGACCCTGAGGAACAACACTTTTGAAATCCGTGCGAGTCTGGTTACCGGCATTTTCTCCTTTTCTATCCTTTCCAAAACATACTCCACCATCTGAGCAACATTTGATTTGTCATCTGAAAATCCTTTGATATTGCACCAATTAAAATTTTAATGTCTTTCAAAGGATTAAAGGCCCAGTGGCCACTTAAAGTAAACAATGCAGGTGTTAAAATGCATTTGAATTCAACTCGTACTATTTAAAAGTATGCAGAGCTCCCCATAAAAGGGAGTGATGGTATTCTAAATCCATTAGTTCTCTTCCAAACCCTATATTGTGGGTACTCATTAGAATCGTCTCGATGAGACGATTCTAATGAGTACCAATGACATAGGGTTTAGTGAAGAATAATTGATATATTCAGTTTTGAAATCAAAATCACTCCCTCTGTCTGGAGCTCTGAGTATCGAAACTATTATGAAGATGATCTGTATGCATTGGTTATTTTTTGCAGCTACTGGGCTTTTAACACAGGTTGCTTGCTTATTATATGTGGTCACTAAGACAATTTATTGTATAATTTTTATTGCACCATTTTCTAAAAAATATATTGAGTACTTCATGAAACTTGGGGAGGACATTCATTAGCTGGCACAAACATGCGGCAAAAATAATATTGAAAGTGGCATAAATTTTCTTTCCAATAAATATTGCACATTTTTGTGTGTGTAATAGCTGAACATTATTATAACATACTAAGATAATAGCACTAAATTCTAATTTCTAGGCTGTGTCTAGCTGGCTGAGAAACCTAGCAGGTGAATGATAATATCAAATTCATACCCACCCCCCCCCCCCAAACAAATTTGCAGCAGACAACTTTGATCGTTGATTGATTGTATTGGATTTTAATGCCCTTTTTAGGTCATTATCACTGCGGTCAGTGCACCTACACATATGTTTTTTGGCCTTCTCACAACAGTACTGACACAACTATCTTTCCAAGCCACTGACTACTTTCCTCTCACGCGTCAGAGGTGAAAAGTGAAAATCGTCGAATGGAAAGTTTGCCTCAACCAGGTACTGAACTCGTACCCACCAGGTCAAAAGTCAGATAAGCTAACCACTGAGGTATCCAGCCAGGCCAGACAACTTTCTCATAAAATTTGGATTATCAACATGAGATCAGGTTTATCACGAATACTAATTAAAAATTGTGGCAAAAGTAGAAGTTGCTCATTATGAGTGATAATGGGCAATTTCTCACTTTGCAAAAATCATTTTAAAAGTTTTGGCTGCAATACACAAAAAGCTGTCTTCTGGAATAAATGAGCAAATTCATGTTCTAAGAAGCACCTGACAACATTTTATTTGTTGTTCGAATGACACTTGTCAGTGAAGTTCTATCTCTATGTACTTGTATTGCCTCTAAATTTGGAACAGGATTCAAGACAACGGAAGCAAAACTTGGAATTCGGAGGACGTTCAGCAATTCTTGAGCCCTGTTTATAAGTATATCCAATCTCTCTCTCTCAATGTTTGCCGTTCTGTTATGTTGGTTAATCACTTTTGTCAAACAAAGAATAGCACGTGGAATTAGATCCTGACATCTGGTGGCAAGCTTTGGAAAAATAAAGAAGGCTAAATGTCAGTTAGTTAATAAAGTACACACAATATGACAGAGTAACTCTAAGAGCACCTTAGTAGCCAATGTAGATCAAGATCAGACTGCACAAAACATGCAGTCTGGTCTTTAATCAACACTGCTTAATTAAAAGCTATAGATAAAGGCAACCATCAAATTGCAATTATTTGGATCTTATTTCTAGTCAGTTGGATTTATTCTGTTCTCCATGGGAAAACAACAAAATGTTTACCCTACTACCCCAGGTTTTTTTCATAGCCCTTAAAGGCATAATATTAAGATATAACAGTATATTATATCCTTATAATTCACGGATAACTATATTGCTTGAAAAACGCACATATTTGTCTAACTGAACAAAAATTAAATGTGAGAAGAAAAGTTAAAGCGAAGAGCATAAAAGAAAAAGGATAATAGTTTCAGTGTATGATAGAAATTTCTTTCATCTCCTTAAAAGCGAAGGCCGTATTTTCACCTGTGGCACTGCAACTTGTCAAAAATATAGCCCTTGCTTTTCACTCAATAAAAGAAATTTCAATTATACGTAGAAACAGACAATTATCCTCTATTTAACAACCCTGGGGCGGATGACTTGAAAACATTGTGGGAAAAGGAGAAAATGCTGGTATCACGTTTTCTACCCTTTCACAAACACATTCCACCATTTGAGACACGCTTAAATCATCATCTGCAAATGCTTTCAATTTGGATGAGTCTAAAGTTTTTGTTGTCTGGTATGGAGTAAAATATTACTGTTAACCATAATTACCTTTGAAAGTGCTGATATTAAAGTTGTAACAAGTTTTACAGTGAAAGGAGCCTCTTTTTCCGGTGTGTTGGCTGTTACACTAATGACTTCATACGTAAGAACCTCTAGTGTCTCGTAAACATGCTGTACCATATAGGCTGTGCAGTCCCCATACACAGTGGATGTATATTCACCCACAGCAAATACCTACAGAAAAATAAAGCTGTTCTGTTAATATTGCAGATAAATATGTTTCCTTTTCAATGTTTAACCCTTTACCACACAGTCCCAAGTTTTAACGACCCTTGGGAAGAAAGCTTTTGAAAACATTGTGCGAAAAGGAGAAAATGCTGGTAACCAGCATTTTCTCCTTTTCCCACAATGTTTTCTTCTCAATTATAGGCAATTTGCATCATTTGAACCACCTTTGTCATCTGTGAATGTTTTGAACCTGGACAAGTCCAAAATTCTGTTGTGTGTTAAAGAGTTAACCCTTTATCAAACGAAAAAATTCTCCACTTGTCCAAATTCAAAGCTGATGCAGACAACAATTAAATGTGGCCTAATTAATGAAAACTTACTCTAAAAGGATAGAAAACATTGTGGGAAAATGCTCCCTTACCCACAATGCTTTCAAAAGCTGTCTTCCTCGGGGTCATTAAAACTAGGGACTGTGTGGTAATCTACTCTTCAAACATACATAAATTCATATAGGAGTTAGACATGGCCAAATAGCTAAATTGGTAGAGTTCTTGCACAGTTAGCATGGGGTCCAGGGTTCGAAATCAGGCCACAACATTTTATTCCTCCGGTAACAAACATAAAATGTAGAACATCTTGAGTTTTATAATTTTTTTTTTTTCCTTTGTTACCAAGGTAGTTTTCAAAGACGACTAAGTCACATCATAGCCGCCAGTGCACCTATCCATGTATTGCTGCCCATTTTTTGTCAGTACCACACAAAACAATTTTTAACTTATTAGACAACAATATTTCAGACTTGTCCAAAATTAAAACCTTTGTAGAGGACATAATCATCCCATTTAATTGAAATGGAGTGCTTTTTCTGTGGTAGGGTAGAAAACATAATGGAAAAAGGAGAAAATGCTAGTTACCAGCATTATTAGCTCCACTGGCCAAAGGCCAGTGGGCTTATGTCATGGCCCGGTGTCTGTCATGCGTTCATCTGTCCGTTACATTTTATTTTAAACATCTCTGAATCAACCCATCCAATTTTGATGAAACTTCACAGAAATGATCCTGCCATGGTCCTCTTCAGACTTTCTTGAAAGAATTTGATTCCTTCAAAAACTCTGGTTGCCATGGCGACAAAACTTAAAAATATTGGAAATCTTTAAAAATCTTCTTGTCTGAAACCATAAGGCCTAGGGCTACCAAATTTGGCATGTACCTTTGTCTAGTGGGCCTCTATCAAGTTTCTTCAAATTATAGCTCTGGGGTCAAATTTGACCTGGCCCCGGGGGTCACAAGTTTTACCTGGGCTTATATAGGGAAAACTTTGGAAATCTCCCTGTACCTAGCCATAAGGCCTAGGGCTACCAAATTTTGCATGTGGCTTTATCTAGTGGGCCTCTACCAAGAGTGCCCAAATTATAGCCCTTGGGTCAAATTTGACCCCACCCCGGGGGTCATAAGTTTTACATGGGCTTATTTAGGGAAAACTTTAGAAATCTCCCTGTACCTAGCCATAAGGCCTAGGGCTACCAAATTTTGCATGTGGCTTTATCTAGTGGGCTCTACCAAGAATGCCCACATTATAACCCTGGGGTCAAAATTGGCCCTGCCCCAGGGGTCACAAGTTTTAATCTTAAGAAATCTCCCTGTACTTAGTCATAAAGCGTAGGGCTACCAAATTTCACATGTAGCTTTATCTAGTGGGCTTTCACCAAGAGTGCGTAAATTATAGCCCTAGGGTTGAATCTGATTCATTCCCAGGGGTCAGAAGTTTTACATGGGCTTATATAGTGAAATCTTTAGAAATCTTCTTGTTACTAACCATAAGAACTAGGGCTACCAGTTTTAGTCCTGTCTCAGGGGTCTTATGTTCAAAACCAATTGGTCAAGTATTGTAATGTTTGGCATGTAGGGATTTTACGTAGTAGCCAGTGGAGCGATACAGGGCCATCATGGCCCTCTTGTGTTTTCAAAAGCCTTCTTCTTCAGGGTCATTAAAATGCCGGATAGTGTGGTGAAGCATTAGAGCCTTCATCTTCAGGGTGGTAAAAAGACAAGATCTTTTAATAACAGGTTAATGCTATGAGAAAAAACTTTTTCTTTTAAAAGATAAAACAAACAAGAGCACCACATGCGGGTGCAAATAGATTTATTTTCGATGAAAATTCTACATTGGAGAAGGGTCATAACTGCATCAAAAATATTTCGATGGTCACATGCCCCTGTTGCATGGGTTCCCCATTAAATCTGATAGTTAATAACTGGTAAGAGAAGTAAATATCTTCAGTAATGAGAGAGATATCATAAAATGTCAAGGTTTTTGCACCAAGACTATGACAATATTTCTATGATGTTTTTTTCGTAAAATAGCAAAGCTAACAAGGAGTGTCACAAAGCTGACAAATATCCCCAACCAGCATCTTGTCACTAAAGCAACAAAACCAGAGAAGGGAAATGATTTTCAAAACAAAGATCACCTGTGACCTTGAACTTAAACCCACGTGACTCAAAAACAATATGGCACCTCCTTGGATCATGAGTAACACTTGTATAAAGTTTCAGGGTCCTAGGTCAAACAACTATTGAGTAAGAGCACAGAAACAGTTTTCAAAAAAAGTTCACATGTTACCTTGACCTTTGACCCATGTGACCAAAAAAACAATAGGGCACCTCCTAGGATCATGAGCAACACTTGTATAAAGTTTCAGGGTCCTAGGTCAAACTGTTTTTGAGTGAGTACGGAAACAAAAACAAGACAGACAGATTGAGGACTGGCGGACAGATGGACAGACAGACATAGTGAAACGAGTACATCCCCTCTTCTTCGTAGGTTGAGGAGGTATAAAAAGAAGTTACCAAAAGACAGAAGAAGTCCTCCCATCCTGTTATATTTCTGATGTTGGACAGAAATTCTGTGATGTCTGTTCTGTGTGTTAAAATCACTTTGGGATACTTCTTTATCAACAATGTCATGTTCTCTGTGATAATTCTGATAATGAGAAAAGATACACTTTTGTTTTGTTTTGGTGGGAGTTGGGGTAGGGAAATAAATACATGTACGAAAAATTCTCACAAACAATTATCATTAAACTCCTTTATACCCTTAACTCTACCACACAACAAAATTTTAGAGTTGTTCAAATTGAAAGCAGACAACAACACAGGTCTGGGTCAAATGATAGTATTTGACTTTAACTCTTTACCAAACGACAAAATTTTAGACTGGTCCAAATTGAAAGCACTTGCAGACGACAAAATAAACTTAACTAAAAAATTGAAATATGTTTCCAGCAGGGTAGAAAACATTGTGGGAAAAGGAGAAAATGCTGGTTACCAGCATTTTCTCCTTTTCCCACAATGTTTTCAAAAGGCTTCTATCTCAGGGTCGTAAAAACCAGGGATTGTTTGGTAAAGGGTTAAGACAGTAGAAAGCATTAGCGGAAAAGGAGAAAATGCTGGTTACCAGCAGGGTGCAGGGTAAACTCCTAACCAAACAACAAAATTTTAGACTTTTCCATCTCGATAACAATTTCAGACGACATATTCAATATGATTAATATGATGGAAGTTAATTTTGAAAGGGTAAAAATAGTGTGGAAAAAGGAGAAAACACTGGTATTTTCCTCTTTCCACAAAGTTTTGATAGGCATTTTTCATTTGGGTCACTAAAACATGGAATTGTTTAGTATTGATTTAATCCAATACAGAGCTCTAGCCATGCATTTACTCTCGACCATATGACTAAACTTCAGACTTGCCCAATTTGAAAGCATTTGCAGACAACAAATTAAATAGTGCTCAATTGTTGGAATTTGTGTCAGAATGGGTAGAAAACATTGTGGGAAAAGGAGGAAATGCTGGTTACCAGCATTTTTTCGTTTTCCCCCAATTTTTTTAAAAGCCTGCAGCCTCATGATGGTAAAGGGTTAACAATGGAAACCACACACCATTATAGCATGGCTACAGATTTTAAATATACACACCAGGGCATCCATGTAAAAAATAGCAGGCCTTACTACAATGTGAGTTAAAAGGTATAGAATGAAAGAACTAGAGGCGCTTGAGCGCCTGTATCGCTCCACAGGCCTGGTATTTCTATAATGGCGAAAGGAAGTTTTTAACAATTATCATTCAATCCTGCATTTTAGCTCACTGAAGAAACAATTTGGTAGACAACCACCATAGGAACTTACCTGCAAAACAACAATGAAATCCAATGAATAGTTTTAGAGAAGAAATTTTTCAAAGATTTTACTTTATACCATAAAAGGAAAATGAGTCTCCCATAAAAGCCATGTTTTTTGACAGATCATTTTTTTTTTAAGGAATTCTGTAAACCTGTATCTAAGGAACATTCCTGCAAAATAATAATGCTATCCAAATAGCGGTTTGGGAGGAGAAGATTTTTAAAGGTTTTTTACTTTGGTTGCCATGGCAACCAGAATTCTTCATGGAACACAATTATTTGAAGGAATTTGAAAGAGGACCACCAAAGGAACATTCCTGTGAAATTTGGTAAAAATCCAGTCAATAGTTTCTGAGGAGAAGTTTTTTAAAGAAAAAGTTTACGGACGCACGCACGGACGAACGGACAAACGGACGAACGAACGGACGGACGGACGGACGGACGCACGACGGACACAACGCCATGACAATAGCTCGCTGGCCTTCGGCCAGTGGAGCTAAAAAAGGAGAAAAAAATTATAAAAACAAAATACTGTAGCCATGTACCTTCTTCACTTTATACATCTGAGCCACGCTCCATGAAATGGGGGTTTAATCCATCTCCATGATGCATGATGCCAAGCCAGTCATTATAATAAATATGGATCTATAAAACCAATTTTGGCCAATGACCAACTGAATCATCAGGTACATCAGTCCTTTGACATGCAGAAAATTAACCAATAACATAAATTATCAACTCAGATCCGCCTGCCTGGGCTGCAAAAGCTGACCTGAATTTATTTTTTTTGCAGATGCATTAAACCCCCTTTCTACAGAGCATGGCATTATACATGTACCTCACAATAGGAGACTTGTACAATTCTCTGTTTGTCCATACCTCTTGATATCCTTTTGGTATTCAGGTATACCAAATATCAGTGATATTCTTTCCATAACTACCGGAATTAATTCTGTCACCAGCTCCATATTGCCTTCCTCTAGTATCACGTTAAACCATACCCTGTTGATAAATATTATTATTAATTGCAAAATACATAGAGGATATTTGTTTTTTTCAGTGAAAGATCGAAATTTATTTCATTGAGTGAACATCATCGGTAATATTTTCACGAGTGGCACAGCAACAAGTGAAATTAATACCAATGAAGTTCACAAGAAAATAAATGTTCTATTTATTTCATGCTTCTAACCACCTTTTCTTTTTGACTTTTGTCAAAATTTAGTACAGTTGTTTTCAGTAATGCCCCCTGCTGTATCCCTCCACATTACAATACTATGTAAAGCGCAAGACATTTAGGGTAAATTACGTCATATTTTCCTCTGGTAGAATGGCATGCCCTGTTTACCCGGGTAACTAGTGTGCCTGGACTACTGTTTCCACCCTGAATTTAAAAGTTTGAAAATATGAAATCAGTATTTTTCACTGCCCGTAACCATGAAATATCAAACCATAATCCATCATTATTTCTCAATAAACTACCAAAAAGCATGAAATAAGAAGAGTGCCATTCAGCCCTGTAAAGCTAAACTAACAAATAATGGGAGCAAGCAACTACTGACAAGTAGTGTAAACATTAATCCCTCACCACACAATCCCACCTTTAAATGACCCCTGAAAAAGAATCATTTTGTAAAACATTGTAGAAAAAGGAGAAAATGCTGGTAACCAGCATTTTCTCCTTTTCTTGCAATGTTTTCTACCTACTAAAGGACAAATACCATCATTTGAAAAACTGATGAAATTTTGTCTTAGCATTCCCTCAATATATAGGGCCATGATTATGATCTCGTATTTTGTCCTTAATCCGCAGCAAAATTTTAAACTTGCCTATATTGACCATTTTTTTAAAAAGGATTCAATTGGCAAGTAATGGAAAGGTGGGTTTATTGGTATCAAAGTGAGCTGGGAGGAATAGGATGGGAAGGGGGGGGGGGGGGGGGGGGAACTCCTGTATTGGCTATTATTGATTGACATGGAAAAAGATGTTAGGTTTTTTTTTTCATGACAACAGAAATTGGTTCCAGGTTCTAGAAGCTTCTCAATGGATTTGTTCATTCAACTGGTAAACATTTTAGGGTTTTCAAAGGGTCAACTGATTCATTTCATATTAAAGATAGTTTAGGTTATATTTCAACCGTCAAAAATCAAAACTGCCAATATCAGCATATGCAAAGGGAATTTAGGAAAAAAGGGGGCAAACTTGAAAGGTAGTAAGATTGAATAGTCCTTAATCTTTTTTAAATTAATCTAGAGCTGTCACTGAATGTGACTTAATACCCCCACCAGCGCTTTGACAGAAACAGGCAATTGAACAAAATATTTTCTATGTTCAAGGGGAGATTACCCTTGAATCATAGGGAGTAGATGATTGAAAACTGCGTCTTGCACCACTTCAGCATATGATCAATATATGTGCAAAGTTTCAATACAATTGAAGGCAAACTGTATGAGGCACAAAATTACTAGTATATTGTACACAGATGGACACACGGACGGACACACGAACGGACACACGAATAGACACACGGACGGACAGACAAGCTGATTCCAGTATAACCCCGAAAACATTCGTTTTGCGGGGGTATAAAAAAATGTCAAGTTCAAGGGGAGATAATTCCTCAACCAGGAGAAGTTGACACTTGAAAATTGTGTCTTGCAAACCTTCAATATATGATCAATATATGTGCAAAGTTTCAATACAATTGAAGGAAAACTGTAGGAGTTTGCGACACAAAATTACTAGTATTTTATAGACAGATGGATGTTAAGGAAAAAAAAGTGTCAAGTTCAAGGGGAGATAATTCCTCAACCAGGAGAAGTTGACACTTGAAAATTGCGTCTTGCAAACCTTCAATATATGATCAATATATGTGCAAAGTTTCAATACAATTGAAGGAAAACTGTAGGAGGAGTTTGCGACACAAAATTACTAGTATTTTGTACACAGACGGACACACGGACGGACACACAGACGGACACACGGACAGGCTGATTCCAGTATACCCCCAAAAACATTTGTTTTGCAGGGGTATAATAATCACTAAAATTACCAGTAAAGTTAAGAGACATTGTTATGAATTTCCCCCATTGCTGATGTAAAACCAACTCTTCTACAATTCAATGTAAACTTTTGCCAGGAATTTGGCACTGATTAAGTGAATTTGGGAAATTTAATACATGCAGGAATGCATAAATATATAAGAAACAAGTATACAAAGCAGTAAAATCTACAATCATACCTCAGTAATACAGGAACTACCTGGTAACAAACTAACACTCGTGGGTGATCCAACATGTCTACCAAGGCTGCATGGAATTTATCTAATCTAGAGCATAGAATATAAATATCTGTACAACCTTTATCTTACAAGTATGACCTTTTAACATCCCTACAAAATCAGCTGGGGAAATGTAGTCCTTTACTTCCAAATCCAAAGTTTTAACAATCTTCAGGAAGAAGGCTTTTAAAAACATTATTTGGAAAGGAGAAAATAATGGTAACCAACTTTTTCCTTGGCATTATCTTTCTTTCAAGTGATGCCAAGCCCCATAACTCAATTGGTAGTGAGCAGGAATTGAGAGCAGGGGGTCTCTGGTTCAATCCCCTGCTCAGCCAATTTCTTTCTGAGGACTGATGGTAGTCATTGCGACAGGATTCATTCCTCTCCCACTGCTGACTATTGTTTCAACAACGGTTATGTGTTTAAGCAGCCAGTGGCTTGGAAAGAATATTGTGCAGAGTATTGGTAAAAGAAACACCAGGAAAGCATGGATAGGTGCACTGGCCGCTGTGATACAACTGAAATAATGTTGAAAATGGTATTACCAGTAAACATAAATCAATCAATCAATCAATCAATCTTTCAATCCATCTTTCAATCAATAAATCTTTCAAGTGACAATTTCAACTTTTGAGTCACATAGATCTGCCTTGTTGCCTACAAATGCTTTCAATGTGGACAGGTCCAAAGTTTTGTCCTCTAGTAAATAAAGAGTTAACACTTTACCAAATAAGACTTGTCTATATTGAATGCACTGGCTGACAACAAATCGTATGTGCCTCAACTCATAAGATTGGCCTTTGATAGTGAAGAACACATTGTGGGGAAAGGAGAAAATGCTGATTCCTTAGGATCATAAATCAAAAGATTGTTTGGTTAACCCTTTACCACACAAGAATATTTTAGACTTGTCCAAATTGAAAACATTTCAAGGGGACAATTTACATGTGGCAAAAAAGATGATTGCTCTTCTTGAAATGGAAGAAAGCATTGTCGGAAAAGGAGAAAATGCTGGTTACCAGCATTTTCTCCTTTTCCCACAATGTTTTCAAAAGGCCTCTCCCTCAGAGTCGTTAAAACTAGGGACTGTGTGGGAAAGGGTTAACTCTTTACCAAACGACAAAATTTGGACTTGTCCAAATTGAAAGCATTTGCAGACGACAACTTACATGTAGCTCAAACGGTGGGAACTGTCTTTGATAAGGTAGAAAACATTGTGGGAAAAGGAGAAAATGCTGGTTACCAGCATTTTCTCCTTTTCCCACAATGTTTTCAAAAGGCTTCTTCCTAGGGGTCATTAAAACTCAGGATTGTGTGGTATAGGGTTAAGTGTTCAGCAAGCTCCTACACTGCATCACTTTTCATGTTTGTTTACAACAGGAATTAAAATGAAATTGCTCTTGAATTATATTGTGATCGTGTATGTTCAAAATGCCATAGTGTATATGCTGAGTCATCCCATACATTCACCCTTTACCACACAATCACAACTTTTAATGATCCTCAGAAAAAAAGCTTTTGAAAACATTGTGGGAAAAGGAGAAAATGCTGGTAACTTCATTTTTTAAGAAAAGAAATGAAAAGATGAGAGAGAGAGATTGACTGATTTCTGTATAGAATATAAGACAACATAAACACTATACATGAGATAAAATTGACATGATAATGAAATTATGTCAAACTATATTTCAATACAAATGATGACACAAAAAGGGGGTTATAAATCCCTTATTTCCATTGTGATCTTTAAAAAAAAAAAAAAGTGTGACATAGGAGGACATGCCCCATAACTGACAAAATCACAGTTAATTAAAAATGATTTATCACAGCTTATGACTATTTGAAATATGATTTATTGCAGTAAATGACTATTTTCAAAGAAAGACGCATCACAACAAATTACTTTTTAATCTGGATTAAAAAGATTAAAGAATTAACAGTGTTGTGGTATCCATTCAGTGCCATGGTGTGTCACCAAAATCCTTTGGTCTCCTATAAAGATAGTGTGGCATATATTCACACAATGTAACAGTGTATGTTTACACTGCCAAAGTGTACATCGACAATACAGTGGCACAAGTTCATAATGCCACAATACATGCTTATAATGCCATGGTACATGTTCGTAATGCCATGAAATATGCCAAACAATGTCATAGGGGAAATTCATAAACGTTCACAAAGCACTGGCATAAGCCAAGAGGGCCATGAGACATGTGTTCATGACAGAGTTGCATAAGCTGTTGAAGTCATATTGTATGTTGACAATATGTTGCAGGCCATATGGAATGAAAAGTTTTTGGTTGCTGCAGCAGCTAAGCTTTTTAGCTGATTTTTATTGGGATAGGTTGATATTGTTTTTGCCTCAATTTTACAGACTTTTTACAGACTATGTACATGCATTACCTATTGATTGTATCCCCATGGCCTCCCTCTGCTCTTGTGAAAAAATTAAACATGGGTCGATACATGGCATTCTTAAACGCTTCTACAGAGTTTGTTGGTTCCTGCTGGGATGTGACTACATTTATTGTCGTCAAATCAACTGACTTCATTTTCTCCATGACTTCCAGTGCGATCGTCATACAGGGTAAATCTAACAATGAGTGAAACACTTCTAGTGACGTCCCCTCTGACATCATGGCAGGCACAATCTCTACAAACTCTGTGACATATGTATGAGGGTTCCACGCCAGCAACTGAAACACAGAGGTATATTTGGGTATTTCATGGTTCATATAAAATCCCTTGTTTCATTGAAAACATTATGTTTTTAGACTTTGATATAGGCTGTAAGTATTGACCTGGCAGGGTGGAGCTATGTTACATCTCACTGCATTTTAGATTGAGGTAAAATAGGTTATTTGGAAATCATCTTTAGTTGCTGTTTTCCATAAAACAAACAATCAATAAAGTACTGTTATGATGCATGTGTTTACGCAGATTTACGATCAACAATTTCGAATTGGCTAGAGGCCACTAAAGAGAAAAATAAACTGGTTGACTGATGTCAAAGGTTAGCCAAGCCCTGCCAGGTCAATTCTCACAGCCTGTAATTCCTCTAAAGCACAAATAAAGAACAACATTTTCAATTGAAATTACATATGACCAACTGCAGACCGCACTTTGAAATTCATTCCATTCTGCAGACAACTTTTTGCAGTTTGAAGCTGACCACTTCTTAAAACAATGTGTCAAAAAGAGGAACTGCTCAGAACAAGCAATTCTCCTTCTCCAAGAAAGTTTCTGAGAGCCTTCTTCTACAAGGTTGTAAAATTAAAACTCAAGATCGTATTGTAAAGGGTTAAAAGTAATCATAGCCAACAAACCTTTAGGATATTAGGAAAGAACGTTGCCATGATGTTACACTCGTGACACAGATATTCAAGGTTATCCAGTATAAACATGACAATGTCAAAGCCAACAGCATGCGAGTTAAAATTACGCGACAGTATACGATGGAACAAGGTTATCAGTTCTTCATTTGGGTCATAGGCTACAGCACTACCTGAAAGGTTAAAGGTTAGAGCCTGCATTCACCAACCAATCTCAATGACATTCTTAGTCCAGTTCTCAAAAAATTTTCAAATTTCAAAGAAATGCAACTTCTGATTGGCTAAATTACATGGTTTTGCCAATCAGAGATTGCATTACTTTCCAAATCTAGAATATAACAAAGAAAATTATCAAGAATAGTTGGTGAATAAAGACCCAGTTTTACCACACAATCCAAACTTTTAACGGCCCTACAGAAGAAGACTTCTAAAAAAAATGTAGGAAAAGGAGAAAATGCTGGTTACCAGCATTTTCTCCTTTTCCCACAATGTTTTCTACCTTGTTAGAAACAAATTCCAATTTTTGAGTCACATTTATCCTGTCGTCTGCAAGTGCTCTCAATTTGGACAAGTCTTAAATTCTATCGTTTGGTAAAGAGTGAAAGATACATGTAGTATTTGGCTGATTGACTGATTGATTGTATGGTGTTAACTCCATTTTCAACACTATTTCAGTTATATCGCGGTGGCCAGTGCACCCATCCATGGTTTCCTGTAGTTTCTTTTACCAGTACTGGCCCAGACATTCTTTCCAAGCCACTGGCTACTTTTCCACATAACTATTGCTGAAACAATGGTCAGCAGTGACAGAGGAATGAATCCTGTCGCAATGACTATCATCATCCCACGGAAAGAAATTGGCCAAGTCAGAAATAGTACCAGCAACTCCCTGTTCTCAATTGCCGTATGCTACCAACTGAGCTACCGGGGCTTGGCATATGTAGTATTTGGAACGCAGGATAAAGTCAAGTGGAGGGGTCAAGCATGGGTCAACAAAATCTCAAAGCATCATTTTCTCACTAAAACCTGTGTTTTTAGTAAATATTGGAGTTAGTGTCTCCATAAGACAATTCTAATGTTTCCCACAACACAGTTTTTAGTGAAGATCTGTTTAGATAATACCATACTCATCAAAACCTAATAAATATTGTCTAATCTGTCCCTCTACCTGTAAAAGGTCTGTTAACTGTTTACTAACTCTTTCCCACACAACAAAATTTTGAACTCATCTAAATTGAAAGCATTTGCAGACGACAAATGTGATGTGGCTCAAAACGTGATTCCTGTCTTTGAAGTGGTAGAAAACATTGTGCAAAAAGGAGAAAATGCTGGTTACCAGCATTTTCTCCTTTTCCCACAGTGTTTTCAAAAGCCTTCTTCACTTACCGTCGTTAAAACTCAGGATTGTGTGGTAAAGGGCTAAACATCCCTTACAGTCTATGTAGGACTTTATGCAAAAAGGAGAAAGTTGATTACCAGCAAACAAATATACTGAACCGCTTTGAAAACGAGTCACCTACTTTTTATGTTAATTAAGTGGTGATTATGTAGAAAATGGATTTTTTTCTTTTATAAAGGCTTGAATCATAGTGTGTTTAAAAGGCTGGCAGTGAAACAAATCTTTAATGTGATCACAGTTTCGAGATTTTAATAAAGAAATCAACATGGTGCCGCAAAAATGAATTTCTCTCAAAACATTATGATAAAACAAAATCATTTTATGGTCCTTATTTCATTGTCATTACATTTTCAAATCATGGTTAACACTTCAAGATGTTTGGAGACATTAGTATCGGGTATGCCCGCCGTCAGCTCTTCTGCATGCAACAACCCTCCTATCCATGGAGCGACATAGCGCACGGACTCTGTATTGAGGGATTCTTTCCCATTCAGCACGTAACGCATTGGCAAGCTCTTGCAAGGTCCTGGGCTGATGAGCCCTGTTTTGAACAGCCTTGCCCAGCTGATCCCACAGATGTTCTATGGGATTTAGATCTGGGCTACGTGATGGCTATTGTGGCGTGTTGACGGCATTCACGGCGAAGAAATTACACATTACGCAGGCTGTGTGTGGACAGGCATTGTCTTGTTGGAACAGAAGATGATGTCCATGCTGGTATAGGAGTGGAAGAAGGTGGGGATTCAGTACGTCATCCACATAGCGTTGCGCTGTCAGATTACCATGAATGACGACAAGGTCACTCTTGAAATTGTGAAATTGTGATTAATAGCCCCCCATACCATTACGCTCCCTCCACCAAATCTGTCTCTCTCCAATACACAATTGTCAGCAAATCTTTCTCCTTGCCTACGATAAACACAAACTCTACCATCACTCTTGCTTAGATTAAACCGAGATTCATCTGAAAAAACAACATCTGCCCAGTTTTGTTGAGCATGTAAAGCTGCCCAGCGTGTTCTCTCAGTGCGATGACGTCGCGTCAGAATCTGCCCTATATACGGCCGACGACACCTGATACCCCTAGCTTTCAAGCGATGCCGCACTGTGTCGGCACTTATGTTTCTTCCGTGAACACCACGTGTCTCCCGTGACGTCGACGTACCCGTCTTAAAGCGATTACGTAGGCGACACAAAATAATGTAACGGTCCTGGTTAGCCGTTGTAACGCGTCTCTGACCGGGGCGAGGACGATCTCTGGTGCTGCCAGTCGCCAGAAAGCGATTAACAAGACGATCTATCGTAGACAGGTGCACGCCAAATCTTGCCGCAACCTGCCGTCGCGAAGCACCGTTGTCAACCATGCCTAACACACACTCTCTATTTTCTTGTTGAAGACGTGGCATTTTGATTGCCGCTATAGTTTCAATTTTTTCGATGTTTTTCTATGCAATATCGTTGGATAAACATGTACACATGAAGCCAACCTCTATTGTAATTGAAATCGGTCGGCAATTTGCCCATGTGACATTCGTGCACAGGTTTGAGTCCCGTGAAGAGCGCTTTTCATATCGCATGAATAAGACCATCATTGTGTGTGTGTACACAGAATGATACCATGACAATTTTTAACTATACATGTATGTTTACGTGAGAAATCATGAAATATACATGCCGCGTTTTCAAGGCTGTTCAGTATATTATAACTCTGTGAAAAGGGAGAAAAGTTTGGTTTTTTTTAATATAACTCTTTCAAAAACAGAGGCTGTGTATCATTCAGTACATTGTGATCAGACACAGCCTGAGTTAAACATGCTACTGGTACTTACTCTATACATCTCAGCTTTGATGTCAAAGTCAGACAGAAGATTGTGGTTAAGCAAAAATTTAACAATATGTAGATATAGTCTTTTATTCTGTCTTTCATTATGTGCATTTTGAGCTGTAGACATTTGTAGACACAGTTTGAGTTAAAAATATTAAATACTGTATATATCTCAGCTTTGAGGTATAAATTAGATAGAAACTTACTATGGTTGAGCAAAAACTGTACAATATGTAGATACAGTCTATTATTCTGTACACACTGATCCATGGATATTTGTAGACACAGTCTCTTTAACTCCATGAATGACTTGGAGATCTGGCTGTCGTCAATCTGACACACTAAATCCATCAACTTCACACTCTCAATTATACACTGTGGTTAATGAAATAATTATAAAGTAGAAACATTGTGACCTCCTGAAGTTACTCTACACCAGGTGACAAAATTTTACACTTGTTAAAATTGGAAATATTTGCAGATGACAAGCCATATAATTTTATGTCTTAAATTATGGAATTAATCTTTGATAAAGCAGAGACAAGCAATTTCGTTGAAATGATATACCCCGCCGAAAAAGACCTTTTTACGTGACCGCGTAATTCAAAATCGCTCCCAGTCAGCCATTTTGCATCGAATCAAAAAAAGAATATCGGCAGAATAGGTTATTGTACACATGTATAAAGTTTCACGAAATTCCGTCCTATGGTATTGGAGATATTGTCCCAAATGGACACATGGACGGAAGGACAGATTGACGGAAGGACAGACTGACAGAAGGACAGACAGACAATGCTAAAACTATATCCCTCCACCTTCAGCTGGGGATAATAAAAATGCTGGCAACCTGCATTGTCTCCCTTTTCCACAACGTTGTCAGAAGCCCTTTTTCTCAGGGTATTTAAAACAGAAGTGTCTGGGAAAGGCACACTTTATTTGTCTGGTAAAGGGTTAACCTTTTACTTCTTCGAAACAGACCAAGCTAAAAACAAAAAAGCAACAAGCATATCGGCGGAATAGGTTATTTTACACACGTATAAACTTTGACGAAATTCCGTCCAATGGTACTGGAGATATTGTCTTGGACGGACACTCAGACGGACCAACTGATGGATGGACGGAGGGACAACGCTAAAACTATATCCCTCCACCTTCAGCAGGGGATAAAAAGCAACAATTATCTCTGTTTATATTAGTTTTGTTTGTATAGTGTATATTACAGGTTTCATCATTTTGTCCAATACATGTATATCCTGGTGGCCAGTGCACCTAACCTTGTTTTCTTGCAGCTTCTTTACCCATACTTCTCACAACTTTCTCTCTAACCCTTTACCACACGGTAAAATTTTAGACCTATCCAAATTGAAAGAAATTGCAAACAACAATAGTGGCTCACATGATGCAATTTTTCTTTGATAGGGTAGAAAACTTTGTGAGAAAAGGAGAAAATGCTGGTTACCAGCATTTTCTCCTTTTCCCACAATGTTTTCAAAAGGCTTTTTCCTCAGGGTCGTTAAAAGTTATCATTGTGTGGTAAAGGGATAAGCCACTGGCTGCTTTCCCATCGTTGTCAAAACAATGCCAAGTGAGCAGCAATGAATCCTGTCACAAAGATTATCATCAATCTCAAAGAGAAAATGGCCAGGGTGGGGATTTGAATAGGGTACTCGCCCTGGTCTAAATCTCTGTTTCAAATAAATTAATCTTTAAATGTTACTTACAGCATGCTGTAGATCAGTGTCAGAAGAAACTTTTGCCTCTGTAAAAACAGAAAATTATAATATGTATCTGTGGTCAGAATAAACTGTGAGCCACTCAAATGACATCATAATCTTTTAGCCCTTTATCATACCAAAAAACTTAAGACAAGTCCAAATTGGAAGTAACTGCAGGGAAAACTTTAAATGTGGAGTTAAACATGTATACTAGTTGCTGGCAGAAAAATCCATTTTAAAACCAGGTACATAGATAAAGTGAACAAATGATAGATTGATTTGGCAACTTTTACCTTATCCGTTTTTTTCTGCCAGTGACTAACTCTTGGACAGACTATGCAATAACACATTGTCATCTTAACAGCAATTTCCATCTTTTTAAATGGTATAACTTAAAATTAAATGTAAATTAACACCCACGTTGTTTACCTTTGGCTGCCAATAGGCCTTTTAAGAATTGCTTTCCCCCCATCATGGAAAAATCCAATCATCTGAAGATACATCTATACTCGTTTTCAGGCAGTTTTCAGCCAGTTTTTAACCTAAATCCTCATTATTTCATAACATTATAATCATTATTGTATCTTCATGCCAAATGATGCCCCTGATGGCTGCAAGATATCACAGAATAGAAAAGGTATTTCATGTTTTGGAGGCCTTCAAAGGAATAGCTGTTGTCCTTTCCAATTTTAAATGAGGACAAATCCCCTGTGTTTTTCTATCCCTTACACCATATATATTGGTAATTTATCTATGTTTACAAAGATGGGCTATTCTACAGACTTTCAGGTTTTAAAATGGTTTTTTTCCCTCTATCTGTAAGGATGTATCTTTAATTAATTCAATCTGTCTTCTGCAAATACTTTCAATATGGATAGATCAAAACTTTTGTTGTCTGATACACAGAGTTAATTATAATAGGGAAAACACAAGTGTCTTACTTCTGTCGCACTGATCCAGTATCCTAAGACAATAATCAAGGGTCCGTCTGCCAATTCCATCATACGTACTTTCCGCAATGGTTGCTTTTTCATCTGTTAGACTTGTTAGACTGCCTATTGGGGTTGTGGCACGATCAAACATGGCTTTACTAGGTGTGCCCTGTCTACTGCTGCCAATTGAAAGAGCTCTGCTTGGAGACAATCTAATCTGTGTGGACGTCTGGAATTAAATATTCCAACATTATCCTTATAGACACATCTATACTCACTTTTAGCCAGATTTCAGCCAGTTTTTAACCCATCTCATCCTTGTTTTATTAAACTATAATCATTCTAGTATCCTCATGCCAAATGTTGCCTCTGATGGCTGCAGGGTTGCACAGATTACAACGGATAGAAAAAGCATTTATTGTTTTGTAGGCCTTCAAAGCAATTGCTCTTGTCATTTTCGCGTTAAATGAGGACAAATCCCGTAAGTTTTTCTATACCTAAAACAAGATATATAGGTTACTTATCTATGTTTACACAGCTCAGCCATTCTACAAACTTTTAAGTTTTAAATGCATTTTTTCTCTCATGAACCTATCTTTAAGAAGATTTTGTTTATCTGGGGTTCAACACCATTTTTAACATATCAGTTATAACGTGAGTGCACCTATCTGTGTTTGTCCTGATATTCTTTTACCAGTGCTTTGCACAACATTTTTTCTACGCCAAGGACAGCTTTCCTACATAAATATCGTCAAAATGTTTATTAGTGAGAGATAATGAGTCCTGAAAGAATTTGACTGAGCTTAAAAATCAAATCAACTCTGTGTAGTACCCACCAAGTATGATCCTATAGAGCAATTAGCAAACTTAACCCTTAAGGTGCCTTTAACAATTATATTTGCCTTTGCAGCCAGTATAGATCAAAATCAGACTGCACAAAATGTGCAGTCTGATCTTTGATCTACACTGTTTTGCTAAAGCATTCCTGGAAAAAGTAGACTTCAAATTACAAATATTTAGGCTTTATTTCTTGACTAAAATTGTGTGTTGGGTTTATTCAGCACTCTAAGGGTTAACTTGTTTTCATTGACATTGTAGATCAAACTCAGGCTGCACAGAACATGCAAACATTCTATTAAATCCTAAAGACAGAAATAATTATTTGAGCTACATCTAATTTGTTGTCTGCAAATACTTTCAATCTGGTCATATCTAAAATGTTGTTTGGTAAAAATTCAATATGGCATCCAAAATCCTACTAATCCTCTGTTGAACAATTGCATGTTTTAACAAAGCTTTGAAATTACTGAACATCTTCAACTCTATAACATAATTTTTCCCCTATAATTTTGAATGTGAAGGGAGAGTGTCTTCTCCTTTTACCACAATGTTTTCTACCCTTTCATGGCTTGAAATCATCATTTTGGTCATATTTAATTTGTACCCTGCAAATGCTTTCTACTTGGACAAGTCAAAAATTTTGAGTAAAGCCACTTTCAATTTGTCAAATGCTTTGAATTGAGCAAAGTTAAAAATTTTATCATTTTGGTAAAAGCTTATCTTAATTTCCTATATTTAATCAGTAAAATTTTCACCGTAACAGTTGGGGAGGAAGGCGATCTTTTCAATGGCTGCTTTGCCGGGGATGTTGACATGGGTGTACTGTGACCGGATAGAAGTTTGAATGACTCCGACTGTTGATGGTCCTTGACGGCAAGCTGCGGCTGACTTGTAAGTGCTATGTACGAATGACTCAGCCATTGGTATAGCACAGAAAAACTACAAATGTTCATCTGTTGGTCCGGTGTGTAATATTGACCTAAAAACGTTCATAAATTAAACTGACAGACATTTTTTTTAATCTTGCAGTCTGCCACTTATGAAATCACCATGCAAAACAAGAAATTGCTTGTAATAAGCATACCTTTTCACCTGTGAAATAATCTATTTTACTATATTTATGAATTGTTTGTCCAAAACTGGAATTTATCTAATTATGATGCAAAATTTCACATCCATGTATGATGAAATCCATAAAATGACAAATTTTGTTATCATTTTTCTGACTCAGTTGACAGGCATTAATTAATTCTATAGTCCTGAGTGGTAATCCTGATATAACTCTTCAACAAAAAAAAAAGTAATGAAACAAAATCGATTTTAATGAAAATAGATCTTATTTCAACAACAAACTTATCTGCAGAGCAGTTTTATATCTAGTCATTATAATGAGCCTACCTGGGTAGTTCAGTGGTTAGCGTATTTGACTCATGACCAGGTGGTTGCAAGTTCAATATCCCACTGTAGCACACTTTCTTTCTGGTGACTTTTCGCCTCTCACCTCTGATGCATGTGAGAAAGTAGTCAGTGGCTTGAAAAGAAAGTTGTGTCAGTACTGGTGTTGGAAAACCAGGAAATAAATGCGTAGGTACACTGTCTGCAGTGATATGACCTAAGCTGTTAAAACGGTGTTAAACCCCAATACAAACCAAGATATGACTCTTTGGGATTTGTCTTTGAATGTGTTGAAAAAAAATGTTGGAAAGGTAAAAAATGCCAGGAACCACCATTTTATCCTATTTTCTACACTGTTCCAACAACCTTTCTTTCTCAGAGTAGTAAAAGCACAAGAGCTTTTGCTAAAGATTCAGACAATGACAACAATATAATACCTATATTTAGGACTGTAAAGAAGTTTGTACTTGGTGTACCATCTACCTCAGTCACCAAGTTATTCTGGTCTTTCCTAAATGGGTTTGATGTGTAAGGGTTTGGGGCTTGAAACAGCCCCACATCTTTCAGCCAAAACCCCATCCTGTCATTTGTTGACTGCACCAAATCTGGCATTAAAAAAACAACAACATGCAAAATATAATTAACTCTTTACAAGACAACAAATTTTTAAACTCAACCAAAATGAAAGCATTTGTAGACAACAAATTAAATCTTTAGAAATAAAATTAATGTGATAAGGTAAGGACCTTAAGTGCTTGTTTAATAAAAGAAATGCAGAGAAAAAACTAAACAAAAGTTTAACGTTAATTTAGTACAAGAACAAAATAGCGCTTTTTACCAACTTGCCATACCATAAAGTTACAATGTATAATAGTAATTTATATCAGAGGCAGAGTCAGTTTCATATTTAATTCTTTACCACATGACAAAATTTTGGACATTACCAAATTAAAAGCATTTGCAAACGACTGATTGAATGTAGCTCAAATGATGATCATTGTCTTTGAAAGGGTAAAAAACATTGTGGGAAAAGGAAAAAATGCTGGTTCCCAGCATTTTCTCCTTTTTCCATAATGTTTTAATAGCTCTCTTCTTCACGGTCATAAAAACATGTGGTTGTGTGATCAAAAGGTTAATCGAATATTTATTATATGTTCTATTGTATTGACCAAAAGAGAAAGTCATTTTCGTCCAGTATCAGCCTTGCTTGTAGAAATTTTGATCACAAAACAGCTTGGAAAAATCCAGCCTGTAACTTGTTATTCACTTTTTGTCATTGGATTTTTCTTTTTATTATCAATTTAGTAAACCCACTTGTCTCAATGGACAAGCAGATTTGAAACTTACTTTTCTAACTGAGATTAATACTTGCCAAAATCCATTGGATGAGTATAAACTCTTATCCTGCTAAATAAGTGAAAAGAGACTTTTAAGCCAATAGAAGAAACCCAAATTTTGCTACTTACTTTTTTTTTTTTTTTTTTTTTTTTTTGGGGGGGGGGGGAATAATGTTCTTATCAGCCAGTGTAGATAAAAGATCAGACTGCACTGATCTTGATATACACAGTCTGCAAAGGTCAGTGAGTCACGCTTAGCAGCCTAGGGGTTAATTGTCATAAGGATTGACGATCAATCCATCTACCTGTCCAAATAAACTTCCCATGTTCTTTTGATGCATTGGTCAGGTATACCAGGGACTTTCTCTGCACCTCCCAGCCTGCTTCTGGGGACTGTATCAAACTGCATCATAAAAGACAATTATGAATTATACTGATGGCTGGGCTTTCTGAATAAAAAAGAAGTACATGTATATGTATTCAAATAATCTCTGTGATAATAATCATTATGTACTATTTAAGAGAATAAAATTTCTGTCAAAAGCAAGAATACTATGCAACTATAACTTGTTTTTCTACAAAAAAAAAACAGATGTCTCCCCCCTTTTTGGTGTCAGAAGGATTGATATGTCACCAAGGCAATTTCTAACTGAAATAATGGTCATTTTTCTCTAACAGTTTTCGAGTTACAAAGCGGACACAAAATTGTACATAAAATGAGTAAGGAAAATTATCAAAGGGAAATAACTCGAAAAATATACAAGCCAGAGTTATGGTTCTTGTGCATGACACTTCGTCTCATGGTGCTTCACAAATGTGTGAAGTTTTATCAAAATACCTTAAAAGGTTTTCGAGTTATAGAGCGGACACGAAATTGTACGTAAAATGAGTAAGGAAAATAATCAAAGGGAAATAACTCGAAAAATATACAAGCCAGAGTTATGGTTCTTGTGCATGACACTTCGTTTCATGGTGCTTTACAATGTGTGAAGTTTTATCAAAATATCTTAAAAGGTTTTCGAGTTATAGAGCGGACACGATTTGTGACAGACAGACAGACAGACAGACAGACGGACGCACGGGGAAAAACAATATGTCTCCCGACCCTGACCGGGGGAGACATAGTTGTGATGGCCATAATTAAAACTTGTTTGATTTTAAAGTAAAAATACTATATTATAAACTATACATAGAGAACATGTCTTAACCCTTTACCAGATCATAAAATTTTAAACTTGCCCAAACTGGAAGCATAAGCCAGTGACAAATCTGTTTCAGGTTTTGTCTTGGAAAGAGTATAAAGCATTGAGGGAAAAGGAAGAAATACTGGTTACCAGCACTTTCTCCTTTTCCCAAAATGCCTTCAAAAGCCTCTTTCCTCAGAATTATTACAATATAAGTTTGTTTAATAAAGGTTAACTGGGGGCAAAATATTCAATTCATCCATATAGCCTAAAGGTGTTGAACAAGAAGAGCTAAAAGTGAGATTGCTCAGTACAGTGTTAACTCTTTACCACATGAGAAAATTTTAGACTTGTCCAAATTAAAAGCATTTGCAGACAACAAAATAAATGTGACTGAAAAATTGAAATATGGTTTGGGAAGGGTAGAAAACATTGTGGGAAAAGGAGAAAATGCTGGTTACCAGCATTTTCTCCTTTTCCCACAATGTTTTCAGAAAGGCTTCTTTCTCAGGGTCGTTAAAAGTCGGGATTGTGTAGTAAAGGGTTAAGGCATATTACATAATTCTCAAATCTCACAAGGCAAATATCCCATCAGTGGCACTATTTTTTTTATGTGATTGCAACAAAAGAATCACATTTAACTTTTTACCAAACAATCCCTTGTTTGGACATGAAATAGACCTTTGTGAAAATATTGCGAGAAAAAAGGAAAATGCTGGTAACTTTTTACGTACAAAGATTAAGACTACTCAATGCTGTCATATACAGCTGGTCTTTTATTTCTATACCAAACAACAAAATTTTAGACTTACACATACTGAAAGCATTACAATAAGCTCAATGTGGTTCAAATGCATTGTACTGGAAAGGTCAGAAAACACTGTGGGAAGAAGAGAAAATGCTAGCTACCCGCATTTTCTTCTTTTCCCACTATTTTTCAAAAGTAACATTTGTCAAGGTTGTTACCCCTTAAAGTGCTGAACTAATGAAATGGACCCGGTCAATTAGGAAAAACATCTGAAATACTGTCATTTTAAGGTTGTTTTGGCCAGAATTATGTAACAAAGTAGTGGACAGTAAAGATCCAAGATTGTACTGCGTGTTCCGTGCAGTCTGATCTTGACCTACACTGCCCACAAAAACAATTTCAGTCGGTTCCAGCACTTTATGGGTTAAAATGTGGGATTGTGAGGCAAACGGTTAAATGTGATTCACTCAAAGCAGTTGGCTTTGAAAGACTACAAAAAATTGAGGAAAAGGAAAAACAAGTAGTAATTATGGTAACCAGCATTTTCCCCTTTTATCATAATATTCTCATATTCCTCAGGGTTGTTAAAACATTGGATTGTATGGTAATGAGTTAAGTAAGTCAATGTCGGATTTACCTGACAGCAGAGGACAGCAAGCTTCCCAGATTCTCATCTGTGTTACACTGAAAAAATATATGTTTAAACTTGAAGATAATTTGCTACAGCAGAGCCCTTTTAAAAGCATTATGATACAAGGAAAATTCAATCTATATAAAAACTTTTTTGCATCAATTTTTTTTTTACATTATTTTCATGTAGTACAACATAATATGGACTGATAATCAATATTTTATGTGGACATTTTCAAAGTTGACATCTGTAAATTAGGTCAAGGAGGTCATGAATATTTATAAAACCCATACAAATATAAGTCTTTGTAACCCATCTGAAGAAAATATTGTGGGAAAAGGAACATTTTTACAAATTACCTGCAATTTAATCCTTTACCAAACAATCTGGAAATTTAACCACCCTGAGGTTTAACCCTTTACCAACCAATCCTAACATTTGAATAGAAGGCTTTTGAAAACATTGTGGGAGAAGAACAAAATTCTGGTTACCAGCATTTTCACCTTCTCCCACAATGTTTTCTACCCCTTCAAAGACATTTGAGTCACATTCCATTTATCCCCTGCTAATAATGTAACCCTTTACTAAACAATCCTTTGTTTTAAAGACCCCAAGGGAAGAAAGCTCTTGAAACATTGCAGAACAAAAAAAACTTGTAACATGCAATATCTCCTTTTCTAACTATGCTTTCTACCATATCAGAGAATTTTAGCTCATTTGTACTAATTTCATATCTGCTGTCTGCATATGCTTTCAATTTGAAAGTGTTGAGGTTTTGTCATTTGGGAAAGAGTGAAAATTTGTTGAGTCTAGGCGTGTATTCCATTCACCTGTTCTGGCACAATGTACTATGTTCCAGAATGCTCTACTAAAATGGGCAAAAGGAATGTTTCAGCACATGTGCACTGTTCTGGAATGATGTTCTGAATGGAGCATTTACAGAACATTATACCTATCAATATCAAAAATGTTTTGTTTTTCATTTGTTCTAAACTTGATATCAACATTGCTGGTCTACATTGGATATGCATGTCTTATCTCCTTTTCAATCTATTGTTGGTGATTAGAAAGCTATTCTAACCCATGTCATAATTAAACTTCCAATCTATTGCAAACTTTTTTTGCAAATAGGGAAATGGTATGGGGCATATTAAATCACTTCAAGACAATGTGCTTGGGGATAGTTTTTACAATCACATAACTCTTTACTTAAGAACAAAATTTTAGACTTGTTCAAAGTGAAAGCATTTGCCGATGACAAAAACAATGTTAGTTGAAAATTGAAATTTGTTCTGGGATGGGTAGAAAACAGTAGGGGTTATGCAGAAACTGCTTGTTGCCAGCATTTTCTCCTTTTTTCACACAATGTTTTCAAAAGTCTTCTTTTTCACCTATATTTCAATGATGACAAAGTCCCAATAGTTGCAAGTTTTTTTTACAATACAACTAATTCAGTGTCTACCGATTACAGTGCTGACAGCACTTTGATTTATACTAACATTTGTGCCAGACATGAGAAAATGAGAAGACAATTGAAACCAACAAAATGACTGCATTCAGCATGGATCTAGAGCACCCTGCACATCTGCGAGGTCTGTTCAGGATCCATACTATTTTCACACTGATCATTTGTTCATCTTTCAGCCATCTTGTAACATGTGAGTGTGCGTTCAGCAGGTGTGCTGCACCTTGATTCATTTAGAACATTCAGAACATGTTCTGAACAACACAGCACTGTATTCCGAAAAACTCCATTGACCATGAATATGTTCTGAGTGTTTGGAGTAGCGAAAGGAATACGCCCTAGTATTTTGACACCAGGTAAAGATTGAAATATCTATATATGTGTGTATAGATTGTGAATATTAATGCATGATTTCATAATGAAAAAGCAGTTTATTCAAACCTGGTGAACTTGCAGGTGAAAATAACTAGGCGTTAACTGTCGCAAAGTTTGAACTGTCCCGTCATCCCACTTTAAGGGGAGTAACTCTTGCACAATCCTCAAGCAAAGAAGACCGTCCTTAACTTTACCCTTCTCTTTTGTTTCTATAAGGTTTACCAACTGATGGATAAGATTTTCTTCAATACTGAAACTAGATAAAAACAAAAGCAGCCCATGCAGGTGCCAACATTCAGCTGCAGTTGTTTTTAGTAAAAATTCTATGGAGAATAACTGTGTCAAAAATATCTTTACGGTTATCTGTCCCTTTTGTATTGGTGACAACCCCCTTTTGATAGTTAACAACTAGTCCATGTCTACAGTAAATATCTTCAGTAATTACAGAGATATTAGAATGTGAAAGTTTTCGAAAACCGTAAGTCAAAAAAGGGTTATTACTGTGTCCAGAATATTTTGATGGTTACCTGCCCCTATTATATGGATTACCCTCTAGATAATTAACAAGTAGTCTGAGATTGAAATAAGTAACTTCAGTAATGACACAGAGATAAAAAATATCAAAATTTTTGCACAACAACTCAGATAACATTAAAGCCCCTTTTGTCAGAGCACTGCTTCTATCTATCTGTAGAAACCTAGCCCTGGTGGCTCAGTCAGTAGCGTGCAGGACTTGAGAACAGGGGGTCGTGGGTTCGATCCCTGGCTCGGCCAACTTGTTTCTGAGGACTGATGATAGTCATTGCGACAGGATTCATTCCTCTCCCACCCCTGACCATTGTTTCCACGATTTCCACGATGTATATGTGGGAAAGCAGCCAGTAGCTTGGAAAGAATATTGTGCAGAGCACTGGTAAAACAGTCTCCAGGAAAGCATACATAGATGCACTGGCCGCCGCTATATAACTGAAATAATGTTGAAAACGGCATTAAACACTAAACAATCAATCAATCTATCTATAGCATAGACCCATACACTACAAACCTATTTGTCAATCCTTCTGTAGCTTGTAGAACAAAGAACAACTGTCTCAGAAAGCTCAAAGTGTCAGCAGATTTATCTGATGTTCTGAGGCCATCTTTCAGATTAGCTGCAATCTTCTTGATGTCATCTTTTGAGGCATTCCTACAATAAAAACGACCAGGATCTGTATTCTCCAACTTTTAGCAACCCTTTACCAATTAATACCTTATTTGAACCACCCTGAGAATGAAAGCTTTTGAAAATATTGTGGGAAAAGGAGAAAATGCTGGTAACCAGAGTTTTATCCTATTTCCATAAGGATTTCTCCTCTTTCAAACATTAATCCCATCATTCAATTCACATCCAATTTTTGTCCACAAATGCTTTCAACTGGACAAGCCTATAATTTTGTTGACTTTAAATGACCCTGAGAAAAAATATTTTTGAAAACATTTGGGTGAAGGAGAAAATGCTGGTAACCAGCATTTTCTCCTTTTCCCACAATGTTTTCTATCCTTCTCCCAAATATTTAAATTTTTCACTCTCATTAATTTTATTTTGTCATCTGAAAATGCTTTCAATTTGGACAAGTCTAAAATTTTTTCATGAATTCTACAGTGCTATAATGACAAGTTTATAAAAGAATTAGGTTGGACAATTGCCACCATAGAGGTAACAAACTGTTGTCCTATAGCAGTCAAACTAACCGTTCGAATACCCTTCCTTGAATGAATCCACTATGTATTAGTTATTTGTTAGCATACCTCTTAAAAATTTGTGCATTGACAAAATTTTTCTACACACTGAGGGAACAATTACATATGGGATAATACTTCGACAAACTTACAATGAACTTGGAACAAAAAGCTAGCACACTTCTGCCCATGCCAGCAAAAGCCAAAATACAATGTATCTCCATTTGCTGCCATATGTTGAGTCAACCCTTCACCAAACAATACCGGGTTTTTACGGCCCTGAGAAAGAAGCCTTTTGAAAACATTGTGGATAAAGGAGAAATGCTGCAAGCAGCATTTTCTCCTTTTCCCACAATGTTTTCTACCCTTTCCACTGTTAATTTTGATTTTTGAGTCACATTAATTTTGTTGTCTGCAAAGGCTTTCAATTTTGACAAGTCCAAAATTTTGTCGTTTAATTATGGTGTAAAGATATGTTAAGCAGTGAGAGTGCTTTGCATCCTACCGTAGCTATCGACTTTCATTACTGAATGTTCTGCAAAGGATTACTCGGAGACTAACTACATGTTCAATGTAACCTGTAGAACACTGTAAGGACTTTTGACCGAGTATGGCCCTAGCATTAGATTCTGAAGACCACTTTAGTTATTAGTGAGCTATGGCTACTAGGCCTCCTAATACTACATAAAAAAGAGGGCCATGATGGCCCTGTATCGCTCCACTGGCTTTTTAACCCTTTACCACACAAATCAAAGTGTTAATGACCTTTAAAGAGAAAGCTTTTGCAAACATTGTAGGAAAAGGCCAACATGTTGTTAGCCCAGGGCTTTCAATAAGATTTAAAGTAGAAGGGTAATTTCCAAAGTAGACAGGGTCCAGGGGGCCAAATGCCCCCGGCCGAAAACGAAAATTAGGTGCAGACATGGAGAACCACATATCGGGGGGGGGGGGGGGGGGGGGGGGCTTGGGGGCCTATTAGGTGCCATTTCTTGTCCATATTTCCCCCCCCCCTTTTCTTTAGAAACATGGAGAAGAATATAATGATATAATGAAGAGGATCAAATAAAACAGAACTTTTTGTCAACGAAGCTTAACTTTACTATTTCATCCCCAAATTTTGTTAATATGAATTAATAGCCAGTATTTTCTCCTTTTCCAACAATGTTTCCTACCCTATCAAAGACAGAAATAATCATTTAAGATACATTCAATTTGTCTTTTGCAATGGCTTTAAACTTGGTCCAGTTAAAAAATTTGTCCTTTCTTTAAGAGTAAAATTAATGTATCATGCATTTAAATGGCATTGCAGAGACATACAGCACAAAAAGTCTGTATGGTAGTAAACTTACTTGGAAAACATAACCTCCCCCTGACCAACAAAAAAAAAAGTCATATCTTCCTAAGTGCAAAGATTATGTCAGTGAATACAAGCAGGTTTATTCACTGGCATGAAAGGTAACGTTTCTGGAAAGAAAACTGAATGACAGAAACCTTACTTTAATATTCCACTGATGTGAGCATAACTACCAGCATCAAAATAAATCACTCTCCCTGACAACAGAACATGTCCTATCCAAAAAACTTGAATATCAACATCAATCATGTGTCATTGCAGTTTGATAATCAAGGGAGGTAAATAGTAACAAACTTTATCTCTTATAACAGGAGTTATTTCCCTTGATTACTATTTAAATTAAAGTCACTATATACAAGCCCATGCTAAACTTGTGATCCCTGTCACGGAGCTAATTTTGACCCCAGGGCTATAATATGAAGACACTTCTTAGAGGTCCATTAGATAAAGCTACATGCCAAATTTGGTAGCCCTGGGCCTTATGGTTTCAGACAAGAAGATTTTCAAAGATTTTCAATATTTTTTGATTTTGTTGCCGTGGCAACCAGAGTTTTTGAAGGAATCAAATTCTTTCAAGAAATTCTGAAGAGGTACATGGCAGGATCATTTGTGTGAAGTTTCATCGAATTTGGATGTTTAGTTTCAGAGAAGATGTTTGAAATAAAAGTTAACGCACGCACACACGCACACACAGACGCATGCATGACGGACACTGGGCCATGACATAAGCCCGCTGGCCTTTGGCCAGTGGAGCTAAAAACAAACAGATGACTTTTTTTCAAATTCGTTGTCTTGTTTGAAGTCAAGATAAACAAAAAAGCAAGGATTTGTTTCCATGAACTGTTACCTTCTGAAACAAATTTGCCACAGGCAGTTTAGATCTGCTGAATGATTTGGTATTTAAACAACCTGAAGAAAAAACACTTTTGAAAATAATGTAGAAAAAGGGGAGACTGACGGTTATCAGCATTTCTCCTATTCCAACCACGTTTTCTATCCCGAGAGCTTTATCTCATTCATACCAACTTTCTAAATTTTGTCTGCAGATGCCTTAAATTCCCTATGATCTATCTCAAATTTCATTGTGTGATAATGAGTTAATGTAAGAATCAAACAGAGAGTTTTCAATCACTTCCTTATTATTATTATTTCAGGTTGAAGACTTCTTAAGACATTTTGCATTATGAATTTGGACTAATCGTACTGAATTATTGTGCAAAATAGTTCAAATCAAAACATATGTATGTTAGAATATGACTGAACATAAGCTTGTTGAGTGACAATTCGAAATCTACGAGCAAACTTTTTTTTTTTTACCGTGCCTGCTTGTGTAGTTTGTCTATGAGAAACAGTGACATTTTTGCTGTCAACAGTGGTATATTTAACGAACTTATTCGAATAATGATAATCATAAAAGAATTATTGTTTTATTAAATTCAAAAAAAAATAAATAAACAACTTGAATTATAACTTATAAAATATCTAACTTGTAAAAATGTAAATGGTAGATAACTACACTTTCACAAAAATGCCGTTAAATAAAGATTTTTAGAAGTTTAACAAACCGGAAATGGAAACTCCGGAAATGTAATTCGCACTTGCGCACATGATTGTTTCTACTAGCAACGCTTAGCAGCGACTAATGAATTGGTAGTGTGACAGCAACAAATGGACAATTCTTCATAAAGTAAGAAAGTTAGGTTGCAAATTCTTTTTTTTTAAACCAACTTTGTACTTTTATGTTGATGTGTTGTTACGCTATAATCTTGCCTTCTTTCGAAATGTTGTTTTTTTCTAATTTCGTAACACTTCAAATGGTTAGTTATGCAGTCAACAACTCCTTGACTTTCATATTTTTTTTGCAAAACAGAAGCAGTGAATTGAACATTACTTTTTATTATGTTAAAAGGTTATTTCAATTCTGTCTCTATCACCTATCAGGGAACCCGGTCATATATAGCCCCTTTTTGCTGTTAAATATTCTTTATCTCAGTCGATCACTAAGTAAAAATTTAGGCAGTAAAGCGCATTTGCCCAATTTCGTTGAGTGTTGTTATTCTATTAATGTCCTTGAACAAATTTTGTTTATGTCTCATACCAAGCCTACTTTGATGCCTTCACATAGTATTTGTTATCCCAACCACATACTATTTGAATGTTTATCACAACTTAAAATCACCCAAATGTGAGACAAAAATTCTCAAAAAATGATACAGGGTCTTGGCTTAAAAAAAAAACTGGTACCATTTCTAATTAGATCAACCCACATCTGGTAAACAAGGACAACAGCGTGCATTTTTTTCATGCACCGGAACATTGGAAACTATGTCAAAGCATTAATCTTTACATGAAAATTATCATAAAAGAGTTTTTTATGAAAGCAAGTACCTTTTGATTGTTTCCTTCAAAAAATCTTAATTTCATCATGTTCTTTGCACAGGGAATATGGACCCTAAAGGCTATATTTTATTCAAAATCCAGCAGTTTATTAAGTAAAGACAATAAATTATGGTTATATCTTAAGAAGTCATTGACTCTCATAAGGTTATTGGTTGCTCATATCAATTCCATTCTGAAAGTTGAATCCAGCAATCAATCTCACTCATATCTTTTGCACTCATGTTACAATGCTTTATCTGGCTGTCAAACTTTCTGAAATGGCAAACTAAAGGTCACATTACGGCTTTGCTGTAAACAAAGAAAAATATGCACACTTTTCATAATGTTAAAAGTTACATTATAATTTCTTTTAGAAAAGAAAATTAAAAGATTAATCTAAGACCTCATAAAAACATAACGTAAGAATAGAATGTTTGAGTCTGTTGTCTACTTTGAGGGCTCTAACCAGGCAACATTTTCATTTTTGATTAGTTAGCTTAGTTACTATTACATTCAATTTAGCCAAAGGTTATTTTTCTCCAAGTAAATTCTAATCAAGCATGTACTTCGTAATTTGTATCAATTTTATGTCACAAGTTACGTGAATATAATTATGTATATCTTGTTTTCAGCATTTTTTACCATAAAGACTTGTAGCCAGTATCAAAATGGAGATAGTGTATGTTTACACCAAAAAGAGGTCCGAATTCGGACGACAGTGTAATTTCACAGACAGATCGGCAGAATTGCATGTAGACATTCTACCAGATCCATCTCTAGCGGAAAACTTCATAGAGAGGAATCCAGTAGACAGTGGGATACAATGTGTCCAGGAAATGTCAGAACATGAGGTAGGCCTCCACCCTTTACTGCACAATCTTTAACAATCTGGAAAGAGAAGGCTTTTGAAAACACTGGGGGGAAAGGAGAAAATGTTGGTAACCATACTGAAAATGCAGATAACCGGGAAAAGGAGAATATGCTGGTAACCAGTGTGAAAATGATGGTAACTAGCATTTTTTCCTTTTCTTACAGTTTTTTCTACTTTACCAAGGATAAATCCTGTCATTTGAGCCAGATTTTATTTGCCATCTGTAAATGCTTTCAATTTGGACAAGCCCAAATTTTTTTCAAGAAGTAAAGAGTCTACTTTATACCAGTTGACAAAATTTTAGACAGGCCCAAAGCATTTGAAGATAACAAATTGAATGTGTATGGTTCAAATCACAAGATCTGTTCTCTAAATGGATGGAAAACATTATGGGTAAGGGTGAAATTGGTAGTTATCTGTGTTTTCTCCTTTTCCCACAGTGTTTTCAAAAGCCTTCTTCCTCAAGGTCTTGACAACAGGTAACAAAGGGTCAAACCACTTACCCACCTGAATGTGAATACCTTTTATGAAATATCCTTCAACATGTATAATATTTCAGTATGTTTAAAAGTTATTTGGCATTTAATGGGAATCATGTGTCTGAAACTTTTAAAATAATGGAGTAGGGTAGAATAAGATTAGACTACATGTATTTGAAAACTGATCTTTGTAAATGTGTTTCTCAAGAACATCCATATGGTCTGCATTACATATTTACCCTTCACCCTTTCAAAGCCCCAGCCTAGTATTTGTGAAACCTACGACATACATGAATTAGTGAGCTGTCACTGTGATATGACTTAAAAAATGTTGGAATTGGTATAGAATACCATTTAATCAATTAATTCAATAATGTTGCAACATACCTTTGTTATTTATTTTCATTAAGATTAACACAGAAAGATTTGAAACAGGCTCAAGGGGCATTAACCACACCGAGGGTGGTTGGCCAAAAGATGTCAATCCTCAAGAAGTTGAACAAGTCACAAGATACAGAAAAAAGGTGGAGAAGGATGAAATGTATGTCAACACAATACAGAGTCTTGGAACGGTACGTTTCTTACCACTGTTATATCTGCAGACAACATTTTTTTTTATCTCACAGCAGATCTGTTTTTGAAAAATTGTTGCTATTAGAGAAATAATTCACAATGAGAATTTTTTTCTTTTCTCTCAATGTTTCTTTATAACTATAATCATGTAGTAATTAAATGTTTATTCATGTTCATTTACTACTAGCACGTGCAAATGAGTTAACTATTTACAAGACAACAGTATTTTAGACTTGTCCAGATTGAAAAAAGTTGCATAGAAGAAAATAATTATGCTTTTAAATGGGTAGAAAACATTGTGGGAAAAGGAGAATATGCTGGTTACCAGCATTTTCTCCTTTACCCACAATGTTTTTCAAAAGCCTTTTTTCGTCAGGGTCATTAAAACATACAATTGAATGGTAAAGGTTTAAATCTCAGACTACATGAGGACAGTAGTTTATTATGCAATATCAGGCACTGATGTTTCATGGTTACTTTAACAGGTTATGGAGCACTGCATCAAGCAGAATAATGCCATAGATATTTATGAAGAATACTTTGACAACATACAACTGGATGAGGTAGAAGAATCACCATCAGCAAAAACTATAAATGTATTTAGGTAAGCCTCCAGGGGTACAGTGCCATTTCTTTAGCATCACTGTTCACCATACATTATTTCAGTCTTCTAAGTATTTATTCTGAGCCAAGGTATTGTTGAAATTCTTGTGAATAAAATTACATGTACATGCAAATTCCTTTTTTTTTCTTTTTCAATCATCTTTTGTAAGAAAAATTTTGGCTCTAACTTTTTTCAAGTTATTAAACTGATGAGAAGTACATATACATCATGATAACTCTAATTTTTTGGGATGATAATCCATGACAGGAGAGGCTGATTTTAGATTGACCAAAAACTTTTACAAGTTACAAAACGGGAAAGAACTTGTTAGCTAATAAAAGTTTCAATTTATAGAATCATAATCTGCGCTCATCCGAGTCATTCACAAATAACTCCTAGTTTATTCTGTACAACAGAGATCCAAATGAGATCAAGAGAACTGCTACACACATATCATGGTACCCTGATGGGCCCAGAAAACTGGCTGTTGCCTACTGTAATCTAGAGTTTCAAGGATCATCCCCAGACACAAGCATGGAGTCTTACATTTGGGATGTTGGTATGTATCTGTATGCATGGTTTGGTCAGCACTGGCATCAAGGTTTGTCATTAACCTACTTGTGTTAGAATTGAGAATTAGAAGAATGAATACAGCAGTTGATTAATAAGGTACCTTTTTAATGATATGTAAAGATTACGGAAAGACCACAAGACTGCTTTCATGTTCTGTCGTTTTCCTTTACCAAACAGTCTGAAATTTAAACATCCCTGAGAAAAAATGCTTTGAAAACATAGTGGGAAAAGGAGAAAAATGCTGGTAACCAGCACCTTGTTCTTTTCCAATAATGTTTTCTATCTATTCAAAAACTTCAATGAGCCTAAAATGTTCTTATTTGATAAAGACTTAATCCAAATCTTTTAGCTTCAAAGTTAGTTAAATATTGATGGAGTGTTGTAACTTTATTTCAGAGAACCCTAACAAACCAGAAATGACAATAAAACCTGTATCACCATTGGTCTGTATTGAATACAATCCTAAGGATTCACATGTGCTGTTAGGTGGTTGCTACAATGGTCAAGTCGGTAAGTAATGGTTATTTCATATCTAGAATTAGAGTCCTGCTGATAGTTATGTGAATAGGGAAAAGTAGCCAACAGTTTTCTTTGAATGTTGTTGGTGAGCATTTGCAGATGACAAAGTAAAATGTGGCCCAACTGTTGAGAATTGTTATTTCAAGGATAGAAAATATTGTATCAATGAAGAAAATTTTGGTCATCTGCACTTCTCCTGACAATGTTTTCAAAATAGCTTTTCCTAACAATTGTGAAAAGACAGAATGGTTTGGTACAGGATTAACCCATTATTGTACAGGCAATTTTTAAAACCCATCACTAGCTATACATATAACTCAAAGAACAGGTATTTAACTCTTTACCAATTATTCTGAGTCTGAACAACCCTGAGGAAGGAGGCTGTGAAAACATTCTGACAAAAGGAGAAAATGCTGGTTACCCACATTTTCTCTTTTTTCTACAATGTTTTCTGCCTTTTATCTCTTTACCAAATAACAAAAAGTTAGACTCGTCCAAATTCAAAGCAATTGCAGGTGACAAATAAATGCAACTCAAACTTGAAATTTGTTTTTACAAGGGTAGAAAATATTGTGGGAAAAGGAGAAAATGCTGGTTTCCAGCTTTTTCCCTTTGTCCAACAATGTATTTAGAAGCCTTCAGCCTTATGATCATTAAAAGTTGGGATACTGTGGTAAAGCATTAATGGAAGAGTATCTAAAATTTTGTCATTTGCTAAAGGGTTAAAGGAAAATGTAATTATGTTGTTAACCTAAGAAAATCAGCAAATTCTTTTTACAAGCAACTGCACCTTTTACCACAGGGTTTTTTTGAAACTTGTTACATGCAGGAGCATAGTAATATTTTTTGTAGGTGATGTTAAGTCTCTCTTTCACTTTATTTTTTCCTCTAGGGATGAATTTACCTGTAACCCTTTACCTTACAATCCCGACTTTAACAACCCTGAAAATGAAGACAAGTCAAGGATGGCTCAAATGATGAAACTTGCCTTTCATTGAGTAGAAAACATTGTGGGAAAAGGAGAAAATGCTGGTAACCAGCTTTTTCTCTTTTTCCTCTATGTTTTCTACCCTATCAAAGATAGAAATTATCATTTGCGCTAAATTTAATTTGTTGTCTGCAAATGCTTTAGGTTAGTCTGTTCCTTAAATTTTCTTGTTTGGTAAATGTTAAATAAATTATAGATTTCTTTTAACTTCAGCTTACTGGGATGTTAGAAAAGGTTCCCAGCCTGTAGAAATGACTCCAATAGAACACAGTCATAGAGATCCTGCCTATAAAGCTATCTGGATCCAGTCTAAAACTGGTACAGAATGTTTCTCAGCTTCGTCTGATGGTCAAGTTTTATGGTGGGATATCAGAAAAATGGGGGAACCAACAGAAAAACTTATATTAGACCCCACAAAGAAACAAGATATGACAAAAGCACAGGGAGCCATGTCACTGGAATATGAACCAACCATGGTAAAGATAAACTTCATTTAGTCAACTTACCAATTACTGTTCAAATACAACTTTTATACCTCTTGTATTTGACAGCTGTTGAAAGCATTGTTGGAAAAGTAGCATTGCATAGAAAAAACAATAGCTTATTTACCACATTGAGTGTTTCTTGAGGACCCTATAAGGGGATAAAACCCAATTTTGATCCAAATTATGAAGGGGTGAGGAAATTTATTTTTGTATGGAAAAGTAATAAGGACATGATTTTTTTCCCACTACATGTAGTTGGGAAAAAATAAAACAAAACAAACAAAAAGAAAAGGAAAAAAAAAAATATTGCAGCCAGTGGGACTCAAACCCACAACCATCAAAACTACAGTTGGCCACTGTACCAATGATGCAAAAAAAAAACCCCAAAGTATGTCATTGTGTCAAAAATGAACCTATCCTTTGTAATGCAATAACATCTATACAGTTACTAACACAAAAGGAATTTTACAGTAAAAATATAATAACAAAACCTCAATAGTTATTCTTTTTTTTTTCACATGTATTTCTATCTATGTTTTTATTCTAAACCTATTTTTGCGTACAAATGAAAAAAACCTGTTTTTCTTAAGCGTTTCAAAAAAAAGAAAATTCAAAACAGAATCTGGTTTGATGTCCCTATAACCCTTTACCACACAATCCCCAGTTTTAGTGACCCTGAAAAGGGAGCCTTTTGAAAACATTATAGGAAAAGGAGAAAATGCTGGTAACCAGTAATTTTACCAGGATATTTTCAACCCTATCAAAGACAAATTTCATCAGTGAGCCACATGTAAATTGTCATGTGCAAATGCTTTCAATTTTGACAGGTCTGTATTTTTGTCATGTAGTTAAGGATTAAATATAAATGAGCCATGCTCCTTGAAAAAGGTGGTAAATGCATCTGCAAAAATTATTGACCAATGTCAGCCTGCACAGTCTGTGCAGGCTGACATGGCTCGGAACTTTTTTGCTATTGGTCAATTTTCTGCATGTCAAAGGATATTCTGTGTCAGGATTCAGCAGGTTGTTAGACAAAATGGATTTTATGGATCTATAATTATGTGGTGACTCATTTATATAATGCATCATGGAGATGCAGTAAGTCCCCTTTTGCCAGAGCATGGTTCAAATGAATGTAAACTTCAGTTTTTGATTCAATCATGCATGCATAAAGAGGCGCAATGTAAAAAGAAGTGAGCCATGCTCTGGCAAAAGGGGGCTTAATGCATCTCCGTAATCCATCATACCAAGAAAGCCATCACATACTTATGGATCCATAATAGCCACTTTTTTTAACAACCGACTCAATCATGAGGTAGACTGATCCTTTGACATGCAGAAAATCGACCAATAGCGAAGTTTCGGCCCAGGTCAGCCTGCGCGGACTGCGCAGGCTGACCTGGGTCGAAACTTCGCAGATGCATTAAGCCCCCTTTTCACAGAGCGCGGCTCAAGTATTTGTAGTAGAGGCCTGTCATCAGTTTGAATTGTAATTTCAGCCAACTAAGTTTATGGTTGGAACAGAACAAGGTACAGTTATTGCCTGTAACAGAAAAGCCAAAACTCCTGCAGAGAAAATTGTTGCAGTCTATCCTGGCCATCTTGGACCTGTTTATTCCTTACAAAGAAATCCATTCTTTCCTAAAAACTTTCTCAGTGTTGGTGATTGGAAAGCCAGAATCTGGTCTGAAGATATTAGAGAATCTTCCATTATGTGGACCAAGTAAGATGTGTTGTTTATACCTGTTTGTTGTTGTTAGCTCTTTACCAAACAGTAAAATTTTAGACTCATCAAATTTTAAATAGGATATGGCTCAAATGCGGGGAGTTGTCCTTGAAAGGATAGAAAACGTTGTGGAAAAAGGAAAAATGCTGGTTGCCATATTCTCCTTTTCCCACAATGTTTTCAAAAGCTTTCTTTTTCAGGGGTTTTTGAAGCTCTGGATTGTGTGGTAAATGGTTAACTCTTTACCAAACCACAAAATTTTAGACCCATCAATTTTGAAGACAACAAATTCATATGGCTCAAATGCTGGAATGGGTCTCTGAAAGGGTAGAAAAAAATGTGGAAAAAGAAGAAAATGCTGATTACTAGCATTCTGTCCTTTTCCTATGATACATTATTTTCAAAAACCTTTCTCCTTTAAAACATGTAATTATAAAGGGCTAACACCATTTAAACACTACATGTATACTCAGTTCCATTAATAAGTGTGCACTTAATTTTCTTTTAATTCTCATCGCATGTTTTACTGAAGACCAACAAATTTGGTATCATACTTTAGTTCAGAGTCTGTAGAAAATGCCAGGCTAATCAGATTTTGACTAACAGAAAGTTTAAGTTAGGTTTTTGCAGTTTAAATGAAGGTGGTACTAAAACCAAAGTTGCAAAAGTACTCAAAGACTAAGGTAACATTAAAGTTAGGTTTTTCTTAAAGTTCTTGTAATTTTTCAATCAATATCTTGTATGGCCACCTCTGCTGTCGATACAGGCAATTATTCGACGTCGCATAGACCTTACATAACGTAAAATCATTGCTTCAGAAATGTTATTCCATTCCTGAACGAGATCGGTGGCCAAAACCTAACTTTAATGTTACCTTAGTCTTTGAGTACTTTTGCAACTTTGATTTTAGTACCACCTTCATTTAAACTGCAAAAACCTAACTTAAACTTTCTGTTAGTCAAAATCTGATTAGCCTGGCATTTTCTACAGACTTTGAACTAAAGTATGATACCAAATTTGTTGGTCTTCAGTAAAACATGCGACAAGAAATAAAAGAAAATTAAGTGCACACTTATTTATGGAACTGAGTATATATCAGTGCCAGTGCACCTATCCACGCTTTCCCGGAGTTTCTCAAACCTCCACTTTGGATGAAATTCCTTCCTAACTACTGTTTACTTTTCCAAATAAGCATTGTGGAAACAATGTTCAGTGTTGAGAGAGGAATGAATCCTGTCACAATGACTATCATCAATCCTAGGAAAGAATTTGGTGAAGCTTGAAAGCTTTTACTGATTCATTTCTTTAGAAAAAAAACATATGAGCCCTGCTCTGGCAAAAGGGGGCTTAATGCATCTCCGTGATACATGATACTTGCCCAAGTCATCACCTAATTATAGATCTATAAAAGCCACTTTTTTAAGCAACTGACTTAATCATGAGGTAGACTGGTCCTTGAAATACAGAAAATTGACCAATAGCGAAAAGTTTCGGCCCAGGTCAGCCTGCACGGACTGCGCAGGCTGACCTGGGTCGATACTTTTAGCAGATGCATTAAGCCCCCTTTTCACAGAGCACGGCTCATATACATGTAGGTATAGCATTGCTCTGTGATTCAGGGGTTTGAACTGTATATCAGAGTTTCAGAGTTTGATCCAAACTCACAGCCCTTGGAATGTCCATTGGCAAAGAATTGTAAGAACAAGCGAAGTACTGGTTAGACATATAAATGAGCCGTTGATACAATTTGACTGAAATATCATTGAAAGACGTGTAAAACACCATTCAGAATAATCAAAAACCAGTATTTACCCTTTACCACATAAACCAGGGTTTTAACAGCCCTGACGTGAAAGACTTCTGAACTCTTCTCTTCAGGATAAAGATTCAGACTGGTCCAAACTGAAAGCAATTACAGACAAAATGTATGTTACTCAAATAATTAAATTTGTCTTTGAAAGGAAATAAAAATTGTAAGTAAAGGAGAAAAGCTGGTTACCAGCATTTTCTCCTTTTCCCACAATGTTTTCAAAATTCTTGTTTTTTAGGGTCATTAATACTCAGGATTGTGTGTTAAAGGGTTAAAAGGAGCAAATGATGGCTTCCATCATTTTCTCTATTACCCACAATGTTTTCAAAATCTTTCTTCCTAAAAGTTTTACAACATAATTTTGTTATTTTCTTTTTTGCTTTTGTTTTCCAGACAGTATCAATCTTATCTTACTGATGGTTGCTGGAGTCCTATCAGACCGTCTGTGTTCTTTATCACAAAAATGGACGGAACACTGGATGTATGGGATATCATCTTTAAACAAAATGATCCTACCCTTAGTTTACAGGTATTTGTATATTGATTTAATAATGAGATTTCAATTCACGGCTGGTATTCACCAACCATTCTTAACAACATTCTTAGTCTAATCCCCAAGAATTTTCTAAATACCAAGGTAGTGAAATTCTGGTTGGCTGAACCAAATGATTTAGCCAATCAGAAATTGTCTGACTCTCTGAATCTAGAATAAGACTAAGAATTAATGCACTTTAGAATGGTCAGTTACTTCAGGCCCAGGTTTCTATCAACTTAAGTACAGTGTATTTACAATTCACGAGTCATTCATAGGTTGTGACCTTAACCGCTGTTTTTTTCTGCAGATCATTTTTCTATGTGTCTGTTTTCAACAGCCTTCTTTTTCGGAGTCATTAAAACATGCAGTTGCACAGTACCTTTACATTTTATCCAGATTTTCACTGAATGTTACCTTTGTAATAACCAGAGTTTGCTTGTTATTTTAGGTTTGTGACGAACCTCTCCATAGTATACGGGTACAAGAACAAGGTCGACTTGTGGCTTGTGGGTCACACACTGGAACTACAACATTACTTGAACTTTCAGACAGCTTATTTACCTTGCAAAGAAACGAGAAAAATTTAGTCACTGCAGTAAGTATGATAAAGTGTTATTTGTTCAAGAGCCTGAAGTGCCTCCAGCTACCTGATTTGCCTTTGCGGTCAGTGTAGATCAAGATCAGACTGCACAAAACAAGCAATCAGATCTTTGGTCTGCTCTGTCTGCTTTACAGAGACATTTTAGACAGAACAACCTTAAAACTGTAATTGCAATAATTTGGGTCTTATTTCTTACAAATGTCAGTCTGGTTTATTTGACACTGTAGGGTAACTCACAAAAAAAAAGGATAAATGCCCCTTTTGAGTTAAATTTGACATCCATAAATGCTTGCAATAAAGATGAATCTAAAATTTGATCATAGAGTTATCCGAAGATTTTCTCAGGCATTCACTGCAGATTTTCTGTACAAAAATAGGCAACCTTCAGTTCATGTCAGTTCACTGTAGTACCACAGGTTTTTTTTTTTTATCTCAATTTTGTCTTGATTTATAGATATAATGTAAAGGATTACAGATTTTGTATTCAATTGAAAGTTCTATATCCTGCGACAAAAGTTTAGTAATTTGCATTAATTAACCCTTTATCACAAAATCCTTGCTGAGAGGGAAGCCTTTTGAGAACATTGTGGGAAAAGGAGAAAATGCTAGTAACTGATATTTTCTCCTTTTTCCACCACATTTTCTACTCAATCAAGGTGAGAAATCACCATTTTGGTAAAATTTGTCATCTGCAAATGCTTTCAGTTTGATCCAGGCCAAAATTTAGTTTGTATTGGAGTCACAGCTGTCAGTGTGCCTATACATGTGTTTCCTGACTTTCTTACACCAGAACTGACACAACTTTCTTTCCAAACCACTGATTGCTTTCCTCACATCAGAGGTGAGAGGTAAAAAATGGCCTGAAAGAATGTTTTCCTCAAGGAGGTATTGAATCCACAACCACCAGAGCACAAGTCATATACACTAACCACAGAGCTACCCAGCTGGGCGACAAAATTTTGTTGTTTGGTAAAGACTTATAGAAGTTATTACCTGGTAAATTGTTACATTATCATGATACCTCGGAGCCCTACCATAGCACCACGGTGAAGTTCAGAAAACACATAAGTGAGCTAGTGCCCTGATATGACCAAGATACTGTTGAAAGTAGCATAAAATACTGTTGAAACAAGCAATGATTATCTTATACAGATGTTTGAAAGAGAGACCAGACGAGAGAGAATCTTGGATGCCAGACATCGTGAAATGAAAATTAAAGAGAGAGCAAAGAGTTCTGCCGGAGGGGAGAAAGAAAAAGCTGTAAGTATTACATACCTGCTTTTATCACATAACTCGCCTTGTAAGACAGCCACTATGAATTTTCTTGTCTAACACACATGTGAGATAAGAAAATAGTGCCGTATTTGGTCAACACGCAGTAATTGTACGCCTCATTTCTAAAACATTGCTGACTAAGATTCCTGTGTGAAATTGACCGTCAAAGCTGATGATTGTGACAAAGCTGCAAATTTCAATATCTTTAGATGTAAAACAAAACCATTATATGCAAGTTTCTTTAGAACTACATTTTGTCTGTGATGTACAAACCTATCAAAGAAGCAAATAGGCTTTATGTAAATTTCAAAACACATGCACATGTAGGCCTACATTTAACATGTCGTAAAGTATAATTCTTGAGATACAGTTATGTGATAAAAAGAATCTGACATTCGTTGGCTTTTGAGGTAAAATTTTATCAAACTCGTCTACAAAAAATGTTATTAAGCTCACCAAAGGCTCGCTCAATAACATTTTTTGTCGATTCATTAAAATTTTGTCTCAAACACAAACTCATGCCAGATCCTATATATCTGTTTGGTTTTGGGTTTTGCTAATAAAACTCTTTACATACCCAACTCAGCTGAGTATGAAATTTTAAAAGATTTAAATGTTATTTAATACTACACATATGATAACTTTCAGAACTTTTCTGTCACACCTTTTACCAAGCAACTTAGTGTTTACCAACCCGAGGTGGAAAACAAAACAAAAAAATCCCTAGTTAACAGCATTTTCTCCTTTTTTTACAAGTATTTTCTACCCTTTCAAATACAGCTTCCATTATTTGAGCTACAGTCACCTTGCTGTCTGCAAATACATTGAATAGGGAGTCTAGACAAATTTTATGGCTTGAGTTACATGTAATATGCTGTCTGCAAATTCTGTTTATCTAGACAAGGCTAAGATTTTGTTGTGTGGCAAAGAGTTAAACCCTTTACCACACAATCCCGACATTTAACTACCCCAAAAAAGAAGCCTTTTGAAAACACTGTGGGAAAAGGAGAAAATGCTGGTAACCAGCATTTTCTCCTTTTCCCACCATGTTTTCTACCTTTCCCAAAACAATCTTTGAAATTTAAGTCACATTTATTTTGTTGTCTGCAATGTTTCAATTTGGACTAGTCTTAAATTTTGTCGTTTGGTAAAGAGTTAAGCCCCCGTTTAACATTACACGAATCATTTATTTTTGCATTACAATCTTACAATGCAGGATGAGGAAGAAGAGGCACCTTTGGAATCTGAGGATCTGTACACAAAGGCAGAAACGGAATTCTGGAGTATAATCAATCAAGAAAAGAAAAATATGGAGAAGAAGAAAGACGCCGAGATGGACAAAGCTGATGCAGGAAAGGTGTGTGTTGATTAATTGATTGACTGGTATTTTACACTGCTTCCTAGATTATTTCAGTCATATCACTGCAACAGCTCACATATTCATGCATGTCCTGGGTTTCAACAGTACTAAGGCTAGGGCTCTGAAGTGTCTTGCCCAAAGACACTCCCACAAAAAGCCTGGTGTTTCCAGTGAGGCTGCAACCTGGGGCCTCCAGGTTGCAAGTCCTACACTTTACCCCTGCAGGAAAAGTGAGACAGATGGCTAAATCAGGGGTTGTATCCACCCAAATACCAAGCTCAAGAAACTCAGCTTAACTCTTTTACCAAACAACAAACTTTTACACTTGTCTACATTGAAAGCATACACAGACAAAAAATTTAAATATGGCTCAAAAGATTGATTTGTCTCTGAAAGGGTAGAAACATTGTGGGAATGCTGGTTACCAGAAATCAATCCTTTTTCCCACAATGTTTTCAAAAGCAGTTTTCCTCAGGGTTGTTAAACCTTGGTATTGTGTGGTGAAAGGTTAACCAATAACCTGCCAAACTTCAATCATTGATTATCACAGAAATAGATTTCATTAAACTTATTGGCTCCTTTCTCAGCGAAGTTTCGTAAAGCTTGAAGAGGGGAAAGAAAACTTATTAGTGCAATAACAAGTTTAAAGTACTTTTTTCCAGATAAATATTTGTACATGTTTATACTACATGTATTTACCTTGTCTATTTCAGCAATCTCCAATCCCTGAAGACCAGGAACAAGAACAAGCGCAAGAGGAAAAGAAGTAAAAGCCAAATTTTCATTGATAAAGGTGCATACAAACATCTAAAGGTGTATTAAAATAAGACAGCATTTAATCCAACATTTGTGTATTGTTGAACACAAACTTTTTAATAAGTTTTGATACAAAAGTATACAAAGCTTGGTGATCAGTAGAACAACCCTATAAGCCTTTACCACACAATCCCAAGTTTTAACAACCCTGAGAAAGAACAATTTTGGAAACACTATTGGAAAAGAAGAAGGCGCTGCTTACCATCCATTTCACCTCTTGAGCCATCTTCAGATTGTCATCTGCAAATGCTATCAATTTGGACAAGTCTAGATTTTTGTTCTTTGATAATGGGTTAACAATGCATAAGATGACAAAATTACTTATCCAGGCCAAACTGAAAGCGTTTGCAGAACTCAAACTATATGTGTCTTAAATGACAAGGTTTGTCTCTGAAAAGGTAGAAAACACTGTCAGAAAAGGAGAAAATGCAGGTTACCAGTGTTTGCTTCTTTTCCTACAATGTTTTCAAAAGCCTTCTTCCTCAGGGTTGTTAAAGGCAGGATCATGTGGTAAAGGGTTAACTCATTACCACCTGAAATAAATCTACAGCAAGACAACTTTGAAAACATCTTTGTAAAATGACATCAATTATCATGGATAAAGCTTTGATCCATAGGTGCACGTGGAAACATTGCTACAGAAAAAACCAGTTGTTATTACAGCATATAAAAGATATTTACTCGATAAAATGCTTTATCTTCTTTTCTCTCTTATTTATTAGCCTATTTGCAACAAGGATTTAATACAAGAGTTTTCATAGAGGAGAATGCAAACAGGACTTGCACTAAAGGACTTGTTTTGATCGAGTCGGGAAAAGAACGAAATATAAATTTAAGTCATAAGAGCTGCGGCAATTCTCAATGTACATCCTAAATTCAGTCTGAAGTCTGAATTCAAAGACAAGTGTCTGATTGGCTGAGAAATTAAAAGGCTAAGTGCAGATGAGATGAAAAAAAAAAAAAAAAAGAAAAACCCTTCGGTTTGTCTATGACTGTTTTAACCAGAAAAAGTATTTCTGTATTTCATGTCATCTTGCTCATTCAAAAAGTGTTTTCCATCTTTCTCATATATACAGAACTGCTATTTTGTTTGTTATAAAGCATAAAAGAATAAAACATAATGTGATAATATTATATGTCAAATGTTAAATATCTTGTTATTACATCTTGTGATATTGAAAAATTAAAAAAAGTACGAACAACCGTATGTTTCATTCAGATGCAGTCACTAACCCTTTGCTAACCAATCCCAAGTTTTAATGGCCCTGAGAAAGAAAGCTTTTGAAAAAATTGTGGGAAAAGGAGAAAATGCTGGTCACCAGCATTTTCTCCTTTTCCCACAATTTTTACCACTCAACCAGAGGCAGGTTCCGTTATTTGAGCCACCTTTGAATTCCGCAAATGCTTTGAAGTTGGACTAGTCTAAAATTTTGTTGTGTGGTTAACCAAAAATAAAATATATGCCAGTGTCAGACAGGTATTTAAAGCCTCAGATACAAGATTTTGATCCACCACAGTTTAACCTATAGGGCAAAATAAGAGTGAGTTTGGATGGACAGAAGACAATCCAGCATCACTACAGTTCCACTAGGATTTTCTTAGTACATGTATTTGTATGGTTCCTGCACAGTATTTCTACAAATTGTTCCTGGCAGCGCCAGAAAACAAGAGTATACAATAGTGGTATTGCATGTACATTATGTAAATGGTTCATTCAATACCATTGACAAACTTGGCCCATATCAGCAAACTTTGTCAAGAAGAAAAAAAATTCGGCCAATATCAAACAAAATGATTTGGTCAATATCAAATCCAAAACGGACAAAAAACCCTGGCTTTTAGTCAATATTGTGATGGATCAAGTCATTTTGTATTGGTGGAGTTATAGGTCCGAGGTCTGCAGTAATTTAGGAAGAACGATTTTAAAAACATGGTGGCAAGGAAATTTGAAGTAAACAACTATGAAAATCTCCATGTATCAAGGAAAGATGGACATGAACTCAGGTTTAATCATTCAGGAATAAACGTGAATACATTCCAGAAAAAAATATTTTTCATTGTAATCCCTCCTTTTGTTATAATGTTTTCCAAATGTGGTCTAGTGCAATACATGTGGAAGATTACAACATTCTGCATTTCTGCGTGGTCGGAGTGTATCAAGTTGTGTGTGTAAAGAGGTGCGTATCAAATGAGATCGAAGGTCGAATCCGATATGCACCTCTTTACACACACAACTCAACACGCTCTGACCACACAGAAATGCAGACTGTTGTAATATTCCTTTTATAATATACTTCACCAAAATAATTGTACAACAGTCTGCATTTCTAAATGGTCCGATCATGTCAAGTTGTGTGTGTAAGGAGGTGCATATTGGATGAGACTGAAGGTCGAATCCGATATGCACCTGTTTACACACGCAATGAGACATGATACGACCATGCAGAAATGCAGACTGTTGTAATGTTCCTTTTATAATATACCTCACCCAAATAACTGTAAAGAAACATCACAAAATCAAAAGGAATAACCAAAAATTCAGAGAATTACATTTCATTGTACATGTATGTACAATATTAAATAGAGCTGTCACTGAATGTGACTTAATACCCCCGCCAGCACTTTGACAGAAACAGGCAATTTAACAAAAAATTTTCTAAGTTCAAGGGGAGATTACCCTGGAATTATAGGGAGTAGATGATTGAAAACTGCGTCTTGCACAACTTCAGTATACGATCAATGTATCAACAAACTTTCAATACAATAGCAGCAAAACTGTAGGAGGAGTTTGCGACACAAAATTACTAGTATTTTGTACACAGACGGACACACGGACGGACAGACAGGCTGATTCCAGTATACCCCCGAAAACATTCATTTTGCGGGGGTATAATAAATGGCCGATGAATATACAAAGATAACGGTAAGTCTGCATAGATCAGTAGGCATTTACAAATGGCGGTTGCTACCCATGAGGCACTACAAGACAAAAGACAACAACTGTGGCTTAAAAACTATTTCTTTAATACTGCAAAGGTAGTCAGTGGTTGTTATTCACTGTCACTGTCAAGAACAGTACATTTCTTTTCGTTTTATTGCAGGAGGCAAGTCAAGCTTGTGATTATTAATCACAATTCTTAATTTAACAAGAGTATGGTACTGTAGCATTTGGAAATACCTTTCAAAACAACACATGTATATGTACTGGGCATTGATATCTGACAAAATCAAGTTCTGCATTGAGACAAATTTTGAAAAAAGTAACAAATAACAGATGAAATCCCAATAAATACGCTAAAATGGGTTTTTCGTGCTTCGTCGTGCGGGACAAACGTGTTAGGAATTTGGTGAAAAGCTGCGAATGTCGATACACAGAAGTAGTCTGTGTACACAATTATGCTCAGATACTGAAAGATTTTGTCAAGTTGAATTGGCGAGTCAGATAACACCCTTATTTTACCGAGATCATATATATATATAATAAATAATTATATCTGCAAACGTATAACAAAAATTTAAAAATGTCAGATTTTTGCAAAATAATACATTCCATTGGTTTCTTAGGACGCCATACAAATACTGGTGATCAGATTGTAAGTATATATTTTGTTACCATACTACCAAAAATAATATAGAACTGTTGCAGGCCACTAAATCGCCCCCCCCACACACACACACTTGTTGCCTTGTCACTGGACCTGTAAATCTATTCAAAGGGCCAAAATCCCTGTAATAATTGACCTATTACAATGAATATTGTAGTTGCACAATTTCAGCTAATTTGGCTGAAAACTGAAGGAGAAGAGGACACAAATTTGCATCTAGAGATGGAAGGGTAGTCAGACAGACAACCTGATTCAAGTATGGCTGTGGATGGGGAAGGAGGGAACTGTATAAAAGTAGGATTTACAAAAAATGATTATATGTACAAATACGGACACACAACAAAAATGGAATACTTTTTGTTACTGGTGATACTTTTGCTTTTATTAATGGAATTACATACGAAAGTCCTACAAAACTAAAAAGAACACAAGAGTTCTAAATCTCAGTTGCACCAATTACATCACATATATAGGATAGTCCATCACAATTTCATCTATTTCCCTTGGATTGAATTATTCCCTTGGACAGGACTATTTCCCTCAGATCCTATAAATGAAAACCTGGCAGCCTCTCTTTGTCAGGTAACACAAATCTGGGAAGAAAAATATCGTAGAAATTAAAAACCTTTTCCATGTGACAAAAGCTTAGACTGGTTCAAATTGAAGGCATTTGCAGACGACAAATATGTATCAAACGATAGCAATTTTCTTTGAACAGGAAGAAATCCTTATGGAAAAAGGGAGAAAATACTAGTTACCATCATTTTCTCCTTCTTCCACAATCCTCTCAAAGCCATCTTCCTCAAGGATGCTAAACTATAGAACTGTAATGGGATAGGGCTAAACAAATGAACAAATGAAATGACTTATTCAGTACATTGAAATAAAAATTTCTCATTTTAATTTCTCCTGATAGAAGGAAGAAACCTGCATCAAGGTTCATTCACTCACATGAATATCATGGCATAACTTTCAAACCCATACACAATTCTTAGTTTTACTGACCCTGCAGGAGAAATGTTTTGAAAACATAGGAAATAAAGAAAATGCTGGTAAACAGCATTTTCTCTCCTTTTTCCCTATTTTCTAAACGTTCATAGCAAAATCCAGTCAATTAAGCAACTTGTCACCTGCAAATGCTTTCACTTTGGACTAGACTGTAATTTTGTAGTTTGGTAAAGAGTTAACACAAATTAGGGACCAAGCTGAAATTAGTCCACATATGGATTACAGCACCCAAGTACCGTATATGTGGGACCACAACTAATACAGTCAGATATAGGTTGTATTTACCAACCAACCATTTTTTACTCTTTACCAGACCACAAAATTTTAGGCACATCCAAATTCAAAGCATTTGCAAACGACAAATTAAGTGTGGCTAAAAAACTGAAATTTTGCCTTTAAAGGGTAGGAAATATAGCTGGTTACCACCATTTTCTCCTTTCCCCACATTGTTTTCAAAAGCCGTCTTCCTAATTTTATCATTTTATTCCCAAAGTTGCAGAGAAAAAAAAAACAAGGCCAGGTTTCACATAAAAAGCTTCAGTCTCTTATTCTTACTCAAATCCACTATCAGTCTCTGACTTAGATTGAGTTTATTTAATACACTTTTCACTAACATTAACGGACTTAAGGAATGTTCTGAAATCCTAAGCTGACACAATCTTTAACTCTTTACCAAACAACAAAATTTTAAACTGGTCCAAAATGAAAGTATATGCAGACGACAAAAATGTGACTCAAAAATTGAACCTTGACTTCGTTGTCTGCGCATATCATATTCTTCGAAGATTCGACCCGTCTGCTATGACGCATCACCCATCCTCCGATACTTGGGAAAAGTAGGGCTTATACCGAAGCTATACCCAAGCCTGTAGGGACCGTTTTAATAAATGGCCGGCGCATAGGTTACCTGCTAGCTGATCATAACTGAATGAATCGCACCAGGTAGCGTTTTATTTTGAAATTCAAATTTAACGGTTGTCGTTTTGAAAAATTAGTCTGCTTCTGTACCCAGCATGCCCATATTAGATAGATGTGTATTTGTAGAATGCCATCTAGCGGAAGATAATGCCTTGACTTTGGAAGAGTAGAAAACACTGTGGGAAAAGGAGAAAATGCTGGTTACCAGCATTTTCTCCTTTTCTCACAGTGTTTTCAGAAAACTTCGTCCTCTAGGTCGTTAAAACTAGGGATTGTTTGGTAAAGGGTTAAGACTTCACTATGCAAAATAAACAGACTTAACTCAGTTAACAGACTAAAGTCCATTGATTTGCCGAGTTGTGTCTGAAACGTTGTGTCAGCTCAGGATTTGAGAATGTTCAGTACTTAAGTCTGTTAATGTTAGTAAATAATTAATTCAACTTAAAACAAAAAACAAGTCTGTTAGCCGATTTAAGTAAAATGAGAGACTAAAGTTTTTTCAAGAACCCTGGCCCAGTAGCACTAGATAAAGAGTTTAAAACTTACTCTGTTTTAGCTTGTGGAATTGAAAATCTCTCTTGACTATAATATCTATACATTAAACTACGATCCAATAAATGCCCGTTTTGTTTTAAAAAGTCTTCGAAATTGACTGCATCTGGAGTTTTGTTAACAGCCTCGGCTACTAGGAACGTATAAAACATGGTGATAGTTTCATGGTAACCCGTCTTTATCTGTAAAAAATAAACAAGACAAGACTTTAACTCTTTACTACACAATCCAGAGTTTTAATGTCGCTAAGGAAGAAGGCTTTTGAAAACATCGTCGGAAAAGGAGAAAATGCTGGTGACCAGCATTTTCTCCATTTCTAACGATGTTTTCTATCCTGTCAAAGAGAGAAATCATTATTTCAGCAGCATTCAATTCATTATCAGCAAATGCTTCCAATTTGATCCAGTCAAGATTTTTTCATTTGGTATAGGATTATTTCAATCACATTCAAGCAACAGCTATTACAAACATATGAGCCGTGCTCTGGCAAAAGGGGGCTTAATGCATCTCTGTTATACTTGATACTTGCCAAAGTCATCACATAATTATGGATCCATAGGAGCCACTTTTTTCAATAACCGACTTAATCTTAGGGTAGATTGGTCCTTTGACAAACAGAAAATTGACTGGTAGCGAAAAGTTTCGGCCCAGGTCATCCTGCGCGGACTGCGCAGGATGACCTGGGTCGATACTTTTCGCAGATGCATTAAGCCCCCTTTTCACAGAGCATGCCTCATATAAAATATGGCAAAGTATTCATCCGCCATTCTTAATGGCAGTCTTAGTCGGTTTCTCAAGATTTTTCTAAATTTCAAAGTAACACAACTTCTTACTGGCTATCTAAATCCAAAATAAGACTAGGAATGCAATTAAGAGTGATTGGTAAATACGGGCCATGGTCATAGTTTTAGGAAATTCCATCTTTATATGAGGACAAGAGACACTGCATTTCAAAATTCTACGTTAAAAAAGAGTACCGCATGTGGGTGCCAATGCTCAGCTGCAGTTATTTAGAAATACATGTAGATTGATTTTTAGTGAAAATTCCAAGTCGAAATCAGGGTATAACTGTGTCAAAAATATTTTGATGGTCCTTGTTGTATGGAATCCCCTTTTGATAGTTAACAATTTGTCCGAATGTGAAGAAGAAATATCTTAAGTAATGACAGAGATATAATAAAATGTCAAAGTTTTTGCACAACAAATTCTAAGTCGAACATAGGACACAAGGGTCTGAAAAACATTTTGATGGTTATTTGCCCTTGTATGCGTTCCTCTTTTGATAATTATATACTAGACCAAGTTTGAAGTAAAGATATTCAGTAATGATGAGATATTATAAAATGTCAAAATTTTTTGCATGACGACGCAGCAGACGACATAGCTATGGCACTACCTCAACAATATTTTTTAAAACAGGTGAGCTAAATGTGAAAGTTTTTGCAAAATGATGACTTAGATAACATATGGCTATGAAAGTACCTAGGGCACTAGACTTGTAGGAGCGCCCCAGGGCAAGGTACTGCTGAGCTAAAGCCTAGAACTTTTCAAACCCTGGAAAGACATGATTAACCCTTTACCACACAATCCCAAGTTTTAACTACCCTGAGAAAGAAAGCTTTCGAAAACATTGTGGTAAAAGGAGATAATGCTTGTAACCAGCATTTTCTCCCTTTCCAACAATGTTTTCTACCCGTCCAATGGCAAATCCAAATGTTTAAACCAACTTTAATTTTTTGTCTACATATGCTTTGAATTTAGACAAGTCTAAAATTTTGACTGTGGTTAAAAGTTAAGTGAGCTGTCAAAGTGATATGACTCAAATACTGCCAAAAACACAATCTTAACAGAAAATAAACAAAGCAAGGTTATGATTTATAACAAACAAAGCAAGGTTATATTTTATAATAAACAAAGCAGGGTTATACTTTCCATGAAAGACCCACTTACCTTGCCTTTGTTCACTTCATTAAAGTTTTTAATGCCCTTTCTGGAAAGAAAAGAACAAAAGGACTCTTTAACTCTTTGGACTCACTTAAATTGAAAGCATTTGCAGACGACAATTCATATATAGCTCAAGGGAAGGAAAGCCTATATATAGTAGTATAAATCAGAAAATTTTGGCAAAAATCTATTCTAGCCCAAAAAAGGCCTGTATGGGCACATGTCCTTTCATGCTCAGTTGAACTGCACACAGGAAAGGTTTTATAATCAATTAGCCTTGCGGTTTGTTGATTTACGGTAGTTACGATCCAATCCAGAAAAAGTCGAAATTTTTACAGAGTACAAAATAAATCACCAAATGATTTTCTATTTTCATCTTTTACTCAGAGTCATAGAAAATATCATGCAGTTTCATCCAAACATTTGAAAGAAAATCAACCTTCACCTTCACCACTGTCCCTGTGCCATTCTGAAATTGATTCATGTGACTTCGATGGTTTTCGTTAAAAAATCAATACAACTCGATATATCAGGCACCAATTTGCAGTCACATGATTTGAAAATATTGCCACATGACCTAGCAGATGATCTAAATACGTCATAATGCATATTTTTGCAGTAAAACTGTGTGTAATGAAGATCTTTCGAGGATGGGGTAAATGTAGGTGCCGATGACATCGTCTTCACTTCCGGTGTATTTTTCTTCTATTCTAAAGTTTTATTTTGGAATTTGAAGTTGGCTGAGGTAAAGAAATGTTTGAGTCAAGGTATTTACAATCAAAATAAAGACCAGACAAGCTGCTAGAGGGCACAGATTTTTGTTATGACGGAAAAATACCGATTACCTCGAAGCAATATGTACCGTGAACCTACATGTCGTGGCCATACCTTAAATGGTCTGCCCTGACACACACCTACCCTTTCACCTGAAATCCACCCACCTACCTGCCCCCTGTCATTTAACCCTTATTCTGCTAACTAACTAACTCGAAACTTTCAAGTCAATAGTAAAAACCCAAATTGTTGGTATTTCAAAGGTATTTCTGGGGGGGAATATATATCCTTGTCGGACAGTGTAGATCCATAATCAGACTGCACGTTCTGTGCAGTCTGATCTTGATTTACATTGTCTGCTAAAGGTCAGCAGCATAAGAGTTAATACGGAAAAATCATTACCAAAAGACTAACTTTTACACTGGTCCAAATTGAAAGCATATGCAGACAATAAACTTAATACATGGCTCAAATGATGATGTCTGTCTTTGATAAGGTAGTAATCATTGTAGGAAAAAGAGAAAATGCTGCTTACCAGCATTTCTCCTATTCCCACCATGTTTTCAAGAGCCTCCTTCTTCAGGGACATAAAATTCTGAATTGGGTGGTTAAGAGTTAAGTAAAGATTTTCATACAGTCAAATCTACTGATGAAAGGGAGCAATTCATATATTTACAAAATACTTACTTGATCAGGGGTTCAGCTCCCTCTCTCCCATGCTCCCTGATATAGTTCCAGGCCATTCTCAGATGTGCTTCGTGGGTCCAGTTCTCAAACGGTAATGTGGCGTCTTCAAACGACTGGATAAAGATTTCATCTCCTACTGATCTAAATGATCTGTGAAAGGAGAGCAAATAGAGATTGCTACATGTCTCTATTTAAAATATGAGCCATGCCCTGTGGAAAGGGGTTTAAAGCATTTTCAAAAAGTATTGACCCAGGTCAGCTTGTGTAGTCTGCGCAGGCTGACATGTGTCAAAACTTTTTTGGGGGGGGGTATATTTTCTGGGTTTCAAAGGACCAGTCTACGTTATCTTACGAACAAGGTCCGTAACAAAGAAACAAATGAACAAATGCATAGCAGAAATACAGGGACCAGGCAGGATTCGAACCTAGAAGGCCCGGATGAAAGGCCAATACCATAACCACCGAGCTAAAGAGAATTCTCCCTAACGCAGTTGTTAGGTATTGTATTTAAACCGGGATGAAGCCATGCATGAAGGAGTGGTCTCCCGTAACACGCCCCCTCTTAAAGTCATCATTTATTGATGACTCAAAGCCTTATTAGGCAGAAAGTCCGTTTTTGGACAACAAATGGGATTAATGGCTCAATGGCCAATCCTGGATGAGCCCCCATCTTACGAACAAAGTCCATAACAAAGAAACAAATGAACAAATGCATAGCAGAAATACAGGGACTGGGCAGGATTCGAACCTAGAATGCCCGGACGAAAGGCCAACACCATAACCACTGAGCTAAAGAGAATTCTCTTTAGCTCAGTGTTTATGGTGTTGGTCTTTTAAACCTCGAAAAATGAGGATATTTGTCTGCACGGGTTCGAATCCCGCCAGATGCGGTTTGTATTTGAGCTATGCATTTGTTGCGAACTTTCATGTTCGTAAGACTTATGATTCAGTTGGTTGTAAGATAAAATGGATTTCATGAGTCCATCATTATGTGATAACTTGCTTGTTATACTGCATCACAGAAATTCATGAGACCCACTTTTGCCAGAGCATGGCTAAATTATTGTTACTATGACTATGCTTTCATTTAAGGAATGAAGAGAATTTTATTTTTTTCATGGAGGTATGAAAAAAAAAACCTAATCACACTGTATGAAACCGCTTTGCGGTTTCATACAGTGTGATTGGGTTTTTTTTTTCATACCTCCATGAAAAAAATAAAATTCTCTTCATTCCTTATAATTTAATATTACAGACAACATACACTCACGGAAATAATTCAAACTGCATTCATTTTCTTTATTTTTAAATCTAACGTTGGAGTTTCTAAAGCCCCTTCCACTCATATTTGTATGGCGCAAGAATACAATAGGGAAGCAGTTTTCAGATCCCCAATACTGAAAATTAACCAATAGAACGAAAGTAAATGAACACAGCAGTGTGTAGGACCTGAAAAGTAACCTTCAGCAAAGTAGTTCCGGCACAACGTGATTTTTTTTTTTTTTTTCATGGAGCTATGAAAAAAATTTTTCAGCCAATCAGAACTCACTAATGTTCATGAAAACAACTGATATTAAATTATTACCTAGTGAAAACAAATCTGAGGCTGACAACATTGAAAACATTCTTTAAAAATAGTGAGCATCCAAACATCCTCTATATTCACCAACCACTCAAAGTAAAATCCTTAGTTTTTATTCTAGATTTAGAGAGCAACACTATTTCTGACAGACTAATTCTGGCTAAACCATTTGAATAAGCCAATCAGAAATTATGTTACTTTGAAATTTAGAAAATTCTTCAGAATTTGACTTAGTATGTTACGAACCCATTACTAAACAATCCCATATTTTAACAACCCTAAGGAAGAAATCTTCTGAAAATGTGGGAAAAGGAGAAAATGCTGGCTACCAGTATTTTTCCTTTCCCACAATATTTTCAAAAGCTTTCTTTTTCTGGGTTGTTAAAAGTCAGGATTGTGTGGTAAAGGGTCAACTGTACTTGAAAGGATATTCCTGGGATAGAGTTCATTTGAAAATAAATATATATAAAAAAAAAAATATCTGTAACATTATCAATTTGAAAGAAATACAAGTATCTTTGTGTAATTGTTCAAACCTTTAAACATTGTTTACATAAAAAAGATCTCTGTGAAATTGTATACATAAAAAATGTCTTAGTGATATTGTTTACTTGAAAAAAAATCTCTGTGGTGTTGTTTACTTGAAAAAATACCGGTATCTCTGTGGTATTGTTTATTTGAAAAGAAAAAAATATCTCTGTACTATTATTCATTCTGGAAGTAAAATATATTGCCATAATAGTATTCATTTTAGAAAGAAAGTGCCGTGACATTATTCATTTCAAAAGCTACAATATCACTGTGAAATTGTTCATTTGAAAATATATCCCTGTGCTATGGTTCATTCAAAAAGAAAAAAAAAACATAGCTGTGAAATTGTTCATTTGGAAAAATATTGCTGCGATATTATTCATTTAGCTGTGATAGTTTTCACTTCAAAAAAAATCCTATTTCATTCATTTGGAAAGAAAAAGATCTCTGTGATATTATTCATTTAAAGAAAAATACCACTTTTATATTGTTTATTTGGAAAAAAAACAAACTCTATGGTATTTTTCATTTAGAAATAATAACATCTGTGATATTTTTCATTTGGAAAAATATCAGTGTGATATTTACCATTTAATACCAGACATATAACTATGATATAGTTTATTTAGAAAAATATCTCTGTGATACTGTGCATTCGGAAAAGACATCTCTGTGATATTATTCTTGTAAAAAGAAAAATATCTGTGTAATATTATAAACTTGGATAATAATATTTCAGTGATATTTATCCTTCCAAAAGAAATATCTCTTTGATATTTTTCAATGCCTAACTCTGAACATAGAAAACAAAGTATCATTCTAAATAGCAAGTTATACAACTATTTGATAAACTTGTCATGCAATAAGTCACAAGCTGGAACAAGCTGTTAACCCTTTACCAAACAATTCCATGTTTTAATGATCTTGAAAAAGAAGGCTTTTGAAAATATTGTGGGACAAGGGAAAAAATATTAATTGCAAGAGCATTGTGGAAAAAGGGAAAATGCTGGTCACAAGCATTTTCCTTTTTCCCAACAATATTTTCTACCCTCTGAAAAACAAACCTCATAAGTTTAGACACATAAAATCTGTCATAGGCAAATACTTTCATTGTAGAAAAATCTAATAATTTTGTTATGTGGTAAAGGGTTCACATGCAACAAGCATCAACATGCATTAAACGTTTACCAAACAATCCCTGGTTTTCAGAACCCCAGGAAAGAAGGCTTTTGAAAAAACATGGTGGGAAAAGGAGAAAATGCTGGTGACCAGCATTTTCTCCTTTTCCCACAGTGTTTTCTACCCTATCAGAGAACATCAGCTCATTTGTGTCAAGTTTGAAATTGTTGTCTGCAGATGCTTTCAAATTCACAGGGTCTAAAATTTGTTGTTTAGTAAAGGGTTAGAGAAATTCATATAAATCAAACCATGCACTTTTGTGTAAAAAGGTCAAAGTCACATGTGCTGAATTTAAAAAATGCCAATTAACTATTTACCAAACAATGCAATAATGCAATGCTTTTATAACACTGAAAATGAAGCATTTTCTCCCTTTGCTGTAATGTTTTCTACCTTTCGAAAGACCAATCCCATCATTTTAATGCAGCAACTGCTTTCAAATTGCAAGAGTTCAAACTTATTTTGTCTGTTAAACAATCCTGATTTTTAATGACCCTGAAGAAGAACACTTTTTAAAATGAAAACGTGGAAAAAGGAGAAAATGCTGGATCCTTTCCCAACAATGTTTTCTACCCTTCCAAAAACAAATTTCCATTTTTGAGCTACAGTTATTCCATCGACTGCAACTGCTTTCAATTTGGACCAGGTTAAAGTTTTGTCATTTGTTAAGGGGTTAAAGAGACAAAAAGGTTACTAACTAAAAACTCACACAATAGCTACATACTTATACCTGGCTTGATACAACATAGGGTGTGACACGTTGTCGTCCACATGGGCGTGTTTAACCTCCCCGTACCAAACATGGTGATCTCCAATTAAATGGGCTGTATCTGCCTTACACTCCATCACTGAACAACAACCCAAAATAATCGGTGTATGCTGCAAAATTTATGACAAAAAAAATAAATAGTTTGTCCTGATAAATCCTTCAAGCCTTTGCGACACAATCCTAAGTTTTAATGACCTCGAGTAACAAGGCTTTTTGGAAAACAAGAATACGCTGGATGCTAGTAAACAGCATTTTCTTCTTTTCCAACAATGGTTTCTACCCTTCCAAAGACAAATCTGTCTTTTAACCCTTTTCCAAACGGCAAATTTTAGACCAGACCAAATTGAAAGCATTTTGCAGATGACAAATTCACAGTTGCTAAAAAGATGATTTTTCTATATGATTGGGTAGAAAACATTGTGGAAAAAGGAGAAAATGCTGGTTACCAGCATTTTCTCCTTTTCCCACAATGTTTTCAAAAGGCTTCTATTCCTGACCCGTAAAAACCAGGGATTGTTTAGGAAAGGCTTAAGACATACTAAATTTGCCATCTGCATATTATGCTTTCAATTTAGACAAGTCTTAAACTTTGTCGTTTGGAAAGAGTTACCAGATGACAAAAATTTACATTGATCCAAACTGAAAGTGTTTGCAGACTGCAAATTGTATATGGTTCAAATACCGTAATAGATTTTTTTTTCTCTGAGAAAGTTGTAAACATTCTGTGAGGGTTGAAAATATTGTAGGAAAAGGAGAAAATGCTGGTTACCAGCATTTTCTTCTTTTTCCACTCTTACAAACAAAGTCCGTAACAAATGAACAAATGCATGGCAGAAATACAGGGACCGGGCAGGATTCGAACCTAGAACGCCCAGACGAAAGGCCAACACCATAACCACTGAGCTAAAGAGAATTCTCCCTAACGCAGTTGTTAGGTATTGTATTTAAACCGGGATGAAGCCATGCATAAAGGAGTGGTCTCCCGTAACACCACAATGTTTTCAAAAGTCATTTTCCTCAGGGTTGTTAAAACATGTGATCATTTCGTAAAATGTTAATTCATGACCTCCTGTCCAATGTTCAGCAGACTGTGAGGCAACTTTCAAAAGAATCTTGTAAAATATGAATGAAAAAAATCTTTGAAAAAATAACTGATTAAAATATGAAAACTTACCCCATTTCCTTCATAATGAGGTATTCCTTCAAACTGACATTTATTTGGGAATGACTGTGCAAAGTTCATACCATAGCTGACCTGAAATATTGACAAATCAAACGTTAACAAAACCAATGTCAGAAATTATAATTTAACACTTATCCTGCTGTTTGGGGCTTTTAGCAACATCAGATCTGCCAATCTAAAGGTGCTAGCATGAACTCTTTGCCCCAAGAAAAAGTTCTAAACTTGTCCAAAATTAAAAAAAAAAAAAAGTTGCAGACGACAAATCCATTTTTACTTAAAAGATAATTTTTGTCTTTGAAATGGTAGAAATCATTGTGGGAAAGGAAGAAATGCTACTTACCAGCATTTTCATCTATGCCCACAATGTGTTCAAGTCTTCTTTCTAAGACTTGTTTAAACTCTGGTATATGTGGTACATGTATTTCACCTATGCCCACTTTGTTTTAGACCCTCTAAGAGAATAGAGAAATCCTTTGTTTCAAGGCAAATTCATTATGATATTTTCAAATGCTACAGCCTTGGACAAGTCTAAAACTCTATTATCTAGTAAACAGTTAACAGAAAAAGACCTGACAAAATTTTGAGATAAAATCATGATATGGAAAACTTTTCATAAAGATATAAAATGACATCCTTGTCTATCACATAATCACCTTTGTTTTCAGCGTAATACAGACATTACAAATTTTCTTATCTTACACATGTTACATCATGTAGTGTCATATGAGACATCCATTCACACTACTTTCAGAGAAGTGAATGAGGTTTATTTATAGATATTCCCATATGTGCATGTAACTCAGGAGATACTGTCATTTTATTTATATTTAATTCATTGATAAAAGGGGGCTTAATGCATCTGCAAAAAGTTTCAACCATGCCATTGGTCAAAATTTTTTGCTTTTAATAAATTTTCTGTATGTAAAAGAACAATTCTACCTCTAGATCCAGTCAATTGTTAGACAAAATGGATTTTATGGATCCCTAAATATGTGATGTCTTACTGAACATTGTTTTAAGGAGGTGCTTTAAGTCCCTTTCTGCCAGAGTTTGACTCATTTTATTGAACTTGTTTACAAAAATTGTTATAGAGTGTGCCAAGGGCTGGTTTTGTAGCATTTGGCCCATTTCATAACACTTTATCTCAAACACCAAATTACATCAGTTCCTATGTTTCTTTTATCACTATTTAATGAATGAAAATCTAAAATATTACCTGATGTCTTGCAATAGTATGAACTGCAAAATGTCTGGACTTTGTGATCATATCATGCATTCGACTGCAAAATTAGATAATTAAACCTTTATCAAACGACAACATTTTAGACTTGTTGAATTTGAAAGCACTTAAAGACAACAGATTAACTGTGGCTCAAATTTGGATAAATGCCAGGATATAGTTTCCACACTTTTGATACAAGCCAAATAAATCACATTGTTCAATTTTGACATTTGTGACAGTGAAGAATATACAGGGGCATATAATGTTTCATATCTATATTACACAATTTCTAAAACCTTGCCCGTAACGATACATCCAAATCTGGTGTGAATCAAACTTTGCAATTAAATCTTTACCACAGAAATTTTCAGAATTCTCCAAATTAAAAGCTTTTGCAGATGACAGTTCACATGTGTCTCAAGTGATGGGATATATCCTTTTCCCACAATGTTTTCAAAGGCTTTCTTCCTCAGGGTCATCAAAAGTAGTGATAATTTAGTTAAGAATTAAGATTTTCAATTTCCCTCCTTGCAATTTGAACAGAACAAAAAAAAACCCAATCCAACAATAAATCTGACCATACCTTGGTATTTTTAAACAAATGGATAAAATTGGTGGATTGAAAGAAACATTTGTAAATGATGTACAAGTCATGCCTCTCTTCTCCCATTTCCCTTTCTCATAATGGCCTGATGTCACCACAGCAACTGTTACACAAAAAATTATAAATAACCACGATTTTAAAAAAAAGCTAGTAATGAATCATGACTATGCATTTCAATGTAGAGTTGATAAAGATGAAAATTTAAAATCATGAAAACAATAAAAACTCTTTAACTCTTTATCAAATGAAAAAAATTTGGCCTCGATCAAATTGAAAGTGTTAGCAGACGACAATTCAAATATGGCTAAAGTGATGAAATTTGTCTTTGATAGGGCAGAAAACATTGTGGGAAAAGGAGTAAATGCTGGTTACCAGCATTTTCTCCTTTTCCCACAATGTTTTCAAAAGCCTGCTTTCTTCAGGGTCGCTAAAACTCTGGATTGTATGGTAAAGCGTTAAACTGATGAAGATTTCTAAATATGAAAATCTTACAGCTCTCTGACATCCTAAACAATAAAGAGAAATATTTATAGTTTATGCAGTTTGGTGGATCTAAAACGTCTGCAATGATCATTTAGTTGAGCATAGCAGCCTAATGTTTCATAAATTACATACACAACAAAAATACATCTTCTTACACCCTTAAAATAAATAGTTTCTGAAAACATTGTGGTGCTCTTTCCGAAAGTTTTTTTTTTTCAAGTCATGAATAAAAAATGAAAATATCTCTCTGTCATAAATGAGCCATGCTTTGCAAAAAGGGGGTTTAATGCATCTGCAAAAAATATGGACCCAATACAAGTCTGAAATGTTGGTAGTAACCAGCATTATTTTTAAATCTTTCTTCTTCAGGGTTGTTAAAAAATGTTATTCTTTGGTAAAGAGTTAAATACAATGAAAGAAAACCTGGTTGTGGGACTCCCTGCATAATAGACTTGTAAGTTCTTTTGATATCTGTGTCATCCTCACTCTCATGTAGTCGGTCTGTTCTATTCAGAATATCTTGAACTGAAATTTCAACTTCAACTCTTTAACTCTTTACCAAACAACAAAGTTTTACACTGGTCCAAATTAAAAGTATTTACAGACGACAAATACAAAGTTGCTCAAATTATGAAACTTGTTTCAACAGGGTGAAAACATTGTGGGAAAAGGAGAAAATGCTGGTTACCAGTATTTTCTCCTTCTGCCACTATGTTTTCAAAAGCCTTTTTCCTAAGTAAGGTTGTCGAAACTAAGAGTAGATATGTCTATCTTTAAGCTTCTGTAACTTCTAGTTTTCAGAATTTACAGCCTCTGTATCTCTAACACAGACGCCCTATTTTAGACAGCAAAATTTCACCGAACCTGCACAAATAATTACCAGAAAAATCATACATCTGATGAATTTCTTTTTCTGACACCTACATTTTGTCTCTTAAGCTTCTGGTATTCTCCAAGGACAGGGATATACAAACTATATCCCAGGGAGGCCATGAGTATTGCTAAAAAGATACTGTAAATTTTATTTTCTATTATATCCTGTCTGGGGCCTCTATTTTTAGGTGAACAAGAGTTGTCGAAATTGGCTTATTTTTTTAATAGATGGTGAATTAGTACCTCCTTACTTCGAACGATGGTTTGACTGATAAATTTTAATGTGCAACTCGTAAAAATTGAATTTATAGTGGCATGTGAATAAATTTACACAGTGCAACTCCCAAAAAGAAAATTGTTATATTTCCTTGATTTTCACGTGAGCAGTTTTGCTTGCGCTAGCGAAATTTGATTACTCCAGTATACTGATAAGCCTTGAGAACCCGCGATTAATGAAACTGACCCTTTCGAATGGGGGAATTTACAAAATAATAATAATAATAATTGCAATTTTTAAGTGTATTTTGGCCAGGGGATATTATGCTTCAGCTTACAGTAAATATTCATTATCAGAATGTACATTCAATGTAGTCTGATCTTGATCTACCCAATGCTCATCAGTTGTGCTTTACGAACTATGGAATAGATCTCGATTTGCTCTGTAATAATATAGATCAATATAAATTAAAAGAATACCTTTACTGCTACAAAACCTTAGAAAAGCGATGTGGGAAGAAGAAAGACATTTTTTGTACTGACAAATATTTAATCTTTTCATTATTCCATGCTTTCCTAGACTTCGAGTTTCTCATTGACAGGGTGAAGGACGTTTGAATACGAATTTCGGAACTGAAAGCTAGGAGCACCTGTTGATGACAGTTTCCTAGATTAGTTGCAACTTTTATCTAAAAAAAACTCTCACTTCGAAATAATTTTTAGAGATATATTTTTTAAGAGAATCATTAAATTCAATGTATCGGTAGGATGCAACGAGGGGAAAAAATTCGAATCTAACAACAACAACTGAAAGATACGTCATTACTTTTCGCGTCAGAATGAATCCCTTACCAGCATCACCGTTGTCAAGTCCACGACCAGTTTCAAATCGAGTCTTTCAGGCGACACATTTAACCTTGATGGTTGGATTCACATCTGGGAAAATTCTTTGCAAACAAAGCCAAAGCTCTAAATTGTGGCTTCAGAGACATTTCAAAGACCAATATGTAAAAGAGGCTTTCAGACATAATTATAGATGTAGAAGTGCCTACAAGTTGATAGAAATCGATAGGAAATACAAACTGTTCCGTACGGACAATATTGTGATTGACCTTGGGGCATCCCCGGGATCATGGTGTCAAGTGGCCTCAAAGGCAATTCAATCAGTAAATGGTAAAGAAACACTACTTATTCGTAAGATATCTAAGATGTTATTTCTGTGACTGTGTTTCCACTACATCCAGAAAGCAGCCTGTCTTTACATACTTTTGAAAATAATTTGATCATACCGGCATCTCATCAAAAGGATATATGTGTCAAAATTCCAGTTATCTGATAACTTTAATAAGGTTCTTGATGTATGCCTAAATGATCATGAAATGTGATTGTTACCTGAAAGCTTCTTTCTCAGGATCTTTAACCCTTTACCCCACAGCAAAGTTTTAAGATTCATTGATTTTGAAGGAATATACAGACAACACTTCATATACTTTCAAAATGATAGTATTTGTCCTTGATTACGTAGAAAACATCATGGGAAAAGAAGAAAATGCTGGTTACCAGCATTTTCTCCTTTTCCCACTATGTTTTCAAAAGCCATCTTTCACAGGGTCGTTAAACTAGGGATTCTGTGGTAAAGTGTTAATCTCAAGATTGTGTGGTACAGGCATATTGTAAGGTGGTTCTACAACAAGGCTGTCAAATATCAGGGTTTCCGTTTACGACGTAAAAGTATCTATATACGCATGAAAATCAGCTTGGACGCAAAATAAATAAGCTGGTCACGTCCCTGGGACGCGGACAAAATTGAGTCAAAACGATAATTTAATTAGGCTACATCAACACCGAAAACAATTGAAATACGAAGATTTTAACTCTGCCTGTATAAACTGACCATCGGAATTCCAAAATGTCTATAAATAGAACTTGGGAAGCCAACTCGTAAACTATAAAACAAATCTCTTACCCACGTTACATCTATACTGTCTTTACCGGCGAACTAAGCGGGACAACAGCTGTTGCTTAGCACTTGTATGCTGAAACAGAAGATGGCTTCCCCGGCAGAAAAGAAAAAACATTCTCGATCTTTCCAAGACCAATGGCTGAAAGATCCTGCCTTTAAAGATTGGTTAGTGAAAGACACTGATGATACAGATTCTTGCATTCGCATGAAGTGTTTAATTTGCTGTGAAACCAAGCAGAAAAATATTTTCACAACAGGTTGTACGGACTTTCAGAGAAGTTCACACGTACGACATATTTCGAGCGACGGCCACCGACTTGCTCTGCAAATTAAGTCTGCAAAAGGGTCCATGAAGAATTTCTAATTTCTAGTCAGGTTAAACTAGTCATTCATATTACAAGGCTTACTTAGTATCTAAGTTTAGTTCTCTTTTGTGATCTGATCTTCATTTTTATAAGGTTAACAAACCAATCCATTTAACTCTTTACAAAATTGTAAACTTTTAGACTTGTCCAAACTGAAAGCATTTGAAGATGACAAAAGAAAAGGGACTCTAACACTGAAATTTTTTTTAAAGAAGGTTAGGAAACATTGTAGGAAAAGAAGAAAATGCTTGTTACAAGTATTTTCTCTTTTTCCCACACTTTTCAAAGGCCTTCTTACTCACGGTTATTAAAAGTCAGGATTGTGTGGACTGGTAAAGGGTTACATTCCATTAAAGTGTCAGTCTGGGTAGTATTTCAAAACTGCTGTCCTCTGAAAATGACTATGTGGAAAGGGAGAAAAAATCTTGTGAAGTGCAAGGTTTTTTCCCTTCTTCATTCTATCCCCCAACCAAAGTGGTCTTCATTAAAAAGATGATTTACGGAAGAAAAAATCGGACTCAGAAGAAACTCAATGGGACTCAACTTTTTCAGTGGCACTGGGTCCCAGGGACTCAGTAAAATTTCATTCAAACAGAAACATTGAAATATCTACCTTTTTTTCTCATACTAGATAGAAAAGAGGTATTAATTTTTTATGAAACATAATAGTAATTTACCCTTTCAAGGCCATATATGAAGACAGGCTTTCACAGACAGCTTAGATCAAGATCAGACTGCACAGAGCATGTAGCCTGATCGTGGATCTGTACAAAACGCTTGTTTAGTCATGCCTATATGATGGAAACTGAGTTTCAGCGAATAATACTTTTAGCCATTGAGAGAGAGTTTATCTAGCTGTCACTGAAAAATCATGCTATGTGAAAAGGGGATATAATGCATCTGGAAAAAGTATCGTCCCATGTTAGCCTGCGCAGACTGACATGGTTAGAAACCTTTTGCTTTTTGGACAATTTCTGCATGCCCAGTGACCATTCTACCTTATAATTCAGCTGGTTATTAGACATACTCTTTTTTATGGATTCATAATTATGTGATGAATTGCTTGCTATCATGCATCACAGAGTTGCATTGATTAAACGCTCTTTTCTCAGACCATGACTCATATGCTATTACTGTATATTTCAGGTAGAGGACAAGTTATAGGTGTAGATTTACTAGATATTGAACCCCTTGAGGGAGTCTTCTTTTTTACTGGAAAAGATTTTACCTCCAAAGATACCCAGGAAGAAATCGTTGATAGTCTTCAGGGTAGACTTGCCAATGTTGTATTGAGTGATATGGCACCCAACGCTTCTGGTGACAAAAACCTGGATCATGACGCTATCTGTGAACTGTGTTTATCTGTTTTGAAATTTTCGTCCCAAGTTTTAGAGAGGAATGGTCATGTGTTTTGTAAACTTTGGGATGGTGAGGGAAAAAATAGGATTTTAAGCGTTATGGACAGAATGTTTAATTCCACAAAAATAGTGAAACCAAAGGCCAGTAGACTGGACTCATCAGAAATTTATGTGCTTGGATTAGAGTATAAGTTAAGACGTTTCTGAAATATAGCAATATTCATGTTAACAGCTGAGCAATTTAAGGTAGAAAACTTATTTTAGACTGTTCTATTAGAATGCACATGATTGCCTCCCTTACTTTTCCATATGGCACATAGTGTGTGAGAATGCTCTTTAAAGGCATAATTAAATTGAAATTTAAAAAAATATAAGGTACAAAATGTGGACTTACAATGAAACTGTCCTTTTTTGTAAATTTTAAATGTCACAACCCAAAAGGAAGTTTCCAAAAAATCTTTCAAGATTTCTGGTAGGAAATTGAACCAACTATCTCTTGTTAAAGGCCCAATAGTGTCCAAAAGTAAACAGTGTGGTTGCTATAACATATTTAAATTTAAATCATAACATTTAAAAGTATGGAAATTATTGTGAAGATGACACTCTATCTTCGTATGGTTGGTCCAGATGTTATTCACTTGCAGAAAAAATGAAATTTCAAACCATGTAAAAAGTAAAAAAAAAGATAGAGAGACCTTTTGACATAGTTTTAAACTGCATTTTTCTGTCAGCAACTAACAGTTGGACCTGCCATACAATAACAGGTTGTCATCTTCGCAATAATTTCCATACTTTGAATTGGTATGACTTGAATTTAAATGCATTTTATTACTTGCATCGTTTACTTTTTTCTGCTACCAGGCCTTTAAGCATCTATATTGGAATTTGTTATCTGTTGTGAGTGTTGTCAAAGCCATATCCCTTTACCAAACAGTTCCACTTAATAACCTGCCAGAAGCGGGTTTTGAAACCATTGTAGAAAAAGGAGAAAATACTAGTAACCATTAATTCCTTTTAGTAACGGTGTCCGATGATCGAGTAATGAAAATTTTGGTGTTTCGTGATAGACAAACGGAGCTGCAAAGGCCTGTGGTAAGATGCATAGCTAGAGACCCTCGGTCGATGGTTTGATTCACCAGCTCAATCTGTCAGGTGGCCATTGTGACTAGATTCATTCCTCTGTCATTGCTGAACGTCGTTGTGACAATGTTAATATGGGAACGCAGCCATTGGCTTGGACAGAATGTTCCTCGAAGCAAAGGTAAAAAAAACTCCGGAAAAGCATGGATAGGTACACTTTGCCCCAACATATAACTGAAATAATGATGAAAACGGCGTTAAATGCTAATCAATCGATCAATCATCCGATTCAAGGACACGAAAAAAATTAGTACAGTTCATGAAGCTTTAATGACGTAACTTCCTTGTTGATAAGCCGCCATTTAACTGTGTAGCCAACAATAAAACTTTAGACTGATCCAAATAAAAGCACTTGCAGACGATAAATAAGATGTTACTGAAATGCTAAAATTTGTCTCTGGAAGAGCAGAAAACATTTTTGGAAGAGAATAAAGAATAAATGTTGGTTATTGTCATTTTCTTTTTCTCCCAATGTTTTCGAAAGCTTCTGGGCCGTTAACCCTTTACCACAAATCCCCATTTTTTCGAGCCTGTGAAAGAAGACTCTTTAAAACATTGTGGGGAGAGGAGAAAATGCTTGTTACCAGCATTTTCTCCTTTTCCCACAATGTTTTCAACCCTTCCCAAGACAAATTTCAATTTTTGAGTCTCATTTATTTTATCGTCTGCAAGTTTGAACAAGTCTTAATTTTGATGTTTAGCAAAGATTTAAAATTGGGGCCATTGTTTGGTAAAGGTTTTAAATGACATTTTGAATCATTCTTGATTTTTTTGTCTAAAAAATCATTTTTTGTACCGACATCCTGGTCACATTCTTGAACATGTGTTATCCGTGCTAAAATCAAAATAAGCGCTTCACGAATTGGTACCATGTTTTTACTTCCTTTAGGATTAATTGATTGTATGGTGTTTGACGCCGTTTTCAACATTATTTCAACATTATTCCAGTTATATCGGGGCGACCAGTGCGCCTATCCATGCTTTCCTGGATTTTCCTTTACCAGTACATCGCACATTATTCTTTCAAAGCCACTGGCTGCTTTCCCAAATAACCATCGTTGAAACAATGGTCAGTGGTGAGAGAAGAATGAATTTTGTCGAAATGGCTTTCATCAGTCCTCAGAAAGAAATTGGCCGAGCCGGGGATCGAACCAGCGACCCGTTTTTTCAAGTCCTGTACGCTACAGACTGAGCTACCGGGCTCGACACTTCCTTTACAAGGGACTTGAAAACATTGTGAGAATGGAGAAAATTTAGTTAACCCTTCATCACGCAATTCCGAGTTTTAACGACCGTTATGGCACAAGGCTTTGGAAAACTTTGTGTGAAAAGGAGAAAATGCGGGAACCCTACACCTTCCACAATATTTTCTACTCTTTCAGAGGTAAATCCAGTTATTTGCGCTACATTTAATTTGTCTATTTAAAAAAAAACTTGCGCAAAAAAAACTTGTGCAGTTATGATATTTTGGCCTCTGGGGAAAGAGTTATCCAGGATCCCAGCCTTTTTCTTCTGTATTTTCTAGCCTTTTCGGAAAAAAAGTCCAAATTTCTTAGTTACATGTGAGTCATGCTCTGGCAAAAGGGAGTTGAATGCATTTCCGTAATGCATTACACCGAGCCATTTATCACATAATTATGGATCGATAAAATCCATTTTATCTTACAACTAGCTGAAACATGAGGTAAAATGGTCTCAGTGCATGCAAAGAATTTACAACTCGCAAAAAGTTTCGACCCATGTCAGCCTGCGCGGACGGCGCAGGCTGGCATGGGTCGATACTTTGTGCATATGCATTAAACCCCTTTTTCACAGAACATAACTCATTTCTTCTATCGTCAACTAAGTATCAACACGGACGAATCTAACACTTTGTCGTCTTGAGTTGAGCTTATTATCATGCATGATCACCTTTTTTTTATTTTAAACTTGTGGTCGTTTTTTGTCGCCCAAACTGGTTACATTATTTAACACGTTTTTCCGCGTTATAGTCAATATGAAAACGAGGCAGCAGGAAGTGACAAACAAAAACAACATGCTTAGCTCTTTATCTCTATACCAAACGACAAAATTTCAAAATTGAAAGCAGGCGACAAATTAATCGTTGCTAAAATGATGATTTCTGTCTTTGTTAGGCTAGAAAACATTGTGGAAAAAGGAGAAAATGCTGGTTACCAGTATTTTCTCCTTTTCCCACAATGTTTTCAGAAACTTTTTCTTTCAGGGTCGTTAAAAGTCGGGATTGTGTGGTAAAGTGTTATTCGTCTATCAAACTATCCCAAGTTTTAAACAACCCTTAGAAAGAAAACCTTTGAAAATGTTGTGGAAAACAGAAAAAAAATCGTAAGCATCATTTTCGCCCTGTCTTTTACGTTCTTTCCAAAAAATAAATTCCATTATTATGATCCGCACCAGGACATTTGGTGTACACGGCGTTTCCTTTTACCAGTACTATGCACAACATTTCTTTTTTTTTTCAATGCACTAGCTGCTTTCACGCAGACACACTGTCAAAATAATATTTAGCGGCGGGAGAGGAATTCTACATGCCCAAAGAGAGTTTTTCCGAGATAGGGTTTAAACTTGCGACTCATGGTTTACTGGCCTTGCACGTCTACAGACTTACCTACCGGCCGATTTAAAACCCTTTTACCTTATAGTTAACCATCCCGTATTTCCACGACCCTGTGGAAAGGGCTTATGAAAACATTTTGGGAAAAGGAGAAAATGTTTGTCATTTTCTCCTTTTCCCGGAATGTTTTCTAACATTTCTCAGACAAAGTTTGCCGTATGAACCACATTTGATTTGTCGTCTGCGAATGCTTCAAGTTTTGCCAGGCCTAAAATTTTGACGTTTTGAATGAAGTAAAGGGAATTGATTGAATGGTGTTTTACACCGCTTTCAACATTACGTCAGTCATATCACGGCGACTGCTCACATATTCACATATTTCCTGGGTTCCACCAGTACTTGGCTAGGGCTCCGAAGTGTTTTGCCCAAGTACACTCCCACGAAAAACATAGTAAAAGGATACGTAAACTTGAAATGACATGTATACAAGTAGGAAGTACTTTGATTGAATCAAAGCCAAAGTCACTGATCAAGTTCATTGTAAAAGTTCATTGTTAAAAGTCAATGATTTAGATTGTACTGATTACCTGTTTACAAATCAGGTCCGTGTCTTGGCGGCTCTGGAGAAAGAAAGCTTTAGAAAACACCATGGATAAAAGAAGAAAAGGCTGGTGAACCATAATTTTCTACTTTTCCCACCATGTTTTCTTCCCTCTACACTGACAAATTCCATCATTTAAGTCGCATCTAATTTGTCGCCTGCAAATGTTTTAAATATGGCCAAGGCTAAATTCTGTCGTCTGGTTAAGAGTACTTTCTGTCTGAAATTTCCCGGTGTACAAAAAAAAAAACAAATCTGAACTTGATAGCAGACAATTCATGTTTGGTTTTTTTTTTCAACTTTCGACAAGAGTTTTTAACAAACGAAATACCATAACCTTATCCAATGGATTAGCCCATATCCTGCTAAATACTTAAAATGAAACTTTCAAACCGATCGTAAGAACCCAGATGTTACTATTTCAAAGGTATCTTTTGGGAAATATATTTCCTTATCGGACAGTATAGATGCAAGATCAGACTGCACGTTCTGTGCAGTCTGATCTTGATCTACACTGTCCGCAAAAGGTCCTTGAATCGCGCTAAGCAGCCTAAGGGTTAAGAACTCTTCAAGGACACTTTAAAACAAAAGTGCTTCCCCATTCGTGAACATTATGTAGCAGTTAAAATGTTTGTTTTAAAAGGCGTAACTCTTCACAAAATCTTCATAAAGATGACAACTACTGATCAATAAATATGTTTTTTTGTTTGTTTTTGTAGCCCAATCCTTATCTCTCTCTCTCTCTCTCTCTCTCTCTCTCTCTCTCTCTCTCTCTCTCTCTCTCTCTCTCTCTCTCTCTACCACCAACCACCTCTCTTAAAAAAAAAAAACAACAGGAAAATGAAAGTCTAGAATAAAACAAAATGAGCGATACTTTGTGGAAAGGGGGTTTAATGCATTTGCAAAAAATGTCGACCTGTACTGATCTGTCATTTGCTATTTGTAAATTTTCTGTATGTCCTAGGACCGTAATACCTCATGATCCGGTCGGTTTCTAGACAAAATGGATTTTATTGATCACTGACTTGCCAGGTATAATAGCAGCCAAAAAATCAAAGTAGGTGTTAAAATGCATTTGAATTTAAATCATACCATTTACGATCGGCACTGCGATGGTAACGGTACATAGAGTGCCTGCTGGCCGTGATAGACAGATGACAAGGGTATGGCCAGGGTTTTCGAATCATTACGCCCTGAACCGAGTCCTTAATTGCTAACGAAATAAGTAAATGAATAAATGGGCCATGCTATGTGAAAAGGGGGTTTAATGAATAGATCTGCAAAAATAAAATCGAAACTTTTTTGCTATGGGTCAATTTTCTGCATGTCCAAGGACCTTCATATCTCCAGATTCAGTCAGTTTTTAAACAAAATGGATTTTTATTGCTCCATGATTATGAGATGACTTGCATGGTAAATGCATAAAAAAAAAAAAGGCATTAAACCACCTTTTGCCAAAGCGATGTTAAAATCAATTTTAAATAAAATAAGTAATGCAGCTTCAAGGGTTTTTCATGTGTGTACTTGACGAAAGCGGAAAGCGTAAATCTAAGATGAGACTGCACGTCGTTTTTTCATTGATAAGCAACGGCAAAAAGTTCAATGTTCGTTATGTAACATTACATTATATGTATGGCTAAGTTCGTCACAAAACGAACACCTGGGGTTTTCTTTACCCATTTCCACACAATCCCGATTTAAACGATCCCGAGGAAAAAGGCTTTCAAAATCATTGTGGAAAATGGAGAAAATGCTGGTTACCAGCATTTTCTCCAATTTCTGCAATGTTTTCTACCCTATCCCAATCACCTCCGATCATTTGAGCTGTACATAGTTTGCAGTCGTATGCAATTGCCTTCAATTTGGGTGTATGTAAAATCTTGTCGTCTGGTAAAGTGTTCATTACATAACTTAGCATTTATCAAGGAAGTTCCGTGTATTTCGTTACACTCTACACTGTTTTTGGGATTGTCGAATCGGTCGATATAACATTTATCCTATAGAAGAGCCGATACATGTATACAAAGAACCAGAGAGGCAGAATTTAAAAAAAAAAAAATCTTTCTTATGAGGAATTTATACATCTGTCATTTTATTTACAAAAAGCCTTCTAATAACAAATATCTCATCGGAACAACCCGAGGAAAAAGAGTGATTGCGTGTAGGGGGTGGGAGGGATTGGCGGGGGTTTCCTTGTAATTACTAACTTGTGTAACACTGGCCTTAAAGATGCCCGTCTACAGCCGGTGAGCAAAAACGCTGTTAAATTTCAAACAATTTAGAATGGTACAGAAATCAGCCCTTTGTGTAAACATAGATAAATTACTGACATATATGGTGTAATTGAACAAAAAGAAACACGGGGATCTGTATTAGAAATCGAACATTGGTCAGAAGAAAACTGGCTGGCGATCGAAGCTGTAGACAGTGGCGGTGCGTCACGGAAATTTATCGTTGGTTTCCGCCTAGAGTCGGATACGGTGTAATTTGCATATAGGCCGCGACCTCCGTCTGAAAATCGAGGCTGCAACAGAGAAGCCTCCATTTTCCTTTGTTTACCTCAATAGACGCAGGGCGAAGGTCAAATATAGTCACGTGACAATGCATGATCATCATACGAATCTACCCGAGTGTATAACGGATATATCGAAAATCTTCGATTCAAAAACCGGAAACGACGAGTCTGTTTACATGGAAGGCCGCAACTCGGCGAAACGCATTTTCTATCGACGGTAATCTAAGCAACCTTGCAACCGTCAGGCGCAGTATTTGGCATGAAGATATAAGAGTGACTGTAGTTTGATAAAATAGAGACAAAATGAGTTAAAACTGGCTGAAAATGAGTATAAGGGCCTCTTTAAAACCATGGACTATTTTTTGTAGTTAAAAAGTCAAGGTGTTTTATTACTACAAAGCAGAAAAATTTCAGACATGTCGAAAGTTATTTCTTTGATTACCAGAAAAAAAATACTCGACATTTTCCTTGACCTAAACAAAAATTAGAGGACTGTACCTTAAAATTATTTATCACATAAAACCTCCTCCGGCAGTGTATTAAAGGCCCAGTAAAGGCTGAAATATCAAAGCAGGTGTAATAGAACATTTTAATTTAAATCATACCATTTAAAAGTATGGAAAATATTATGGAGATGACATTCTATTATTGTGTTGTCTGGCCATATGTTAGTCGCTGGCAGAAAAAAGAATTTTAAAATCAGGCAAAAAGTAAACAAAAGACACAGCTACCTGGCAGGGTTTAACCTAGTTTTGAAATTAATTTCTCTGTCAAAGACTAACAATCGGACCGACCGTACAATGACAGATTGTCATCTTCACAATAATTTCCATACTTTTAAATGGTATGTATAAATTCAGATGCATTTAAACACCCGCTTTGGTTACTTTTGGCCTATATTGTTACTTTAAACCCATGACTTATTTTTGATAATACACTAGTGTATTATCGTCTTTTAGGTCCCGGTTCTGATCAGTTTTCAGTCATGAGCTCTTGAAGCCACAGAAACCAACCACAGTTTATGCGGGAATTTGTACTGTTACGCCGTTTCGGGGAAAATGACGTCACTGTTGCTAAGACATATATACGCGAGGAAAGGTTTTGAATTTTCATGTTTGATTAAAAACAAGAAATGCAGCGAAAGTCTCTTAAAATCAAAATTATTGCGGAAATAGGTGGACTTAACCCCTATATAGACTATTTCATTCTTCTTTCAGTGTAAATGTCAAAGAACTATCTATGTATGTACACCTTTGAAACCAAACTACAACTGTAAACCAAACTACAACTGTAAACATGGACCCGTGAACGGTATAGAGGCTAAAGGTGATGATGCAGGATATTTTTCTGTCTGTCATTCGTTTTATTTGATATATAGAATCTCATATTCGTGTTGATGTAGTCTATTATCATTTTTATCAAACTCGTTGACTAAAATGTATTTGACGCTTGCCAAGGCTCGCGTCATACAATTTTAGTCAACTTGTTTGATAAAAACGATAATACATAAACACTCGTCTAAGATCCTCTATTTTATTTTGTCCTCGATATTCAAAGAAAAAGTAACGTCTTCCGTGCCAAATATAGAAGACTTTTTTGAAGGTCTTAAATAGAAACTCATTGCCATTGAGCCATGTTCTGGCAAAACGGGGTTTAATGTGTCACCGTGATACATGATACTAAGCAAGTCATCGCATAATTATGTATTCATAATCCACATTGCCTGAAAACCGACTGAATCATGGGGTACACTGGTCCTTTGACATGCAGAAAATTTACCGGTTACAAAAAAGTTTCGATTCAGGTCAGCCTGCGCAGATTGCGCAGGCTGACCTGAATCGATACTTTTTGCAGATGCATTAAGCCCCCTTTTTACATGGCTCAATTAATATACCAGTAATTCTTCCTTCATAATGTATAATCAATATAGATTCAAAATCAGACAACACGTTCTGTGAAGTCTGATCTCGATCTACACCGTCCACTAAAGTCTGGTTATGAAATAGCCTATCAATACCATTCTTACTCTTTATAAAATACCTGTTGCGGCCTAGCCAGGTAGCACAGGCAGTAAGGCAGAGGTCCTGAAACCAGGAGGTTGCGATTGGAATCCCAACCCAAGAATCCCAAGATTTTTTTTTTCGAGGACTGATGATAGTCCTTGCAACAGGGTTCTTTTTTTTTTTTCCCCAACACTGATCACTGTTTCAACAAAGGATATGTAGGAAAAGAAGCATCTGGCTAGACTACAATTCCAAACTGCCTGTGTGTGAACTCTCAAAGCTACGGAGATTCCCTATGTTTTAACACTAACACGAACGGGGATTTACTGTGTAAAGCCATGGTCACATTTACGGTCATGCATGTAGTTGTCCGTAGTTCATTTCAAACGTAGTCTGTCGTAGTGTTACTACGGTCAACTAGGTTGAAATACGTTCAAAGTACGTTCAAACTTGGCAATATCAGGAAATATAGAAAGTCTAAGTACGTTTAAGTACGTGTAAGTAAGGTTAACTACATTCAACTGCGTGCAAAGTGACTAGGATTAACTAGGGTACTACTACGTCTAACTACGATTAACTACGTTAAACTACTCATAAACTACGTCCTAAGTACGCACAACTACGGTAAATTAAGGTCAACTGCGTTAAGCTACAGTAAAACCTTTTGATTGTGCCTTCTCAGTACGGGTAAGCTGCAGTCATTGTACTTTTAACCACTGTCACATCCAGACCTGGGTCCAATTATAACTATAATTTAATTAATTGTGTAATTAATTATAGTTTTTCTGTTATTTGAAGTAATTGGTAATTCATGTAAAAATGAATTACTTCAGTTGAAATTAATTAATTAAAAGAATATAATAGGTAAATAATTAACAATTAAATTCAATTACTTTTCAATTACATGTGGCAAACAATGCAACAAATAAACCCTTTGCAAAACACAGGTTTTTATGCAATTTTTTTTTTACCTAGGAGTATAAAATTCACCCTTGGTTATCACCTAAAAAGGTGTTGCGAGGCCATTCATGAATGTTAAACTGTTGAAATGGATAAAACCTATACCAAAACTGTCCAAATTGTAAGACCTTTCAGAGGACAAATTAAATGTAGGTCAAATGCTGGAACTTGTCTGTAAAAGGGTAGAAAACAGTTTGGGAAAAGGAGAAAAGGGCCAATATTTTCTCCTTTTCCCACAAAGTTTTCAAAAACTGTGTTTCAGGGTCGTTGAAAGTCAGGATTGTATGGAAGAGGAGTGTATGGTAAAGAAGTAATCAGTTGTACATTCATCATAGCTGTGTTTTTTTACATTTCATTGAATAAAGTTTTTCTTCGTTCTTTAATCCTTTACCAAACTAACAAAATTTGGAATCTACCAAACTGAAAGTATTTGCAGATGATAAGATCTTTTGCAGCTCGAATGAAAATTTCTGTCTTTGATAAAGTAGAAAACATTGCGGGAAAAGGAGAAAATGCTGGTAACCAGCATTTTCTCCTTACCTCGCAATGTTCTCTGAGGCTTTATCTTTCAAGATCATTAAAACGTGGGATTGTGTGGTAACAGGTTAAAGTTTCATACTCTATTTATAAATATAATGCCAAATAATTAAAAAAATAATTAATTATTTTCCTGAAAATAATTGTATTTTATTCATTACTTTTAAAGAAAGCAAGTAATTATGATCATAATTTACTTGAAACATTTCTATTTTAATTATAATTAATTGATTACTTTTTAAAATAATTGAACCCAGGTCTGGTCACATCTTATGTAGTTGACTGTATTGGGGAATTACCGTAGTTGACCGTAGTTGAACGTATCAAACACACTACGGTTAAGTAAGGTCAATTACGGTTAACTACGGGCAACTATGTTCAAACTACGGTCACAGTAGGGTCACAACATCGTAGTTAACCGTAACAAATTTTTGAACATGTTCAAAAATTTTGCTCTTACTACGGGCAAATTGTAAGTTCAAACTACGTTCATTACTACGTTGAACTGCGTTAACTACGTGTAACTACATTCAACTACGTTTAAAACGTTCAACTACGGCCATCTACGGTCATTCCCCACTACGGTCAACTACGTAAGGTGTGACCACAGCTTAAGATCATTGAGCTATCGAGACTCCCTGCGTGTGAACACTGAGCAACCGACACTACATGTGTGTGAACACTTGAAGCTACAGGGACTGCATATGTGAACACTCCGGAGCCACCGCGACTACCTACAATGAGCAGCCGGAATTCCTGGTGTGAGAACATTCAGAGAACATTCAGAGCTACCACTATCACTTGTTTGTGAATGCTCCAAGTTACTTTAACTCCCTGTTTGTGGACACTTAGAGCTACTATGACTACATGTGTGTGAACACTTGAAGCTACTATGTATACCTGTGTGTGAAACAAAGCTACTGTGACTCCCTGAGTGTGAGGACTCTAGGTTAGCATAACTTAGAGCTACTAAGACTACCTGTGTGTGAACACCTTGAGCTGCTAAGACTACCTGTGTGAACACTTACAGCTGCTAAGACTACTAGTACAGATAACTGTCCCCAAAGGCGATGTTACTTTTTGACTGGTCGCCTCTGGCTACAGAGACGATCAAGACAAAATCAGTTGAAAGCTCCGCACAGATTTTGTGCGCAAGTTTGAACTCTCATACTTCCTAAAATAGAGCACAAAACTAGGATTTAAACATACCTGTTGCTTGCGTATTAAATAACCCTTCGTTTGAAATAGAAATATTTTCAATTTAAACGCTTAACATGGAGAAAACCGTGCATTTCATCTGTTATTAAGGTTGTTTACGTTCCCGAAATGACACAAAATGGCCGCCACGCATGATAAATTTCGTCAGTGTTTTTTCCGAGATTTACATGTTATAAACGACTTCTGCAAGCTCTTTATGTAATGAAAGGTATATTAATTTGTCTTTGGTCATGTTTGTTACTAAAAGTTAGTTGCATTTCGCTGCAATACAGATTAAACCGACGAAAGAGAAAGTCAGTATAGCGCTCTCTTTGCTACCGGAAAATTTACGATGGACTTAAGACGGTACGGTGTACAAGAAATGTCCAAATATGAAAAAAAAATCACCGTAGCGTCTCATTATTGAGACTACTAAGACTACCTGTGTGTGAACACCTAGGGCTGCTAAGACTACCTATGTGTGAACACATAGAGCTGCTAAGACTACCTGTGTGTAAACAGTGAACACTCAGAGCTGCTAAGACTACCCGTGTGTGAACACTCAGAGCTGCTAAGACTACCTTTGTGTCAACACTTAGAGCTACTAAGACTACCTGTGTGTCAACACTTAGAGCTACTAAGACTTCCTGTGTGTCAACACTTACAACCATAGAGACTCCTTGTGTGTGAAAACTGAGCTACCGGGACTCCCTGTATGTCAACAATGAGCTTCCGAAACTACTGGTGTGTGAAAACTCAGTACCCGAGACTCTATGTGTAAAAACTCAGATCTTCCAAGACTGCCTGCGTGTAATCGCTCGGAGCTATTGAGACCCCCTGTTTGTGAACAGGGAAATACAGGGAATCCCTGTGTATTACCACGGAGCTACCGGGATTCCCCGATTGTGAAACCTCAGAGCTACCGGCGTTCCCTGAATGTGAACACGGAGCTTCTAGGACTCCCTGTGTGTGTACACTTTGAGCTACCGAAACTCTCCTTGTGTTATCTCAGGAATCATTTATGTGTAAAAAGCGAAGCTATCCGGATTCCATGTGTTTGAAAAACTCGGAGATATATGGCTGCCTTTGAGTGAACACTCTGAGCTACTACAGCTTTCTGTGTGAACACTAAGCTTCTGAGATTACATGTTTGTTAACACTTAGAGCTACCAGGACCGCCTGTGTGTGAACACAGCATTACCGGAAATCCCATAGCGTCAACACGAAGGCTACTGAGGCTCCATGTATATGAAAAGCTCGGAGCTTTGGGGCTGCTTTTGTGTGAACATTGGTCTTCCGAGACAACATTTTGTTTGAAAACTCAGAGCCACCGCGACTCCTGTGTGTGAGAAATCGGTACTATGGGGCTGCCTGTGTTTGAACCCTTAGAATTGTGGGGCTGCCTGCGTGTGAGCAATCCGTACTATGGGACTGCTTGCGTTTGAACACATGGAAGTATGGGGCTGCTTGTGTGTAAGCAATCGGTATTATCCGGGGTTCCATGTGTCTGAATACTCGGCACTATCTGAGGCTGCCTGTGTGAACATGTAGTATCTCGGGGCTGCCTGTATGTGAACTAGAGCGTCCGGGACTCCCTGTTTGTGAACAATCGGAGCTACCGGAACTTCGTGTGTGAACACTGAGCTACAAGGACTCCCAAATTGTGACACACGAAGCTATATACCTTGCTCTCTGTGGGAACCCACGGAGCCACAGGCCGATTTCGTCTGCTGCAAATTCGTTTATCCCTTTACCAAACAATCACGTGTTTTAGCGACTCTGATGGAGACGGCTTTTGAAAATATGGTGGGAAAAGGAGAACCCATTTAAATCGATCGCTGTGTCTGTTTGTGTATCCTTGTGAGTACATTTACTTATCATACGCATTTTAACCAGCATGTTCCCATTTTCCCAAAATGTTTTCAGCTCTTTAGGAGACAAATCTAATCACTTGAGTCAAATTTATTTCGTCATCTGCAAATGCTTTCAATTTGGACAAGTCTAAAAAAAATGTCGTTTGGTAAAGAATGAAGGAGATAATTGGGAGCAAGAGTCGAAGTATGTTGGATAAATGCAAAATACGTCATCCATATGAAGGTCTAAGCTATTAAACTTTTACCAAACGATCTCGAGTCTTAACGACCCTGAGGAAAAACGCTTTTGAAAACATGGTGGGAAAAGGAGAAAATGCTAGTAACCAGCATTTTCTCCTTTTCCCACAATGTTTTCTACCATTTCCAAGTCAAATTTCATCATTTGAGCAACATTTGATCTGTCGTCTGCTTACTCTTTCAATTTTGACAAGTCCAAAATTTTGTCGTTTGGTAAAGAGTTAATCGTCTTTTATGGCACAAGGACACCCCCTTGTGGAATGGGTGGGGAATGTCCTTGAATTATGTAATTTCGATTCACTAACAATAAAAAAATATTTTTTTAAAGTCCTTCATTTAGCTCCAAATATGACATAATTATGGCCTCCAGGCATGCGTTTGACTATTAATATTTACTCTTTAACAAACAGTCCCGTGTTTTAAATCTAAACCACCCAATTAAATTTTAGTCTTGTCCAAATTCAAAGCACTTCCAGACGACAAACTTAAGTTGGCTCAAATGACGAAGTTTGTCCTTGATAGGGCAGAAAAACGTTGTGAGAAAAGGACAAAATGCTGGTAACCAGTAGGCCTATGTAACCAGTATGTAGTAATGTGCGAAAGTATTCTATTTGAGCCATGCTCCATGAAAAGGGTGTTTAGTGCATCAGCAAAAACTGCAGTCCGCGCAGGCTGATCTGTGTCGAAACTATTTGCTTTTGGCCAATTTTTTTCTGCATGTCCAAAGACCATTCTACCTAAGGTTTCAGTCAGTTGTAAGACAAAACGGATTTTATGGATCCATAATTATGCCATGACTGGCTTGGTATCATGGAGCACAGAGACGCATTAAACCCCATTTTGCCAGAGCATAGCTCATTTATATTTGTCTTTCGTGCGATTTTGATCCATATGGTGCTAAGCGTGGCGTAAGGACCTTTTGCGGACAGTGTAGATCAAGATCAGACTGCACAGAACGTGCAGTCTGATCTTTGATCGACACTGTCCGATTAGGAGATATCTTTCCCCAAAAAATATTTTTGAAATGTTGAAGTTTGGGTTTTTACTATCGCCTTGAAGATTTCATTTCATTTATTTAGCGGGGTAAGTGTTAATGCAGGCAAAACGAACGTGTACTAAGTACTGGCTTAGACAGATATGTGACCGAGCCCCGTAGCTAAATCAGTAACGTACAGGACTTAAAACAGGGGGTGCATGGTTCGAATCCCAAATTCGGCTAGTTTATTTGCAAGGATTGGTGACAGTCACGGTCAGGATTCATGCTTTCTTAGCCCTCAGGCTGCTAAGCGCGACTCACTGACCTATTGCGGACAGTGTAGATCAAGATCAGACTGTACAGAATGTGCAGTATAATCTTGGATCTACACTGTCAGATAAGGAGATTTTTTTTTTTTTTTTTAAAGAAGAAGTTTGAAGTAGTATTAGTTTGGTTTTAACTATCGACTTGAAAGTTTCATTAACTTACTTAGCAGGTTAAGGGTTAATTCTCTAACAAACGACAAAATTTTAGACTTGCCTAAATTGAAAACATTTGCAGACGACAAATTAAATGTGACTCAAACGATTGAATTTTTCTGTGGTGGGCTAAAAACATTGTGGGAAAAGGAGAAAATGCTAGTAACCAGTATTTTCTCCTTTTCCACAATGTTTTCAAACGGCCTCGTTCTCAGGGTCGTTAAAACTCGGGATTGTGTGGTGGAGGGTTAACCGCTGATCATTGTTTCGACAACGTGACAGTTAATTTAAGAATATAATTAACATGCGTTTATAACATGCGACTTTAGATTTTCAAACATTCTTAGTAAATTAAAAGAAAAATTCCAAGCCAATGGTAGAAAACCCAAACATTGCGATGTTGTCGTGCCTTAAGCCAAGGAAAAATGTTCATCGTATCGGACAGTGTAGATCATAGATCAGACTGATGTTTTGTGCAGTCTGATCTCGATCTACACTGTCCGCAAAGGCGCAATGTTTTGCCTTTATGTAAGTTAAACGCAAACATAATAAACATACGTTTAAAACATGTGACTTTATAGTAATTCTTATGACGTCACCAAAAAAAAAGATCCTCGTTGTCTGCGCATGTCATATTCTTCGAAGATTCGACCTGTCATTCGGCATACCTCGGGTGATGGGAGCCATCAAATCCCTCGGCTGTATCTGGTGGATTGATATGCACCAGATCGGTACATACCCGGAAATACGCCGGTTTACCATTCCGAAAATTGTAAGGCTCCTCTTAAAAAAGAAAACTTGAGTTTCAATTTTCTATCGAAATCTTTCTAACTACGAGGGGTGATCAGAAAGAACGTGGACCAGTGCCGGTATCTGAATATTGTTATAAAAAACAACTTGAAGTGTTTACTATTTTTGAAAGTAACCTCCTTTGAGTTCTATGCATGTATTCATTTTTGATTTCGACGCGCGAAGCACGTGTGGGAGCGAGTCAAGTGACGTTACTATGGAGGACCCGGTCGTAGCGAGGGTTAGCTCCTCTCTGCTCTCGTAGTGTATGCCACATAGAAAATCTTTCAAAACAGGAACTAGTCAGAGGTCACATGGAGTCAGGACTAAATTATAAGGAGCGTTGGCAAGTGTTTCTTTGTTTAGTTTTTGCAAAGTTTCCAGTACAAGTGTGGCTTTGTGAGCTAAGGCGTTATCTTGGTGTAAAGTGACGTCACTCCGCAGGACTTCTGGCTGTGTTTTTCGTATGGTGTTCGTGAAATTTATTTGAATAATGTGGGCATAAAACTCAGAATTTACTGTAGTATGTAAAGATACAACATGATTTAGAAGAAAAACAGGAGAACAGAAATACTTGATGTAGATAACTTTACCAAGTGACTTAGAAAGGTTGGCTTTGCTAGCGGAAGGCGATGTTGGATGTTTCAATACGCTGCTTTGTCATTTAGATTCAGTGTCGGTAAAGTGTACCTATGTTTCATCGCATGTTACAATACGATCAGTAAAGTTTGACCCCTCTACCTAATGCGTTCTGAAATTTCTTAACAGATTTCGACCCTAACCCCCATTTTCTCGGGCGTCAGTTGCCGAGGTACCCACATTGTGCAAACACGCGACATTCCAAGACTCTCAGTCAAAATCTCCCGAGTACTTATATATGAAATGTCAAATGTGTCCGCTATTTTCCTGACAGCATCTCGGCGATCTTGTTTTACATGCTGCTCTACATCCGTTATGATTTTGTCTGTGACTGATGTTGATGGACAGCCAGATTTAGGGTCATCTTTAACAGTATCTAACCCTTGTCTAAACCGGTCCGATCCATGTACGAATATCAGATTCCTTGAGTGCAGAGTCCCCTTAAACTGTTTCTAAATCGGTTTTGATTTCCGATAAATACTTTCTGAGTTTGACGCAAAACTTTATGATTACTCTCGGCTCAAATAAAACGTCGTCCGATATTTTGGACCACTAATGCAGTATATGACGTCATCAAAATGACGTCATACATTACCTACTTTAATATGACAACATTTGAAAGCGTGAGTCAGTTACCAGATAATTAATGCTCATCTATGCAAATTTGTGTAATCCTAAGTGTAGTAGTTTTCAAAATAACGAGGTGGTCCACGATCTTTCTGACCACCCCACGTATATTTCAGTTGAGTTGGCAAACGGTTCGTACACTCATTATTTATCAATTTCGATTAAAGTTTTCACCGACAGATAAACAGATGTGAATAACTTCATCGAGGTTGTTTATGTCGTTGCTTAACGACTGACAGTGGCGCGCCATGTATAAGATCACGTGATTCGCAGTTCAAATGGAAACGACCGTTATACGGACGAGGTTAGATGTCGGTACGGAATCGGCCGAGTTGTGACGAGTGTCGACCTGTCTAATATGACGCATCACCCATCCCCCGAATATTCGGGAAAAGTAGGGCTTACAGCGAAGCTATTAGCCTATTACCCAAGCATGTAGGGGCTGTTTTAATAAATGGGCGATGCATAGGTTATATGCTAGCCGATCACAGCTGAATGAATCGCACCAGGTAGCGTTTTATGGAGTAAACGTTTATTTTGAAATTCAAAGTAACGGTTGTCGTTTTGAAAAATTGGTACGCTTCTTTACCCAGCATATTAGATAGATGTATATTTGTAGAATGCCATCTAGCGGGAGATAATGAAAAGATCCTTGCCAAAATTGCAATATCTCGGACCATATCTTGCTGAATAAAGCCTCGATATTTCGAACCCCAAATGAACGACCGAATTGTCGCGAAATAACAGTATGATCGGAATATTTGCGAAATTACTAGTAATTTTACTCATCCTTTTACGACATTGTTTTCACCTGTTATCTGCTGAAAGACGAGAAGAAGTCGTACGTCGGACGTAATGATTAAAATCTTGTAAAGCTATAAATAGTCCAGAAGTTATCGTAGAAAAACATTGTCTGGTTGCTCGTTCGACCCAACTTTTTTGTCTGTAAGCGTACTGAAAACTTCTTTAACCCTTTACCAAACAATCCCTGGATTTTACGACCCTAAGATAGAAGCCTTTTGAAAACACTGTGGGAAAAGGAGAAAATACTGGTAACCAGCATTTTCTCCTTTTCCCACAATGTTTTCTACTCTGCTGGAAACAAATTTCAATTTTTGAGTTACGTTTATTTTGTCGTCTGCAAGTGCTTTCAATTTGGATCTGTCTAAAATTTTGTCGTTTGGTAAAGAGTTAATGGGCCACAACTAGGAAGAGTTAGCTGCGACATTGTTTTTCCTTGCAAGAGGAGACAAGTTTTAGACTTTTCTAAATTAAAGGCATCTGCCGACGACAAATTAGATCATTTACTCAACACACGATATTTGCCTTTTCAAACGGTAGAAAACATTGTGGGGAAAAAGGAAAAGATGCAGGTGACAGCATTTTTTTTCCTTGTCTCAGAATGTTTGCCAAACTCTTCTTTCACAGGGTTGCCCCGGTAACGCTCAGGTTTTGAGAACAGGGGGTCACTGGTTCGAATCCCCAGCCCAGCCAATTTCTTTCCAAGAATTAATGATAGTCAATATGACAGGATTCATTCCTCTCGCACCCCTTATCATTATTTCGACGATAGTTATGTGGGAAAGCAACCAGTAGCTTGGGAAGAATAACCTATTGTGAGAAGTACCGGTAAAAAGAAACACCGGAAAAGCATGGATAGGTGCACTGGCCGCCGCGATATAACTGAAAAAAATCGTTGATAAACGCCGTTAAACAACATTCAATCAATCAGTCTATTCTTAGGGTCGTTAAAACTCGGTAGTGTTCGGTAAAGGGATTTTTTTTCAACCCACCCCACGTCAAATTGGCCTTTTTTTTTTTAAAGAAATATTTAGCCTACTTGGTTAATTTCCAACACGGAAATGTTTGAGCGCTTTTGTTTACCTACCACAGTGCAGTCATTGATAAAAATACTTTAGTTTTTTCTTTTCATAATCATTTCTAGAATTCCAAATAAGGACGTGATTAATCATATATTCGCTGACGTCTCGGACAATGACCTTATAAAAAAGCATAATAATTTGAATAGTCCGTTAATGTCTTCCTCGTTCTTGGTACTAGTATTATTATGCAAATTTTTATGCTGATAGCTGTCTTAATACTATACCAGTCTGTCCTATGATTTAACAATCCTGAAGAATAAGCCTTTTGAAAACATCGTAGGAAAAGGAGAAAATGCTGGTAACCAGCATTTTCTCCTTTTCCCGCGATGTTTTCTATCCTTTCAATGACAGATTCTATTATTTGAGCCACATTTTATTTGTCGTCTGCAAATGCTTTGAATATGGACGAGTTTAAGATTTTGTCGTCTGGTAAAGGGTTAAGTCCAAAATACCCTTTGTTTGTTCTTTTCTCCTTTACCTACAATGGGTTTTTTTTTAAAACAGCTTCAATTACTTGAGTTACATCTATTTTGTCGTCTACGCGGGTCCTGCGTGGCTCAATGGTAAAGTGTAGGACTCGTGACCTAGAGGTCCCGGGTTCGAGCCTCACTAGGCCTACTGGCCCCTTTCGTGGATGCGTCCTTGAGCAAGACACTTCAGAGCGCTAGCCTAGTACTGGTGAAACCCAGAAAATACATGAATAAGTGACCTGTCGCCGTGATATGACTGAAATAATGTTGAAAGCGGCGTAAAACACCATTCAATCAATTGTCGTCTGCAACTGCTTTGAACATGAACGAGTATAAAATTTTGTCGTCTGGTAAAGAGTTAAATTAAGTCCAAAATGCCCCTTATTTGATTTTCGGCAACATTTTCTTCTTTTCTCCTTTTCCCATGATGTTTTCTACCTTTTCAAAAGCAACGTCAATCATTCACATTTATTTTGTCGTCTGCCACTGCTTTCAATTTTGACCACCCTAAAATCTGGTCGTCTAGTAAAGAGGTCAGCCAAGCCCTTGAATATCCTTTGTCTGATATTCGTAGCCAGCAATTTCTCCTTTTCTCATAATGTTTCTCACCTTTTCAATCGCACCTTCCATCGTTTGAGTCAACATTTGTTTCGTCGTCTGTGACTGCTTTGAATTTGAACGAGTCTAAAATTTTGTAGTTTGGTGAAAAGCTAAGTGAAGCCCAACCTACCCCATGTTTGATATTCGTAGAAGTAATGAAAAGATACGGATCTGGGTTTTTTAATCTTTTGTTTATATACTTTTTCAGTACGGCTTAGTCAGGTATGGGTTTAGTACTATTAAACCCTTCGGCTGCTAAGCGCGACTCAAAGACCTTTTGCGGACAGAGTAGATCAAGATCAGACTGCACAGAACGTGCAGTCTGATCTTGGATCTACAATGTCTGGTAAGGAAATATTTCTCCCCAAAAAGGAACATTGAATTGACAAAACTTGGCTTCTTACTATCGGCTTGAAAATTTTTCACCTTTATGGTAGGTTCAGGGTTAACAGGAAGTAAGAGGGCGCATTACTATGAACAAAATTTACTGCCGCCATTGAAAAAATAAACCCATGATGGAACCTGCAAAAAGGGGTCGCTGGTTCGATTCTAAGGTGAGCAAATTATTTCCGAGGACTGACATTGCTCCATAACTCATAATTCATTCTTCTCTCACTGCAGAACTTTCTTTCGATTGTGTAACTGTGGAAAAGGTACCGGTTTGGAAAGAATGTGGTAAACGAAAGTCTAGGAAAGCATTAGAAAGTGTATTGGTCGCAGCGATATACTTAAAATAATGTTGAACGTGGAGTTAAAAACCAAAACAAGCATACATGCAAACAAACTAAACACGGCATTTTGTGTCTGGAAGCAAAAAACTTTTCTTCTAAAAATTATGGCAAAAGGAGGAATTACTTGGTGCGACCACTTTGTCCTTTTCTCACAAAGTTTTTAACGATATTTATTGTTTTGGTATGTAGTCAAAAGGTATCGAGCGCAAAACAATCAACAAACATTTTAGCCTAAAATAAGTAGGCTAAATCTCTACTAGCATTTGTAGAAATTATTCGCGCTTTACCTTTCGCTGGCGACCTATTTCTTTACCAAAAGACCACCTTTTAACCGCTTACCAACTAATACCGAGTTTTAACGACCTTGAGGGAGAAGGACTTTGAAAACACTGTGGGAAAAGGAGAAAATGCTGGTAACCAGCATTTTCTCCTTTTCCCACAATGTTTTCTATCCTTTCATAGACAAATCCTATAATCTGTGAGCTTCTATGTCGTCTGCAAAAGCTTTCAAATTGTACTGGTATAAAATTTTGTTGTCTGGTAAAGAGGTTTTTTTTAAAATGTTAAGACACAAGGAAAAAAATGTTTGGCAAGAGAGATTTTTTTTCCTTTCGCTGCATTGGGATTCTTAACATTTATTTGCGGATTAAACCTTATTGATTGATTGGTTAAATGGTGTTTTACTCCGCTTTCAACATTATTTCAATCAAATCACGGCGACAGCTCACATATTCATGTATTTCCTGGGTTTCACCAGTACTAGGCTTTGGCTCTTGCCCAAGGACACTCCCATGAAAGGCCCAGTGGATCCAGCGGGGCTCGAGCCCGGGGCCTCCGGGTCACGAGTCCCACACTTTAACACTGAATCACGCAGGACCCTGCATCAAATCTTAACTACATGCCAAACAATTTTGTATTAATGACTTTGAAGAAAGGGGCTTTTGAACACAATGTAAGAAAAGAAGAAAATGATTCGGTGAACAGCATTTTCTCCTTTTCACACACTGTTTTCTACGCTTTCAAAGACAAATGCCATCAGCTTGGCCGCATTTTATTTGTCCTCTGTATAGTTTTATTGGGGTTTAAGGCCGTTTTAACAGCTTAGGTCATATCACAGCCGTCAGTGCACCTACGCGTGTGTTTCCTGACTTTCTCACACCAGTACAGACACAACTTTCTTTCCAAGTCATTAACTACTTTTTTCACATGCATCGGAGGTGAGAGATGAAAAATGGCCGAAAAAAAAAGTATGCCTCTACCGGGTATCGAACCGCAACCACCAGGTCACGAGTCAGATAAGTTAACCAGCTACCCGGCCGAGCTTGTTCTCTGTAAATGCTACCAATTCTGACTGGTCTAAAATGTTGTCCTTTGGTTGAGTTAATTCATCTTTTTATTTACATTTTTAAGGCTATGGAAAAACCTTACAGTTTAATCCAAACGATTAGATTATTAAGTTAATCCATATAATGCCTACTACAACATTTCCTATCGTAAATTAAAAATGTAGGTCATGATCAGCCGATAGTTCACAGAGTCCGATATAAGTCTGAACTATTCAATTTCGCATTGAAAAGTTTAAGCTCAACTTTTCAAACTTCGAAAATTACTAAACCAGCTAAAAAATAAAGGCTAGTAATGTAGTTTCTCACCCTTCCAGCGGCAATGGGGAAATCAAGGGCCTTTTGCGAACGGCATTGGTCAAGTTCAGACTGCACAGAGCGTGCAGTCTGATCTTGGATCAATCCCATCCGCTTGTTTAACATATAGCCCAGAAGGTAAACCTTTTCCTTTCTGTGATAAACTTTACATTTTATTTGTAAATCTCCCCGTATTATATTCTTGTATACTTGGTTTGCTAAAATGTTACGACGTTACTTTACATTACGTTACTTTACATTACGTTGCTTTACGCTAGTTACGATTTACGTTACGATACGTTACGTTGTGCTATCTTTTGTTACGTTATTTTGTTCTGTGTTGTGTCATGTTGTGTTTTGTCTGTTATGTTATGTTATGTTTTTTTTCAATTTAATCTTAATGTACATAGAGGCCACCGGCCTAACATACAAAATACAACATTACAAATGCTAACAGTTTGAGTTGTCAATGATTTTGTTTTTATATAAGTATTTTTTATATGGGTAAATTGTAAAAAACCCTTTACCAATTAAAATTGAAAATTGTTATGTTTTGTGATTCAGCCATCGAAAGAGATCAATTCTATCTTGCTTTAACCCTTTACCAAACAATCCCTGGTTTCCACGACCCTGGAACAGAAGGCTTTTGAAAACATTGTAGGAAAAGGAGAAAATGCTGGTAACCAGCATTTTCTCCTTTTCCCACAATGTTTTCTACCCTATCAGAGACCTAAAGATAATTTATACCAATTCTGAATTTGTCGTCTGTAGATGCTCTCAATTTGGAATAGTCTAAAATTTGTCGTTTGGGAAAGGGTTAACAAAGTTAAATGTTAGACTCTACCTGCCCTCAGCCTAAACATTTGGCTGCTAAAAGCGACTCAAAGCGCTTTTGTCGACAGTCTAGATCAAGATCAGGGTGCATAGAATGCGCGGTCTGATCTTGGATCTACTCTGCTGATTACAGTAAGATTTTCCCAGTGGAAAAGAATTCTAAAACCACAATACGACTTTTGTATCTTTCGTAGATTTAAAATTTCCATATGACCTTATTCTGACCTTCTGGCTGCTACACGCTACTAGCTACATTGCGGCCAATGTAGATCAAAATCAGACTGCATAGAACATGCACAGGACGCCCAGTCTAATCTTAGATAAACACTCTCTGAAATGGAAGCTGTAGGTCAAGATCAGACTGCACAGAACATATATTCTGATCATACATCTACACTGTCTGATATTGCCATAATATGGCAATAATAGACTGAATTTAGGTCAGTGACGTATTATTTCAGCTAAGGTCAACCCACGCCACAAATGATTCAGACAACATCGTACACTTGTTACAACTTTCCGTAGTGTAGAAAACACGTTGAAAGACCAGAGCATTGCATGACATTCTCTTTTTTTTTTTTGGAATTTCAAAGACATAAGAACACATGAATACCAACAATGACAAGCTTACATGTTTTTTGGTTATTTTTTAGCCGACATCTTCAGAAACGGAAGACCAACACAACATTTTCTCGTCAGAGCCATTGGCTCTGAATATGAAGTTTCCTACCTGTGTCAGAGGCCTATGGTACGGGTGCGTTGACGTTTACTTTTATCTGATACTGATTGCGAAGCGAGCAACCCGTTATTTGAACGCTGAAAGTGTATCTTGTAAGGATTTGTCTGTAAAAAGTCGAAAACGTTGTGGAAAAAGGAGAAAATGCTGGTTAACAACACTTTCTCCTTTTTCCACAACGTTTTCAAAAGCCATTATCCTCAGAAATGTGAAAACACGGAATTGTTTGGTGAACGATTAAGTAGGCTGTTGGCCCATTTATTGCCACGCAATCCTGTTACCTTATACAAAACAGTACAAAACACAGAAAGTAAGATATTTCAAGTCCCTTCAATAGTTTTTACAGGATCTGTCTGTGATTAAAAAAAGAATGAAAACGTTGTGGCATGGAGGTAACATACTAGTGTTTGTTCCTCATTATACCCCCGCAAAACGAATATTTTCGGGGGTATACTGGAATCAGCCTGTCTGTCCGTGTGTCCGTCTGTGTGTCCGTCCGTGTGTCCGTCTATGTACAAAATACTAGTAATTGCCTGTTTCTGTCAAAGCGCTGGCGGCGGTATTAAGTCACATTCAGTGACAGCTCTAGTTTCACATGTTTAACATGTACCTACACCCTCAAGTTTGTGAAAACATGGGATTTTACAGTAAAGGCTAAATGGGCCGGTGGCCCATTTATTGGCACGTTACTGTAAACAGAACAGAACAGAACACATTAGATCCTCATTGGAAATCTCACGCCTCTGCGATAAAGAGTTTTTGGTAGGATTTGTCATTGGAAAGGTAGAAAACGTTATGGGGAAAAGGAGAAAAATGTTGGTAACCGGCATTTTCACCTTTTTCTACGAAGCTTTCAAGTCCCTGTAATAGAAAGGGTAGTTTTTTTTTTTTACAGTATTTGTCTGTCAAAAGGTAGAAAACGTCGTGGGAAAAGGAGAAAATGCTGGCTACCAGCATTTTCTCCTTTTTCCACAACGTTTCAAAAACCTTATTTTTTTTCCTTAGGGTCGTCAAATATTGGGATTGTCTGGTTAAAGGTTTAAGTACACACAAGACAGAACATGCAATTAATGTCAGTTCATATTTCACCACCTGCAGATATTTTTCTTTCGTCTGCAGCAATTAACGACCAAAACACTTATGAAAACAACCCATTTCGTTCAAATGATGTTCCGCCGCCGAAAAAGACCTTTTTTGATAGAAACAAAGGACTATCATAAGAAACACATGTATGAAGTTTCATCAGTTTTAATCAAGGATTTTAGACGATATCTGTCCGGACGGACGTAAGAAGGACACCGGGGACAAACTGATGAATAGACGGACAACGTAAAAACTGTATTTCCCCCCCCCCCCCCGCCTTTGGCGGGGGATATATATATACTCCTCACAAAAAGTTAAGCAACAATGAATTACAGCTGCGCCAAAATTTTATTATTACTTATAAAAGCAATTTAATTGTATAAGTGTAATGAGTATTGAGTTAAAAACCGGTCCGAGCAATTCTGTACTTCTATCAGATCATGTTTTTCACTTTCATGCTTTTGAAGTAAGAACGTGCAGTCTGATCTTGGATCTACACTGTCCGATAAGGAGATATTTTTCTCCAATAGATAAATTTGAAATATCACCACTATGGTTTTTACTATAGCCTTGAAAGTTTCATTTAATTTATTCACCAGGATAAGGGTTAAAAGCCTTTTCCCACTGGTCGTTAAAACATGGAGTTGGTCGATAGAGAGTTTATTTCATCAGCTTGTGGTTAATATGGGGAAATATTTGCCGAAAAAGGGAAAGGTATGCGAAAATAACGAGTGCCGTAAGGCACGAGTTATTTTCGCGGACCTTTCCCTTTTGAGGCAAATATTTCCCCATATTAACCACAAGCTGATGAAATAAATTATATATTATATTTCCTCTAATTATTTTGTCAACGAATGCCACTTAAAAAGTTAAAAAAGTAGTTCCAATTTTCGGCAGGAGGAAAATATTCACTGTGACGGGGAAATAATCCCCCCCAGCTTAAATTACGACATTTCTTTACCCATAACATTCTAAAAATAGACACATGAAATATGATATAATGGGTTAATTCACGCCGATTTTTTTTTATATTTTACAAGGATGTTTTCAAAGTCGTCCGGTGCAAATTTGTTGGAGGAGGGTTATGTCCCTAAAGGAGGCAATTTGGAAACTTACTGGTTATCATTTTCATCAAATAAATCTGTTATCAATTTTTAAAAGAATAAATACGAATTTTGATGGGAGCTGTTTTAATACATCTGACATTTCAATCAGTGCCTATACCACTGGTTCGTTTTCATGGGCCCGGATGGAGTGTTGCAGCAATTATATAGAGGGTGTTTTTTTTTTGGTGAAAGATCGAAATTTATTTCATCGAGTGAACATCATCGTTAATATTTTCACGAGTGGCACAGCCAAACTTTTAGCGATGATGTTCACGAGATGAATTAAATTTCGATCTTTTACCGGAAAAAAAATATTCTATGTATTTCATGCTCCTAACCCCCTTTTCCCCCCCCCCTTTTTTTTTTCTTTTGTTGTTGTTGTTGTTTTTTTCACAGAAGCCTCTATATTATTTAATATGTGAAAATAACAGGTGGGTTGAAAAATAATGCAAGCCAACTACACAAACAATGAAACCTAGAGTTATGTCATAGAATAGCCTCTACTTGAAAATGGCATCGTTCCGCAGATTTGACATGACCAAGTTTATAAAGTCTGCTTCGCAGAAGAATAAGTAGAATTAATACCATACAACAGAATATACACCATAGCACTCGAAAAACACCCAAACCACTCGACAAACACCCCAAACCACGTTTCTAAGGCCAAAAAACGCAAGCAAAACGTTACGATACACAATTTTATGGTAAAGAGTCATGAAATAATGCTATCAATCTAAGAAAAAAAATAGTGTCAACCGTCAGATGAATGAATACTTAATAAATCCACTGTTAAAATCTATTTGCTAGCGAATTTCTATCGTCACCTTCTATCAGTAACTACAGTTCTTTGATTATAGTTTGGCTCGGAAAGAGCTGGGTGGTTGAAGTCCCTACAAAAACAAAACTCTTTACCAGACGACAAAACTTTAGACTCATCCATATTGAAAACATTTGCCGACGACAAAATAAACCTGACTCAGAGGACAGAATTTGCTATTGATAGGTACAAAACATTGTGGAGAAAATGCTGATTACCAGCATTTTCTCCCTTTTCCCCACCATTATTTCAAATGCCATCTAACTCAGGGTCGTTAAAATTTGGCAATGAAAAGGGTCTATTTATAATTATGCAATACCACTTAAAAAATTGTCGTCAAGCATTTTTTGAAGTCTCTACAAAAAACGAACTCTTTACCAGACGACAAAACGTCAGACTCGTCCATATTGAAAGCATCAGCAGACGACAAAATAAACCTGCCTCAAAAGACGGAATTTGTCTTTAATAGAGAACAAAAAATTGTAAGAAAAGTAGAAAATGCTTGTAACCATCAGTTTCTAGTTTTCACACAAAGTTTTCAAAAGCCATGCACCTCGGGATCGATAAAACTTGGGATCGAAAAGGATTGATCAATATATCATAATTGTGCAATTTAACACTTATGTCGTTAAATTAGGCATCTTTTGAATTTGAGGAGGTATCTATTTCAAATCAGTGTCATCTTGCAGAGCGATGAAAGGGTCACGTGATAATTTCAGCCGATGTTTTCGAATTAAAATCAAACAATGTGACAATAATTATTGTACTGTCACGTGTGCAAAAAACACGTGAACAGAATAAACTTTTTACAAGAAGACATAAAATAGACTCGTCCAAATTCAAAGCAATTGCAGACGGCAAATCAAATGAGGCTCAATGATAGGATTTATCTATGACAGGGTAGAAAACTTTGTGGGTAAAGGAGAAAATGCTGGTAACCAGCATTTTCTCCTTTACCCACAATGTTTTCAAACGCTTACTTCCTCAAGGTCATGAAAACTCGGGATTGTTGGGTAAAAGATTAACTGGGTGATGCCCTATTTATAGCCCGTTACTATGTTACTATAAACAAAATAAAACAGATTACAAAAAGTAGGACGTCCTTGCATCAGAGAGTTTTTTTGAGATGGGAGCAAATTGCTTGCCACGAGTGATTGCTCCTTTTTATACAATGTTTTCTATTTTCAAAAATGACGTTTATTTCTGTCGCTCTTGAAATGCATGTCGTTTGACACCAACATCCATTTTCCGACGATATAAATTTTGCCATAAATGTTCGACATCGGTCTGTTAAAGTACTCGTATAACGTTAAGTAACGGTCGGGTACACCTCGCAAGAGGCCCAGGGCCACATATTCGCCAACCATTCCAAATTTCATTCTCAGTCTGGGTCTAGATTGAGAATAACACAATTTCTGATTGGTTAAACCATTTCGTTTGGCCAATCAGAAGTTGTGTTACATTGAAATTTGGAAGAATATTGAGAATTAGACGAAGAATGCTATAAAGAGTGAATGGTAAATACTAGCCCCAGTTTTCAGACCAACAGGAGCAACTAATGCAGGGCTAGAGAAACTAAATCGGCCAATTAAGACATTGATCGGCTAGCCAGAGCTCTGAATGCAAATCAGAGGCCGAGATAATCTATACATGTATTTCAACTCTAAATGTTAAACTTTATTTCAACAGAAATTGCTTAACTATGTTTTAACCCTGAATGTTTAACTGCATTTCAACCACAAATGTTTCACTACATGCATATTTCAACCACAACAGGTTTTAAACTATATTTTAACCCCAAATATTTAACCATTTTAAAACCCTTAAATGTGTATCTACATTTTATTTCAACCCCGAATGTAAATAACGATATTTCAACCCCAAATTTTTTATTATATCTTGACCCCAAACGTTTTACCGTCGTTAACCCTAAAGCGTTTTATTTTATTTTAACCAAAGGTATTTAGCTATATTTTAACCCGAAGTGTTTAACTATGTTTCAACTCATAGCGTTTAAGTTTTAACCCCAAATACATTTTAACATAAAATGTTTAACTATACTTTGACCAAAAATGTTTAACCCGATAGAAAAATAATGACTCCGTATCTTAAGGACTCTCATAAAACATGTTAAGAAAAATTGAGTCTTTTCCCACAAACGATTTTTTACGCTTTCAGGACCACCATCATTTGAACCACTTGTCGTCTGGAAACGCTTTGAGTTTAGACACGTGTAAGATTTATCGTCTGGTAAAGGGTAAACTGAACCCAAACACTTTGTATTGATCTAGGATTTCTGCGTGGTCAAGCGTAGGATTCGTAACAAGGGAGGGGGGGGGGCGATTTTAACTTTGGGAGTGTCCGTGGGCAAGACACTTCAAAGCCCTTGCCTAGTTCTGTTCAACCCTTTTCCCAAACGGCAAATTTTATATTCATTTAGATTGACAACATCTGAAGACAACAAAGTTGAAATTTGTACCATTAAACTGAAGTTCTTTGACAGAGGAAAAACAACGTGGGAAAAGGTGAAAATGCTGTTTACCAGCATTTTTTCCTTTTCCTACGATGTTTCAATGGCTCTTTCTAAAACCAGAGATTGTTTGGTAAAGGGTTAAATTAGGGCTACTCATGAATATTTAAGCTGCCGCCTTGATGTGACTGAAATAATGTTAAAATTGAAGTTTAAAAAAAAAAAAAACAGTCAGTCAATTATTGTAATCATTTAGCTCAATTGCCTACCGGAAGGGGGGGGGGGGGTTTAATCACAAAGACCACGACAGTAGATATCTCCACCCTCCAACGTGAAATACATTTGATATTTGTGGAAATGAGAATTTTTCATTAAAGATACATCTGTACTCGTTTTCAGCTAATTTTCAGCTAGTTTTTAACCCATTTCATATTTATTTTATGAAACTATAATCATTCTTGTGTCTTCATGTCAAATGTTGCCCACAGATAACGACGGATAGAACATGCATGTCATTTTCTGGAGGCCGAAATCGCTGTTTCCGGTTTAAATGAGGACACATCCTTTGAATTTCTCCATTCCTTACATCATATTTATTGGTTATTTATCTTTTTTACTACTTAGCCGATTAAATTCTGAGCCATTCTACACACTTTCAAGAATTAAAAGTGTTTTTTTTTTCCTCTGGCTATAAGGATGTATCTTCCAAGGTCAGATGGACAGACATGGAACCAGCCCAAAGTCAAGCCATCTTTAAGAGAAACCAAAAAATGTGAAAAAAAAGAGAGTTTGAATTGATCTCCTAACGCAGAGGGTCGAAATTCAAATGGCATATTTTCCCAAATTTATTGGTTTTTTTTTTTTATAAAACGAAATAATAAATCTGTACAAATTTCGTAGGAAATTGATGCAAAATTAATTTTATTTTTTGTACGAGAAAAAGTTAATGAACAGAGAGACAGACAGACAGAGAGACAGACAGACAGACTCTCTGAGAAAACCTGTATATAGCTAATCACAACTTTATTTGCTTTTGCAGACATTATAGATTGGGATCGGATAGCTCAGAACCTTCGGTCTGATATAGTCGCACTGTCCAGCGCTATCTTTAGTTCATTTGGTGTTTATTTGCTTTTTCAGAAATATTTCAGATTTATTGTTAAATACTGCACATAGCGCTCTACGATTAAACCCTGAGTAGTTGACGTTTACTACAGTCACTTCATACGATGTTAATACGTATTTAACGAAAGCCGTTCTTTTTCTATTTATTTCGTTTTTTGTTTCGGGCCAATGCTGTAACCCTTTACCGAAGAATCCCGAGTCTTAATGTTTTTGTACAGTGGTGGGTTAACTGTCTACAAGACGACAAAAAGCTTTTTGTCGTCTTGTAGACAGTTAACCCACCACTGTACAAAAACATGTAAATCCCTGCAGCACATAAACTTAAAAAAGAAACACTATGGGAAAATAAGCCATTTCTTCTAATAAGATATTTCTGTTTCTCCATTAGTATTTTTCATACTATAAGCTCTATTTTCTAGAATGTTTTCCTTCTTTCCCTTGCAATAGTTCGCTATTAGTATGAAAACAAAACACATGTATAATAACGAGATAAGCAATGACTCGTCAGACTGGAAAATTAAACTAGGAACAAATCGATAGTCAATAAATCATACTAATCCATGACTTACTGAAAGGAATTTCCCCGTTATGGGTGGGTCAGCCTTCCCAGAAAGCACTCGCGGTCAGGTTTAAATATATAAGTGGTTTATGATTGGTCGGCTACTGGAATTAAACCGATCGTGATTGGTTGCTTAATGGAATAAAACCATTTCGCGGAAAAGGAATGAAACCATTTGCAGAAGATTTTGACCAAAATAACTGGTGCCAATAAGTAAGTATTTTTAATTTTGCCCGATACAATTTTTAATAAAGAGAATCGATTTTTTGTTTTAAACTTAGTATTCTGGTTCTTTCATCTTTTCCGAAACGGAATAACCATTTTAGTCTTTTAGAATATCGTTTCCTTTTCCGTATATTTTTTTCAAAGTACTTTAAAGGGGATATTTCACTTAAAGTTTATAACCACTTTTTTCCTTTTTGTTGAAGGGTTGCAATTATAACAGAGAAATTAACGAAATAATTATTGAATGATCGGTTATAGTTTAGAAAATAAATAAATAAATAAATAAATAAATAAATAAATAAATAAATAACTAGCTCTATGGAAAGGGTGCTTAATGCATCTGCAAAGAGTATCGACCCAGGTCAACCTGCGCAGGCTAATTTGGGTCGAAACATTTTGCTGTCAGTAAATTTTATGTATGTCCAAAGACCAGTATATCTCATGATTCGGTCGGTTGTTAGAAAAATTGATTTTTTATGCATCAAAAATCATGCGATGTCTTGCTTAGTACAATGCATCACCGAGATACATTAAGCCCCCCTTTTCACAGAGAACAGTTCAAATATAAGATTAGGCGTGATGCCCATAGTGAAATAAAAGATCAGAATTGATTCAGACTGGGTAAAAGTTTAAGTATTTAACCCTTATCTCGCTAAATAAATTAAACGTAACTTTCAAGCCGATAGTAAAATCCCGATTGATTATATTTCAAATTTAAGTTTTGGAGAAAAAATATGTCCTGATCAGACCGTGTAGATACAAGATCAGACTGCACCTTCTGTGCAGTCTGATCTTGATCTACACTGTCCGCAAAAGGTCAGTGAGTCGCGTTTAGCAGCCTAAGAGTTAAGATCAAAGATAAGTCAAATAAGCGTGTATAAGATCAGACGTGATGCATAAAGCGATGATTAAGATCAGAAACGATTAAGATAGAGTAGAAGTTCAAGTATATATGATCAGAGATAATTCAAACAACGTTGAAATTCACGTGAACGATATAAGATCAGAGGCGATGCAAAAAGGAAAAATATAAGATCAGAAATTATGAAGATAGGCGAAATAGAGTTTATTTATATAAGATCAGACGCGATGCATGAAGAGAAATATAAATTTAGACATGACAGAAAAGTAAGATCAGAAAAAACGCAGCTGATAAACATATGACAACTTACAGAGGATTTTTTTCCTTATTTGCAGTAGACCGTCTTTTAGCCATTACCACGCAATCCAGAGGTTTAACGACCCTGACGAAGAAGGCTCTTGAAAACATTGTAGGAAAAGGAGAAAATGCTGGTAACCAGCATTTTCTCCTTTTCCTACAATGTTTTCTACCTTTCCCACACAAATTTCGATTTTTCAGTAACATTTATTCTGTCGTCTGCAAATGCCTTGAATTTGGACTGGTCTAATATTTTGTCGTTTGGTTATAAGTTAAGTCTCTACCAGACGACAAAATTTTAAACAAGTTCAAATTGAAAGCTTTTGCAGACGCCAGATTAGATGTAGCTCAAGTGAAGACATTTTGTATACGAAAGCGGTTGAAAAAATTGTGGAAAACATGACAAAATGCTGGTTACCAGCATTTCTCCTGTCTCCATCATGTTTTCAGAACCACGGGATATTTGCTAGAGGGTTAAAACATTGTTATGGGCGATTTCGCCTTTTGTCACGTACAATATCGGCGATAATAATTAACTCTTAACCCACTAAATAACTTAAATGAGACTTTCAAGCAGATGGTATTAACCTGGTTTGATTATTCAAAGGTCTTTTTTTTTTGGAAAAAAATCTCATTATCTGATAGTGCAGATCAAGATCAGACTGCACGTTATGTGCAGACTGACCTTGAGCTTCACTGTCCGCAAAGGGCCATTGAGTCGCGCTTAGCAGCCTTTAGGTTAATCCTTCTTTATTTCAAATATGGATTAGATTTTAAAATGGAAATATTTTTTTGCAGATCAAAATTTTCCATGTAACCATTTGATTGCTAGGCGTGATTACAGATCCTTTGGAGGACAATATTGGTTAAGATCACACTGCACCGAATGTGCAGTCTGATCTTTGATCTACACTTTCCGATTTATTGAGTTTTGTATGGCGTAAGCAGCTTTAGAATCGCTTTTCTTGTTTTTTTTTTTTTAACGTAATCTGAACTGCTCGTTTGATTTATTTAGCAGTTTATCTCTTTACAAAACAATCCCAAGTTTTAACGACCCTAAGGACAAAGGGTTTTTATGACGTTGTGAAAAAAGAAGAAAATACCGGTAACCAGCATTTTCCTTTGTTCCCATAATGTTTTCAACACTTTCTTAACTCTTTCTAACACGACAAAATCTCAGACAAGTCCAAATTGAAAGCAATATTGCAGACGAGAAATTCAGTGTTGCTGAAATGATGAAATTTGTCTTTGAATGGGTAGAAAAGAGTCTTGCTTCTAAGGGTTGTTAAAATTCGGGCTCTGAAATATTGTGGTAAGTGGATATATTGCTCAAACTATTCTTAACAGCGTCAATTCGAAAGTTGTCTGATTTGAGTTGAAATTTTAGTCTAGAACTTCATTGATTGCTTGTTGGTGTTTAACACGTTTTTAACATTATTTCGGTTACATATCGTGGAAGCTAATGCACCTATACACGAATTCCTGGAATTTCTTTTTATCAGTACTTCGCACAAAATTCTTCCTAAGCCACTGGCTGCTTTCCCACATAATCATCGTCGAAACAATTATCAGCGGTAAGAGAGGAATGAATCCCCGCGATGACTATCATCTATCCTCGGAAAGAAATTCGCCGAGGTTGAGATTCGAACCAGAGACCCCTTATTCTCAAGTCCTGTACGCTACGGACTGCATTACCGGCGTTATATTTGGTGCGGTTTTTTTTTTTTTTTGTTTTGTTTTGTTTTCAAGAGTCAAAGCATTAACGTACATTCTAATTTTTGTTCAGGATCCAAGATGGCTTTCCAACAACAGTCCGGCATTGTTCCAGACGGGTTATATGATTTCGGGAGAGAAAATGGTGCTCCATCTTACTATGACGAGAACCATACACCCTGGATGGCGGACATTCTTGAGGCGGGGCTTATTGCCGCCTGCGTCATTCTCCTAGTATCCTTCTACAGTATCTTGCCGGGAATACATGGAAAAGAAGTAAGATTTTTTTTCCCGCCGTAACTGAATGTGCAGGCTCTTGACCTTCTTTTTGGTACTGATAACAGATGAATAAATATAAATTTATGATTGGTCAAAAATATAGACATGTCTATTCTAAGGGCCTCTGCCCCATTTACATGTACTGGCAAATTTTCGCCGTCTATTTTTTTTTAAAGATATTTCTTGTTTTAATTGTTTGTTTGTTTGTTTGCCTGGTTGTCAATCTGTCCATATCAGACGATAGAACTTTCGCCTGTCCAAAGTCATTAGTAGACAAATGTTTCTCAATGGATGGAATTTATCTTTGAAAGGGTAGAAAAAACTGCGGAAAATGAGAAAATACTGATTACCGGGATTTCCTCCTCTTCCCAAGATGTTTAAGAAAATTTTTCCATCAGATCGTTAACCAAGGGACCGTTTGGTCTGAAAGGGTGGAAAGCCTTATGTGCCTGTCATTATATTACGTATATCTAGTCCGTTTTCATGGACTAGAAAAAAATTGGGTACGTCGTTGACAACCTCCATATTACGACCAGCGGTCAGATGAGGTGCATTTATCCTAAATATCAACTAGGTCAAGTATGCCGTCTGGTAAAGTGTTTTGAGAGGCCACTGCTTTAAAAAGGTAACGCCTTTTAAAGAGAACTGCTTCGGTACTAAACATAATCTTCAACCTTTTCAATGCCATAAGCCTTAACAGTGGCTTTTACAGATCCCATAGATTAAGATCAGACTGCAGACTGTGCAGTCTGATCTTGAATCTAAACTGTTAGTGTTTTAGTCAAGTCTATAGAAAAGAAGTATTAATGATTTTACAATCGGTTGTTTTTTCAGCCGCTTTAAAATTTGCGAATATATGTATTTACATGTATTTGCATGGCCCTGACAGATTTAAATTAACTTACATTGAAATTGCACCTGCATAACTCTACCAAACAACAAAATTTTAGACTTGTCCGAATTCAAAGCAGTTTCGGACGAAAAATTGAATGTGGCTGAAATGATGGGAATTGTCTTTGAAAGGACAGAAAACATTGTGGGAAAAGGAGAAAATGCTGGTTACCATTATTTTCTGCTTTTCCCGCAATGTTTTCGAAAGACTTCTCCCTCAGAGTCGATAAATGTTGGGATTGTGTAGTGAAGGCTTGGTTGAACTTACATTGAAAGAGCACCTGCCATAAGAGACCACCTTTCTCACTTCCCTTGGGTGGTCTTTTAAAACAGGTTTGCAAGTACATTATTTTGCATGGAAAATAATTTTGGAAAAGGAGCAATTGTTTCATAAAGGCTCCTTTCACTACATTGTTTTCTAACTCTGTCTACTGAAAAGACATAAAAATTTGTAATAGTAGTGTAATGTGTTTCTTGTTTACCTGTTTACCCTTCAGCTGACAGTCCAGTGTTTTAACAACCCTAAGGACAGAGGTTTTTGAAAACATTGTGGAAAAAGGAGAAAATGCTGGTTACCAGCATTTTCTCCTTTTTCCACATGGTTTTCTACCCTTTCAAAGAAAAAAAAAATCCAATCAATTAAGCGATGTTAAAATTGCCCTCTGTAAATCCCAACAATATGGACAAGTCTAAACTTTGTTCACTGATAAAGAGTTTATTTGCCTGACCTTATCATGTTTCTAAAATACTTTCATGCCTTTCATGTTAAACCCTTTCCCAAACAACATATTTTAGACTTGTCCAAAATGAGAGCATCTGCAGGGGACAAATTTTAAAGTAAATCAAATGAAATCAAGTTCTTTGACAGATTAGAAAACATTGTGGGAAAAGGAGAAAATGCTGCTTACTATTATTTTTATTTCCTTTTCCCACAATGTTTTCAAAAGGCCTTTTCCTCAGGGTCTTGAAAACAAGGGATTGTTCGGTAAAGGGTTAACTCTTCACCGAACGACAAGGTTTTAGACTAGTCTAAATTGAATGCATTTGCCGACGACAAATTAAAGGTAGTTCAAATTGTTTGATTTGCCATTTAAAGGGTAGAAAACAATGTGGAAAAGGGAGAAAATGCTGGTAACTAGCATTTTCTCCTTTTTCCACAATGTTTTCAAAAGCTGTGTTTTTCAAGGTTGTTACAACTTGGGATTGTGTGGTAAAGGGTTAAACCTTTACCAAACTATGCAATATGAAACATCACAGTCATTGAATTGAAAGCATTTGCAAATGACAATTAAATGTGGCTTAAAGAAATAATTATCATTAAAAGGGCAAAAAAAATATTATGGGAAAAGTAGAAAACCAGCATTTTCTCCTTTTCCCACAATGTTTTCAAAAAAACCTTTTCATTCAGCATCTTTTAAACACAGGATTGTTTGGTAAAGGCTTAAAATCTACATTACCCTTGGTTCAGTAAATACAACATTTTTCTCCTTTTCCCACAATGTTTACACAAGCCTTTCTTTGGTTATGTCATCAAGACACAGGATTGTTTAAAAGTAAAAGTTTAACTCGGCATTTTTTCCATGTTCAAAGAATATTCAGACTATCAGACCAGCCATTGACAGTCACCTTGACTTTTTGTTGATCCATTAACTAATTTCTTTATCGAGTTTTTTTTTTGTTTTTTTTTGTTTCTAAATTTAACTATTCACCAGAGGACAATTAAAAGTATTTGTCAGATCATAAAAAATGAAATGTGGCAAAAATAGAAGCATCTGTCTTTGAAAGGGTAGAAAAAATTGTAGAAAAAAAAAGAAAATAACATGTTAAATACCTTTTACGACATTGTTTTCACAAGTCTTACTTCTACAATGTTTGGTAAAGGGTTTATTTTGCAAGTTTTCCGGGTTCAGTAAATCCTCAGACTGTCAGGTCAGCCAGTGACTTTTCACAATGACTTTTCGTTGATCCATGTGACTAATTTAACTTTATTGTGTCATAAGTTCTGAATTTACCTCTACACCAGAGGACAATCCAAAGTATTTGCAGATGACAAAAAAAAATGTGGCAAAAATAGTGTCTTTGAAAGGGTAAAAAGATTGTAGACAAAATTATAAAATATGTTTAATACCAACATTTTTGTCCTTTTCCCACAATGTTTTCACAAGCCTTTCTGTCAAAATATTATTTAAATTTGGGACAGTTTGGTAAAGGGTTAATTTTGGATGTTTTCCGGGTTCAATAAGTTCGTCAGACTATCAGACCAGCCGGTGAGTCACGATGACTTTTTGTAGATCCATTGACTGATTTACCTTTGTCTGCAAACTGGGGGCAGGACTTATGTTTTAACTCTTTACCTCACAATCCCAAGTTTTAACTACCTTGTGAAAAATAGCCTCTGAAAACATTGTGGGACAAGGAGAAAATGCTAGTAACCATTTTCCCACAATGTTTTTAAAAGCCTTTTTTTTTTATCACATAACTTCCCTTGTTTTCAGTGTAATATACCCATTACAAATTTTCTACTCTTATACACGTTTGATATCACAATTGTGTGACGTCACTTTTGACATCATTTTGTACTTATTTCATAGAAGTGAATGGGTTTTATGGATATTACCGCAATTTCATCTATAGATAGTTTTGCATGTTCTGAGCTATAATTTGTAAAATATCATTATGTGATGAAAATAATCTGACATTCATTGGCATTTGAAATATATAGGATCTGACATGAGTGGTGTTTGAGATAAAATTTGTTAAACGAGTCTAGGGAAAATGTTATTAAGCGAGCCTTTGGCGAGCTTAATAACATTTTTTCTAGACAAGTTTAATAAAATTTTATCTCAAATGCCAACGAATGTCAGATTCTTTTTATCACATAACGATATTTCACAAATTATGGATCAGAAGATGCAAAACCATCTATAGACCCACTGGTGGCAATAGTCATAAAACCCATTCACTTCTATAAAATATGTGCAATATGACGTCAAAAACGATGTCACACAATTGTGATATTAAACGTATATAAGATAAGAAAATTTGTGATGGATATATTACTCTGGAAACAAGGGAGGTTATGTGATAAAAAATTTTACTAAACTCATCTAGATCTTTATAGATCTTCTATAAATGCATGATTTTTTTTCTTTTCAGAGGTTTTTCAACTTTATCTGGGTCACAGCTAGTGTGTTTGTTGGTGGTGTCATTGTTGGTAGGCCACCATTTTTAATCTTTATTTATTGGAAAATATAAAAACTAGTTCTGTAAAATGGGGATTTAATGCAATAACAAAAAGTATAAAACCAGGTCATCCTTTATTCCACGCAGGCTGATCTGGACCGAAATCTTTTGCTATTGGTCAATTTTCTGTGTGTCAAAAGACCAGACTACTTTATGATTCATTCAGTTGTTGGACAAAATGGAATTTAAGGATCCATTATTTTGTAATGACTTGCTTGGTATGATGCATCACTGAAATGCATTAAACCCCCTTCTGTCAGGGCATTGCTCAAATGTTTCAGCACTAATAAAATACAGATACTAATATGATACAGACACTAATGGTGAACCTGGCTGCATGTTACTTCTGCCATGAGAATTACTGCATAGATTGTTAAATTTCTTTGGATGTTTTGTAAAGAAGCCTTCTGCCGAGGTGTCAATGAAGTTGGGCTCATTTGGTATGGCATTAAAACAAGTTTGACGATACAAACTTTCAGACAATTGTATTTTCAGTTGTGATATTCAGCAAAGAATGGGAGGTGGCATCATCGGTATCGACAGTGACGAAATATAAGGCTGGCACTGGTGAAGACATTACTGCCACTATTGGTATACATATTGGGCTAAAAGGTGTCAATGTTACTCTGAAAGGTATGACACTAACAAAACTAAACAAAATTTAACATGTATCTGATGCTTCTTAAAAGGTATTTTTAGATGAAGCCTCCTAAGGTATTTTTAGCACTGCTATTTTCAAAGAAAACTTCAAGGTAATGTCATGGCCCTGTTGTCATCTGTGTCTGGGTTGTACGAAAAGTTTGAAATTTTATAATATCTCTTTCATTACTTTACGCTCAGACCAATTGTTAAATATCAAAAGGGGAACCCATACAATAAGGACAGGTAACAATCAAAGTACTCTTGATACAGCTATGCCCCTTTATCTATTAAGAATTTTCACTGAAAATCAACCAACTGCAGCAGAGCATTGGCACTCGTATGCGGTGTTCTTGTTAAGTTTTGCGCCGATTTTCTGGGAAGGTCCCATGATCAATAACACCCTTCCATTATGCAGGAACAACATGGATTCAAACTTCATTGTACATCATAATATTTGGTCTTATAAAAATAGATGAAATTGCAAATTGCAAAGGAACTAACCTGTTATTTACTAGTAAATGCCAAAATTGTAAATTTTCACTGAATGTAACTGTCCAATTTCCCTATGCTTGCATAGAAAAGAATATTTAGTAATATTTATCAGTGTTCAACAAGAAAATTTGATTCACTCAAAAAATGTGAAAATGTCCTTTAACTCTTTACCACACAATCCCGACTTTTAACGACCCTGAGAAAGATACCTTTTGAAAACATTGTGGGAAAAGGAGAAAATGCTGGTAACCAGCACTTTCTCCTTTTCCCACCACGTTTTCTACCCTTCCCAAACCGAATTTCAATTTTTCAGTCACATTTATTTTGTCGTCTGCAAATGCTTTCAATTTGGACATGTCTATTATTTTGTCGTTTGGTAAAGAGTTAAGTCTTATCCAGAGTATAAAATTTTAGACTTGTTCAAATTGAAAGCATTTGCAGACTACAGATAGACTGTGGCTCAAATGATCGCTGTTGTCTAAGAAAAGGTAGAAAACATAGTGGGTAAAGGAGAAAATGCTGCTAGTATTCACCAGCATTTTCTCTTTTTCTCACAATGTTTACAAAAGCCATTTTCATAAAGGTCTTTAACTCTTTACCACACAATCCCGACTTTTAACGACCCTGAAAGAAAAGCCTTTTGAAAACATTGAGGGGAAAGGAGAAAATGCTGGTAACCAGCATTTTCTCCTTTACCCACTATGTTTTCTACCCTATTAAAGATAGAAACCACCAATTTAGCAACATTTAATTTGTCGTCTGCACATGCTTTCAATTCTGTCCAGTCAAAAATTTTGTCGTTTGGTAAAGAGTTAAAGTCAGTCCGGTAAAGGAGTAATTCCTATGTAGCTATTTAATTCTTTTAGCGCCATATAAATAAACTCGACCTCTTTCGACGGCTCTAAATACAATCCATTGAAACTTACAAAGATTTTGATTGTATAGGCTTGACTAAACAAGCGGACGGTATAGATCAAAGATCAGACTGCACGTTCTGTGCAGTCTGATCTTGATCTATACCGTCCGCAAATGTCGCTTTTTTCGCCTATGGAACCGAAAGGGTTAAAGACAATATGATGATGATTCCTTTTCCATTTTCTCTGTATAAAGGTGAACCAGAGAAGCAGTTAAATGAGACCATCAACTATAATGAGGAATATGATTGGACCTGGAGACAGGGACGTATTGGCTTTGGTCCTTTTGGTATGTTGTCTGTCTGTTTGTCTGTCTGTCAGTCTATGTCTGCCTTTCAGTCGGTCTATTGGTCAGCCTGTCTGTCTATTGATCTGTCTGTCTGTGTGTCTGTCTGTCTGACTGTCTGTCTGTCACATTTCTATCTGTTGAATGAGATCATAAACAATATTACAACTCTCTCCCCTACCCCCTCCCTCTTCATGGTGAATTTACTAATTCTATATTTTTTTATATTTTATAAATATATTCTATAATTTCTGCTTTAATCTTTCCAGTACAATAGTATTGATAAATTTCCTTAAACCGTACATCTTTCTCTGTCTGCTGTCTGTACATCTGTCCATTCTTCCATCTGTCCACACATCCATCAATCTGTCTGTTTCCTCTCCCTCTCTCTCCTTCTGCCCTTCCTTTATCTGTCCATCTGTCAATCCATCCATTCAAATTTATCTATCTAATTGTTTTTCCATCCATCCATCCATTCATCCATCCATCCACATGTCTGTCTATTGCAGCAAGTGAATTCAATCAAGAATACAGGGCATCCCAGTTTAGAGGAGCACCACTGCCTATATTGTGGGTAGCTGAATATTTCACATTTGATGGAGAAGGGATTCGTTGGGGCCGCTTTTATAGAACAGCAGGGCTCTACTCTTTCATGTGTTTGTGGTATGTAACTTTACCTTTCAAGCAAGGAGTTCGCAGACTTATTTTTACAATATGATGGATTTTGACATGTTCACTTTAATGTAATCTGTATATTGTTGTTTCCCAATTTCATGGTCATTGTATTCACACTACCTGTGTTTAAAGATACATCTTTACTCGTTTTCAGTCAGTTTTTAACCCATTTCATCCTTATTTTATGAAACTTTCTAACATGACATGTGAATTTGGCACTAAAAACACAGTGCAACGAAAGCGTGGTAAAATCTACGTTATTCTATATGGAGTGACGTCATTCTAAATAGAGTGACGTCATTCTGTAAAAGTAAGAAAGTTATTCAATGGAATATAATCTGCATCCACGTTTTTACTCTAAGTATGAACTTGTTTTCCTTTCATTAAGAGTTGGTCATGTTAGAATTGAAATCGCCCTTGTGGATTATTTATTGTGCCTCATAACTCACAACTGTGGTTTATCGAACGATAAACCACGATAGAAAGAAGATTATTTCTTCAATAATCACTCTTATGTCAGCACAGATTACTACAGATAATAAATGCATTTCATGCTTGGAGGCCTTTGAAGCTTTCGCTGTTGTTGTTTCCAGTTTTAAATGAGGACAAATCCCTTGATTTCCTTTATCCTGTACACCCTATTTATCGATTGTTTACCTATGTTTACACTGCTGACCAGTATCTGAATCATTATACATGCTATCAAGTTTTAATTACGTCTTTTCTCTCTAGCTATAGAGATGTATCTTTAACCCTTTACCAAATAATCCAGAGTTTCAACGACCTTGAAAAAGAGTCTTTTAACCCTTTACCCTATAATCCCCTATTTTAAAGAACCTGTGCCAGAAGGCTTTTGAAAATATTGTGGAAATAGGAGAAAATGCTGGTAACCAGCATTTTCTCCTTTACCCACAATATTTTTTTAAAATGTGGGAAACTGAGAATGAAAATTTGAAAATAATTATGTAAGCGTTATCCAAATGTTGAAAGCCTCTACAGGCAACAATGCAGCCAAAATTACCAGACTTGCCACTGCACTGGTAGAAAGGATTGTGGGAAAAGTAGAAAATGTTGGGTACCAGCATTTTCTCTTCTCCCCATAGAAAACAAGTTTATCAGGGTCATTAAAAAAGAGTAATTGCAAGATGAAGGGTTTCTGTCATTTTAAGCAGTATTTCATCTATATTATAGCAGTCAATGCACCCAGTCATGTGTTTCTGGATATTCTGTACTAGTTCTCAATAATTCATTTTTGCTTTCCCACTCTCTACAGCCGGCCACACTTGCCAGTTTTCAAAAGACTTTTCCTGATGGTCATTGCAATGGAACTGTTTGGGAACTTGTTAAACATCGTCAAAATTAAAAATTTATATTAATTGAACAGGTTGGCCTTTGGACTATGGTTACTGACGAATATACTATGTTTTATACTTCTACGATACGCAGCCTACAGTTCTATATTTACTGGAGCATTTATGATAGCAGCTAACATTATCAAACATACAGTACGTAATGTCAACGAGTTAGAGATACCTTTCTCTACAGATCACATACTGCAGCTTAAATATGGCGCTGCGTTCTGGCTTTGTCTTGGAACAGGTTTGTATAGCTTTATCACATGATCCCAACTTTTAACGACCCTGACAAAGATGCCTTTTGAAAATATTGTTAGGAAAGGAGAAAGGCAGGTAGCCAGTATTTTCTCCTTTTCCCACAATGTTTTCAACCCCCACTAAATACAGATTTGAATTGTTGTCAGCAAATGCTTTCAATTTGGACTAGTCCACATTTTTGTCATGTGGTAAAATGTTAACTCTACCAGACAACAAAAGAAAAGGTTATATGTACAGATTGAAAGCATTTGCAGAAGACAAATTAAATATGACTTAAATTATGATTTCTGTCTTGGAAAGAGTAGAAAATATTATGGGAAAAGGAGAAAATGCTGGCTACCAGCATTTTCTCCTTTTCCCACAATGTTTTCAGAAGGGTGTGTCTTTAGGGCTGTTAAAATTGGGATAGTATGTTAAAGGGTTAAAAGTAGTAAGAAAATTAATTTTTGAAAGATGTTAATTCCTGAAAAAAAAATTCAATCTGTTTGGCATATTATTCTGTTGTCTATGTGCCACAGTAGTGTAGAGATAAAACATTGGCCTGTTAGGTACATCAAAAGTTCCAGGTTTGAACCCCACGAGGAGTTGGATCAACCTTTTGAACTGTCTTTACCACAGCCAAAGTTCTAGTTGAGGTGTCTAATCATTGAGAGCGATTTATACAGGTTGTGAGAACTTGTTTCAAAATAATGTAAAATAAATGAGCCACGCTCTCTGAAAAGGGGGCTTAATGCCTCTGCAAGGAGTGGCATCCAAGGTCAGCCTGTGCAGTCCGTACAGGCTGACACTGGTGGAAACTTTTTGCTATTGGTAAAATTTCTGCATGTATAAGGACCAGTGTACCTCTATCATGATTCAGTCATTTGCAAGACAAAAGGTATTTTATGGATCCATCATTACATGATCACTTGCCTGGTATCATGCATCACAGAGATGCATTAAACCCCCTTTTACTAGAGCAGGGCTCAAATAAGTTTACTGTAAAGTTTTTTTATACCACTCGTTAGCTCTGTATCCATATAATAAATTGTTTCTGGAAGAAAGTAATGGAAAACAGTTATCACTCAGACACGCTAGTTATATAGATAAAAAGAAATGTAACAAGGGCTGGCCCTGATCTCAATATATACAGGGTTCTAATTCTGAAATTTATATATCAAAAATTGGTGTGAAACTTTTTTTTGTAAAAAAAAACATGATAAATAACTTTTTACCATATTTCAGGATGTTCCTGTATAGTAGTTGGCCTGATTGTACTATTGATGGATCTACGTGTCCCTGTAGAGATTGCCAAGTTTTTTGGACAAGACCATTTACAAGAGGAGAGGCTTCTGGACAGAGAAGGTAATAACCCTTAACCCTTTCCCACGCCGAAAAATTTTGAACTTGTCCACATTTAAAGCATCTCCAGACAACAATTTAAATGTGTATCAAAATATATTTTCCTGTAAGAGGATGGAAAACTTTGTGAGAAAAGGAGAACATGCTGGTTATCAGTATGTTCTCCTTTTCCTACAATGTTTTCAAAAGCCTTCTTCCTCAGGGTCATAATTGATTATATGGTGTTTAACGCCATTTTCAACATTAATTCAGTTTTATCGCAGCGGCCAGGGAACCTATCCATGCTCACCTGGAGTTTCTTTTACCAGTACTCTGCACAATATTCTTTCCAAGCCACTGGCTGCTTTCCCACATAACCATCGTCGAAACAATGGTCTGCATTGAGAGAGGAATGAATCCTAGTGTCGCAATAACTATCATCAATCCTGGGAAAGAAAGTTGCCGAGCTGTGGATTTAAACCAGCGACCTTCTGTTCTCAAGTCCTACACGCTACCAACTGAGCTACTGGGGCTCGGCTCTCAGGGTCATGAAAAACAAAAAGGATCATTTGTTATAGGGTGAAAGTATCATAAACAACTTAATTTGGCCTTTGCAACCAGTGTACCGGTAGAGCGAGGCCATTACAACCAGTTTACCTGCAGATCAAGATCAGACTGCACAAAACCTCATCAGAAGGAGAGATAGCTCTTGTATGAAACATGCTCTGTGAATTGTATTTTTGTGTTTTAGTTTATTCCCTGCTCTCTTGGTTAACTCATTACCAAACGACAAAGTTTTAGACTAGTCCAAATTCAAAGCTTTTGCACACAACGAAAAAAATATGGCACATATGATATAATTTGTATCAGATTAGGTAGAAAACTTTGTGGGAAAAGGAGAAAATGCTGGTTACCAGCATTTTCTCCTTTTCCCTCAATGTTTTCAAAAGTCTTCAACCAGAGAATCATTAAAACTCGCGATTGTGTGGTAAAGGGTTGATAATGACTTTACTTCAGTTACCACATGTTCCCAAAACTCCGAGGCTTCTACAAGTACAGCCAGCACTGACCTTACAGAAATAGTCGAAGTAGATGGTGACGGAAACAGAGTTATAAAGATGGCAGCACGACCTCAAGGAGCCCCATCCTCTAAAGATCATGTGACCCAGACCACAAAGTTTAGCGGCAAAGCTCTTGATGATGTATTCGGTGATGATGATTCTTATTGGTCAGACTGTTCCTTGTATGACACAGATAGCGAGACCTCAGAGGATGAAACACGAGAGCCATCGGTACGTAAAGATATCTTAAACCCCGTTTCTTTTATATTTTATCAACGAAAATGGGGGATGTATATACTGAAATCAGGCTATCTGTATCATGTTCCCTTTGTTATACTCCAAAAAGGACATACATGTACATGTATTACGTTATGCTCCTGATCGCCTGTCTGTCATCCCATTTCTTAGCAATTTCACAATATCTCCATATCTCTTGAATCCCACATCTGGTTCTTAGAAAATTTGACACAATGTGTTAACCTTGAAATTACAACATGTGAAACAAAGGTTTTACACACAAGGTATCAAGATTAAGGTCACAGCAGTGAGTCAAGGTCATATGCTTTTATATTGTGTGGACCCACTGCATATCTCTGGAAGCCCTGGGTCCATAGTCACCAACAGTTCTTAAGAACAATCTTGGTCTGATTCTAGATTTAGGAAGTAACACAACTTCTGATTGCCTAAACTATTTGGTTTAGCCAATTAGAATATGTATTGCTTTCCAATTTAGAACATATTGGAAAATGACACTTAGAATGTTCCTAAGAATGGTTGGTGAATACGTACCCTGGTCTACTTTTGAGAATATTACACACATCTGTACACCTTGATGAGACAACCTGCAGAGCAAAGGCTTCAGGCGCCAGGCTTTAAGGGCAAGGTCACAGCAGTGTGAAACAAGCGACATGCTCTTGATAGCTTTCTTCAGGCGTAATTTGTTCGGCTTTGTGGAGCTATTGATTTATTGTAAATAATGCTGCTGCAACTACCATGAATTTTACTATCATTCAGTACAAGAAATTAGAATGTATCCAATCCATTTCTACAGGATTAAATGGCCTGCAACATGCGAAAATGGACATTCGGACATTTGCGTAAAGTATCATCTCGGATCAACCTGCACAGTCTTTGCAGGCTAATCTGAAACGACACTTTCCGTTTTTATGTAATTTTCTGTTTTGGGCGAATATACTGTGGGACAAAATCTAATGTAGTCATAAAGTGCTGTCTTGGATTAGCCTGTGCGGACTGCGCAGGTTGATCCAAGACGATACTTTATGCAAATGTCTGAATGCCCCTTTTTGCGTGTTGCAAGCCATATTTGTTAATTGATTGTATAATTACCTATTGCTTATGTATATTGTACTACTGTGGAATAGGATTGTTAGGATTTTTACAAGAAAATACCAAAATATCTCAACTTTTAGCGACCCCAAGAAAGAAGCCTTTTGAAAAATTTGTTGGAAAAAGGAGAAAATGCTGGTTACCAGCATTTACTCCTTTTTCCACAATTTTTTCTATCTTTCTAAGACTAATTTCTGTTTTGAGTAACATTTGTCATCTGCAAATGCTTTGAATTTGGACCAGTCTAAAATTTTGTCGTTTGGTAAAAGTTAAATATCAGTTGGTATCCAAAAGGAGTGTGAACAGCATGTCATTTACATATACAGTATTATTTACTTCAGAAATTAATATGATTGTATCAATTAACCTTTTAACCACACACTTCCACATTAGTACACACATCAGAAAGAATTCTTTTGAAAACGTTTGTTGAAAAAAAAGCAAGAAGATGGTGGTGAATAGCATTTTCTCTTTTTCTCAGAATGTATTCAACCCTTTCAAAGAATTCCACTAGCTATTTTGAGCCACAGTTTATTTGTTGTCTGCAAATTCTTTGAATATGGACAAGTCCAAAATTTTTTCATCTGGTAAAATATAAAAATTATCGCCATTATCATCATCATCATCATTATCATCATCATGTATGATATTTGATGATCTTATTTACAGCCAAGGCCGCAATCCAGAGGTATTTTACAGCACTTCCAACAAACACGAAGACCCAAATCTGCAGCCAGCAAAAAATCAAACTTGACAGCAAAACGGCAATCACCTCCACGGCAGTTTGGGGGGCGTGGAAAAGTGTCTCCTACTGGACCTGCTGCTAAAAGAACAAAAGGTACAAAATGGTACATTAACCTTTTTCCATGCAAGCCTGACTTTTGACAACCCAGAAAGAAAAGCCTTTTGAAAACATTGTGAGAAAAGAAGGAAATGCTGGTGACCAGCATTTTCTCCTTTTCCCACAATGTTTTCTACCCTTTCACTGCCAAACAGCCACATATAAATTGTGGTCTGCAAATATTTTCTATTTGGACCCGTCTAAAATTTTTGTTGTTTGGTAAAATTTCAACCCTTATGTCGCTACCACACAACAAAATATTAGGCTGGACCAAATTGAAAGCATTTGCAGATGACAATATAAACATGGCTCAATTGAAAGTAGTTTTTGGAAGAGTAAAAAATATTGTGGGAAAAGGAGAAAATGCTGGTTACCAACATTTTCTCCTTTCCCTCAGTGTTTTGAGAAGCCTTCTCTGTCAGGGTCTTTTAAAGTTGGGATTTTGTGGTAAAGAGTTAAAGTTGCCATGGCGACCAGTGAAGTTGAAGATCAGATCAGACTGCACAAATATGCAGTCTGATCTTTGATCTACATTGTGCGATTTACTAACACATTATAGACTCTATAGACAGAAGCAACTATGACATACAATTATTTTGGTCCCATTTCTAATCTGGAAAACTCTTTTGGGTATATTCCATGCTCTAAATGTAAGCAGTAGATTTATCTAAAATAAAATTACCTGCAACAACTGATGTAAAGCTTCAACAAGCAGAACAGAAAGGGACATAACACTTGAGTCATTCTCAGGGAAAAGGAGGTAAGTGCATCTCTGCGATGCATTGTACCAAGCATTAATTAAGGATACATAAAGTCCATTTCCACTGAATTACTAAATAAAGTGGTCCTTGGACATGCAAAAAAATTGACCAACAGCAAAGAGTTTCAACCTAGCAGCCTGTGTGGACTGCGCAGGCTGACATGGATGAATACTTATTGCAAATACATTAAACCCCCTTTTTACACATCATGGCTCACTTATATAGTCATGCTCTGTGAAAAGGTTTTCTTCTGCATCTGCAAAAAATTTTGACCCATGTCAGCCTGTGAAGACTAGGAATTTTTTTTTTTTTTTGTGCAGATGATATAGACCAAGATCAGACTACTGTTTGTAGATAGTATGGATCAAGGTCAGAGTGCACAGAATGTGCAGTATGATCTTCTATCTGCACCTTGTTTTTGTAAATAATCATTATTCTAGCATAATACCCTATGAATGCCAATGCCTTAGTCTTCTTTGCTGGACTGAATGTAGTCCAAGTTTTGATTTATTTAACTCTTTCCCAAACAATCCTGATTGTTGATGACCCAAGGAAGAAGCCTTTTGAAAACATTGTGGGAAAAGGAGAAAATGCTGGTAACCAGCATTTTCTCCTTTTCCCACAATGTTTTCACCCTATCAAAGACAAATTCCATCATTAAAGCTATATTTGAAATTGTCTTTTGCCAATTCTTTCTTTGTGGACAAAAGTCTACATTTTTGTTGTGTGATAAAGAGTTAAAACTTGCTTTAAAATTATGCTTTTCTGATCTTCCCTGGGTGGTCTTAAAATAAATGTTTAGCTCATCATATTTACTGTATAAATGGAACTTTTTGCAATGTGGAAATTTTTGCGATTTCATGAATTTGAAAAAATTGCAAACCTTTCTGTTCACGTATTTTATTTCAAGTACACCAACAAATAAGGAGTGTCTTAAGTTTGTACACATTTCTGAATGCAAAATGTACGTAATCGTTATTTCGCAAATTTTGGACACGCGTATAATATATCCATCTATACAGTAACTGTATTGAACTTGTACTGAATGACCACCTGCACTAAGAGACTATATTTCTAACTTACCCAGGATGGTCTCTGTATACAGGTTTGACCATACCTTTGTTTTTCAGGATCTCGGCTTACTGTAACCTTTTTTTTTTTTTCAGTTTCAACCATATCACGATGAACACATTCACAAGACAGGAATCCACTTCTTGCTCAGAGTTGTAGGAACATAACATTTTGAATGTTTGTAAACATGGTTTCAAAATGCAATAATCTGTACCCTAATATACCTGATATACAGTCAAATCTGACATATAGACCACCTGTTTTAAGTGATTCACTGCAGAAACAGACAGCTGTATTTATGGTTTCTATGTCAGTTCTTGAAATAACTTAAGTAAACCTATACTTCATATTCCATCCAGAGTTTAAACGAGCCTTAGAAAGAAGACATGAAAACATTGTTGGAAAAGGAGAAAATTATGGTAACACTATTTTCTTCAGTTTCCATCAGTGTTGTTTGCCCTTATATAGACAATTTCCACCATACAACCCACATTTGTCATCTGCAAATCCTTTAATTTGGACAAGTCAAAATTTTGTCGTCTGGTAAAGAGTTAAACTTGCATTAAAACACTGCTTTCTTCAAGAGACCACTTGTCTTATCTTCCCTGGGTGGTCTCTTAGTAAAAGTTTAGTTTACCATATGTTTGGATACCTGTAAAAAACATCCATTGAGGATACATTTACAGTGTAATTTTGCCTTACATACTGGAAAAAATGACAATCCTCTCTTTAATGATGTACCACACAATAAATTTTAGACATGTCATATTTCAAAGTATCTGCAAATAGGAAAATAAATGAAGCCAAAATGATGGTATATGTCTTTTAAAATGTAGAAAACACTGTAGGAGAATGAGGAAATGCTGGTTACAGGCATTTTCTCCTTTTCAGGCGTTGTTTTCAAAAGCCCTCTTCCTCAGGGCAATTATAAGTTGAGATCTTTGGTGAAGATTTAATCCTACAGAAGACACTGTCAACACTGATTCTGTTTTCACCTTCATTTACCTTTCACCAAAAAGATTTTCAAGTTTTAATGACGCTAAGAAAAAAGATTTTGAAAACATTGTGGGAAAAGGAGAAAATGCTGCTAACCAGCATTTTCTCCTTTTCCCACAATGTTTTCCACCCTTCCAAAAACAAATTTGAATTTTTTAGCCCCATTTGATTTGTCATCTGCTTTCTAATTGGACTATTCCAATATTTAGTTATCTGGTGAAGGGTTAACGAGATTGGACTGTACAACAAACTGTGATACATTGTAACTGTGATATATTGTACTTGTGATGCTGTGGTATTTATTATGTGTATCCTTGATTTTCACCAGTTTTTAATTCACTTTCTTTTGAATCCTGTATTGGCTGTAAGAATTGACCAAGCAGGGCTGAGCTATGTTACTGCTCAATGCATTTTAGATTGAGGTAAAATAAGTAATTCTGAAATCACCATTAGTGGTCATATTTCACTATAAATCAATGAATACGGCATTGGACTGTATTGAATGCAAATTAAAGATAAGAACATGTGAATTTAAATAATATGGATAAGAGGCACCTTTTTTCACAATGTTTTCAGATGATAAAAGAGTACCTAAATACTCTTCATTGTCCATGAAGCAAAGGATGGATAAAGTACTTTATCCTGTCACCTTCTACAATTTCAACCCGATAACAGGGTGCCGTATATTTTTTTTGTTATCCGTCAGTTGGTCACGTGACCACCAAGTGCGCATCCGCTAACTGGGACTATTTTCAACCAAGCGTCTTACTGCCGTAATGAATGAATCAATCACTAGCGAATACTTTTACTCATTTAATTAATAGTCTGTTATGTTAAAACACATTGTCTTCTTTGCCACAATATTTTTCTGCGGATATACGTCATGTTTAATAATTATGACGTAGCCAACATCATTCATGACGTCATTATTACAGCTGCATATCCAGAGAGTTTTGTAAACATGGTTCTACATTTTTTAAAGTTTCTCATAGATCTAGTGAGAAAGATGTCAATATGTAAATTATTTTGAGCGAAATGTTCAATTAAGTCGGATTTTGGATTATAATTGAGAAAAAGGATAAAGAAAATAGACGGTTGGTGTCTTGGATTGGGAAAGTCGATCAGGCTCGGCTCCGGAAATTTATTAAAGGTACGGTCTTTATCAATGATTTTTTTTTCTCGTTTATTTTGTTTAGTTCTGTTACAGTGAGTGACAGGATAAATAGAATAGATGGTTGGTGTCTTGGATGGGTTAAGTTTATCGGGCTCGGCTCCGAAATTTATCCGGTTCGCCTTCGGCTCACCAGATAAATTCCTCCGCCTTGCCCGATAAACTTAATCCATCCAAGACACCAATCATCTATTCTCTATGTCATGATGCATGTGTTTATGTAGATCTATGACAAACAATTCTGAACTGGCTCGAGGCCACTAAAATGAAAAATAAACTGGTCTACTTAGGTCAAAGGTTAGCCATGCCCTGCCAGGTCAATTATTATCCATGAGCCTGGGGAATAAGCATTGAGCAAACATTTCCGGTAGAGGAGAAAATTCTGATTACCAGCATTTTCTCTTCTACCCACAATGTTTTCTCCTTTTTCAAAGACAAATTCCAGCATTTGAGCGATATCTGACTTGTCGCTTCAAATTCTTTGAATTTTGACAGGTGTAAGATTTTGTCATTTGGTAATGACTTTATTGAATTTTTTTTGTGCTTTCATTTTACTCATATTTATTCAATTTCTAGATGTTATTTTTGGAATTTTACTTTTTATGAATTATATAAATGTATTAATGTTGCTTTCATAACTCTTTTCCACACAATCCCAAGCTTTAACAACTCCAAGGAAAAGGAATTTTGAAAACATTGTAGGGAAAGGAGAAAATGCTGGTGACCAGCATTTTCTCCTTTCCCTACAATGTTTTCTACCCTTTCAAAAACAAATTTCATTATTTGAGTAACATTTGATTTGTCGTCTGCAGATGATTTTAATTTGGACCAGCCTAAAATTTTGTCGTCTGGTAAAAAAGTTAAATGGGAGGATTAGCTATCTTTAATCTTTTACGAAACAAGGAAGAAGGTTTTTGAAAAAATTTTGGAAAAGGAAAAGTTTTGGTAATCAGCATTTTCTCCTTTACTCGCAATGTTTTCTGTCCTTTCTGAAACAAAACCAAACAATTAAGACACTCTCAACTGTGTAATCTGTGAATGCTTTCAATTTTGACATGTCTACAAATTTGTTGTCAGGTAAAGAGTTAACCATTTTGGGCACTAAGAAAATTAAATTCATGCTTGGACCCTTTACCAAACAATCCTGACTTTTAACGACCCCGAGAAATGAATCTTTTCAAAAAACATGGAGGGAAAAGGAGAAAATGCTGGTAACCAGCATTTTCTCCTTTTCCCAAAATGTTTTCTACCCTTTTTTAAACAATTTTGCCCATTTGAACCATACTTAATTTGTTGTCTGCAAAAACTTTCCATTTAAAGCAAGTCTAAAATTTTGCTGTTTGGCAAAGAGTTAACCCTTTACTAACAATCCTCAGGTTTAACAACCCTGAGGAAAAAAGGCTTTTGAAAATTTGGGAAAAGAGAAAATGCTGGTTAATGCTAGTAACCAGTATTTTCTCTTTTTCCTTTACAATGTTTTCTGCCCTTTCTGAGACAGATTCTGTCTCTAGTGCTACATATAATTTTAGGTCTACAAATGCATTCAATCGGACCCAGTCTAAAACTTTGTGCTTTTGATTCAGAGTTAGGTAGCAAATCATTTATCAAGTTATTGCAATATTAAAGCTTTTTTTACCTAAAAATCTCACAGCATGTTTGGCACAGTATTGATCCATGATCAGACTGGTAGTTTATGCAGAGTCTTCCATCTAAAAGCAGCTTAGGTTGTAAATATGCATTACATTTTTTGTGCAGGTGCAATAGATTGATTGATGGATGGATGGATGGATGGATGGGTAGGAGGGAGGAAAGGTGGGTGGATGAATGAATGAATGAATGAATGAATGAATGAATGAATGAATTATTGATTAATCAAGCAATTTTTAAGCTGCTTTCAACATAACTTCAATCATGTTTTGGCAACTGCTCAATTTCTCCTGGGTTTCACTAGTTCTGCAAAGGTGTGATTTTTCCTCCTTCAAGGGGATGTTTCTCCCCTTGAAGCTAGATTATGAAAATAAAAAACTGTCCTAGCTCTTAAGTCTATAGTACACAGTCCCAAGTGTTAACGTCCTTGAGGAAGAAGGCTTTTGAAAACATTTGGGAAAATGCTGATAAACAGCATTGCCTGCTTTTTCCACACTGTTTCCTACCCTGCCAAAAACAAATCCCATCATTTGAGCCACATTGGTCATCTGCATTTAATATTTTTAAAATAATGTACATGTATTGACTAAGTATGTGAGAGGTTCCGGGCATTTTCCTCCCCTCTCATATCTCATAAATCACACTCCTGCCAGTGCCAGTTCCATGCACTCAAACACTCCCATGAACACCCAGACCCTAGTTAGGTTTGAAGCCTGGACTTTGAGATTTAAAATCCTGCATCTCTACAGTACTCTACAGTACTTTGTATATCTGTATATAAATGGAAAAAAAAACCTATGGGTTGTGCAAATGCATCATAGCCATGCTCTGGCAAATGGGGGCATCTCCATGATGCATTATACCAAGCAAGTCATCACATAATGACGAATCCATTAAATCTTTACCAGACGACAAAATTGTAGACTGTTCCAAATTGAAAGCATTAGCAGACGACAAAATTAAAGTGACTCAAAAATTGAAATTCGTTTTAAGAAGGGTAGAAAACATTGTGGGAAAAGGAGAAAATGCTGGTTACCAGCATTTTCTCCTTTTCCCACAATTTTTTCAAAAGGCTTCTTTCACAGAGTCGTGAAAACCAGGGATTGTTTGGTAGAGAATTAAATCCATTTTGTCTACCAATTGGCTGATTCATGAGGTAAAATGGCTATTGGGCATGCAGAAAGGTTTGACACAGGTCAGCCTGTGTTGACTGCACAGGCAGATCTGGGTCGATATGAGCCATGCTCTGGCAAAAGGGGGCTTAATGCATCTCCGTGATCCATGGTTCCAAGCAAGCCGTCACATACTTATGGATCTAAAAGATCCACTTTTTTTAACAACAAGTTAATCATGATAGACTAGTCCTTGAACATACAGAAAATTGACCCATAGCGAAAAGTTTCGGCCCAGGTCAGCCTGCGCGGATTGCGCAGGCTGACCTGGGTCGATACTTTTCGCAGATGCATTAAGCACCCTTTTCACAGAGCATGGCTCATATAGTTTCACTCTCTAAATATCACTTCTTGTTTTTGTTATTTTACGTTTTGTATGACTTTTGTTATCTTCTCCCAATGCAATGAAACAATCGTGTATTTTAAAATCTTTTTTGTTTGTAAATATAACCTTAAAACCAAAAATAAATTATTTTTTGACATGTTTGACAGGGTTTTTATTGCCTCTTCAATTGAAACTTTTGTTTACCTTTTAGCAGAAGACAGGATTAAAGACTTGTCCAAATTGAAAGCATTAGCAGACGACAAATTAAATGTGGGTCAATTATTTCAAGTTTTCTTAGAGCGGGATTAAATATTGTGGTAAAAGGAGAAAATGCCAATTTCCCCCCATTGAAGCCAGATTGGAAAATTTGAAATTGTCCCAGCTCTGAACCTTTCACCACACAATCCTAAGTGTTAACAACCTTGAGGAAGGCTTTTGAAAATAGTATGGGAAAAGGCGAAAATGCTGGTTACCAACATTTTCTCATTTTCCCACCATGTATTCAAAAGCTCTCTTGATCAGGGTGGTTAACACTTGGGAATGTGTGCAAAGGGTTTACAGTTTGAACCAAAGCAAAGAATTGAAAGTATTTTCTATAGTCTTCAATGCCACATACATGTGCATTTTCTCCTTTTCCAACAATGTTTTTAAAAGCCTTCTTATTCAAGGTCAAAACTTGGGATTGTATAGTAGTGGGTTGATATATCTTTGTAATGCACAATACCAAGCAATTTTAACATAATATGGATCTATTTTGTCAAGAACCCAGTTGACTTGTGGGGTAAAATGGTCCTTTGGCATGCAGTAAATTTATGAAAACCAAAAAAGCTGATGTGGGTGCAGACCTGCGTATTCATATGTGTCATGTTTGTGCCCTGGGTTTCACTAGTACTAGGCTAGGGCTTAGAAATGTCTTCCTTAAGGACAGTCGAATAAAACACTAAAGTGCATTGAGCAAAAAATCCAACCTATGGTCTTAAGGCTGTGAATCCTGCATCTGCACCACTGAGCCAACCATTGATTGATTGATTGATTGTTTGGTGTTTAATGCCATTTTCAACATTAACGGCCAGTGCACCTATCCATGCTTTCCTGGAGTCACTTTTACCAGTACTCTGCACAATTTTCGTTCCAAACCACTGGCTGCTTTCACACATAACTATTGCCGAGAAAATGGTCAGCGGTGGGAGAGGAATGAATCCTGTCCCAATGACTATCATCAATCCTCAGAAAGAAATTGGCCGAGCCAGGGATCAAACCCACGACCACCTGTTCTGAAGTCCTGCACGCTACCAACTGAGCTACAGGGGGTCGGCCTGAGCCAAGCAGGACCTACCATAATTTTGTTTCAATGGCATGGAAAAACATTGTGAAAAAAAGAGTAACTGCTTGTTACCAGCAATCGTTCTTGCCCTGTAATTGTCTTCAAGTTTGATGTCACAATTGCATGGTTAAGGGTTTACGTAGCTGGAACTTTCCAACAAAATTTAAAAACTAGAGGTCCTTGAGGCCCTGAAATCACTCTACTGGCAGTGATTTTGCTCCTTGCTAGCATATAATTGTTATAAATTCATGATGCAAAAAGGAAATGACTAAAACACACAAAAAAGGGGAGTGTTGTAGCAACTGAGCTTGAACCCACTAAGACAGCATAACTAGGCATGGTGAATTGAACTACTAGTGAAAAAATTGAAGTACAGTTTCTCAAAACCAACTGTTTGGAATCCAGCCAAATTTGATAGGGTTTCAGTACTCATTGTATTAAACAATCCCAGCAAATTTTAAAAAAAATACGACTAATAATGTGGACTTTGTTGAGTAAAGAATACTAAGTCATCAAATGGCTGCTTTTCCTAAACTAATAAGCAAATTTTCTACTTTTAATAGAGTTCAATCCCTTGTCGAACCAAATAATCTTTGCAAGTTTCAAAAGAATTGAATCGAAAATGCATACTTCACTGCCTAAACAAGAAATGGAAATTTTCAACTTTAAATGGCTACTTTTCCCATACTGATTGTCAGAATTTTTTCAAAATCAATAGGGTTTAAGCTATTGATGAGATAAATAAACAGTGCAAGTTTCACGAAAATCCAACAACAAATGCAGACTTTATCGCGTAAGCAAGAAATGGAAATTTTAAACTTCAAATGGCTGCTTTTCCCATACTGGTTGTCAGAATTTTTTCAAAATCAATAGGGTTCAAGCTATTGATGAGACAAACAAACTGTACAAGTTTCACGAAAAGCCAACAACAAATGCAGACTTTATCGCGTAAACAAGAAATGGAAATTTTAAACTTTAAATGGCTACTTTTCCCATACTGATTGTCAGAATTTTTTCAAAATAAATAGGGTTCAAGCTACTGATGAAATAAACAAACTACGCAAATTTCACGGAAATCCACTAGAAATGCAGACTTTATCGTGTGAACAAGAAAAAGACTAATGGACAGACAGACAGATGGACAGATGGAAGGACGACAGAAACCATGCCATGACATAAGCTCTGCTGGCTTTCAGCCAGTAGAGCTAACAAGTAAATAACCACAACAACTAATGAGGTTAAAACATTGTTTAATAAATAATTGACTTAGTACAATACATGTATATAATTACTTTTGGCTACTGTGTTTTTTTCTAAAAGGAATGTACCTAAACACTTTAATGACTCCACTACATAATAAGTGTATGCAAGGATTAATAATTTAAATATATGCAAGTATTAGTAATCAAATGGATGTAATTTTCAAACGAAAAAGAAAAGGCAAACAGCAGCTAAAGCTGATTAACTGTAATTTTGAAAGCTTGGGACAAGTGCAAATGTGTATGGTCAAAAAAAAAATCAGATTTCCTTAACCCTTATCCTGCTAATAAGCGACATAAAATTTTCAAGCCAATACTTAAAACCAAGATTTTTCTATTTCAAAGGTGTATTTCTGAGACAGATATCTCCGTATCAGACAGTGTAGATCCAAGATCAGACTGCACACTCTGTGCAGTCTGATCTTGATCTACATTGTCTGCAAAAGGTCCTTGAGTTGCACTTGGCAGCCTAGAGGTTAATTCTACAACACACAATAAATCCTTACACTGGCCCATTTTAAAAACATTTTGAAATATCAAATTAAATGGGATTAAAATGATGGGATCTTCCTTTAAAATGGCTGAAAACATTGTTGGAAAAGGAGAGATTGCTGGACACCAGCATTTTTCCGTTTCCATCAATGTCTTTAAAAGCTTAATTCCTCAGAACCATTAAAACTTGAGTTTTTATACTAGATAACAAATCTTTTCACTGTCCAATTTTCAAAAGCATTGAAAACTGTCCGATGTAATGTACATGATGGGATTTGCCTTTAAAAAGATAGGACACATTGAGGGAAAAGGAGAAAATGAAAGTTACAAGCATTTTCGCTTATTCCAACAATGTTTTCAAAAGCCTAATTCCTCAGGGTCAATGAACCTTGAGATTGTTTGCTAAAGGGTTCAGCAAATTTTCCAAGTCTAGAACTCTATTCCCTTTGTGAGAACAGTCTAAACATGTTTGGTGAATTCTTTACCAAAAGACAAAATTCTGGACTGGACAAAATTCAAAGCATTTGCAGACAAAATAAATGTAGCTTAAATGATGATTTCTCTCTCTGAGTGAAAAGAAAACATTGTGGGAAAAGGAAAAATTCTCCTCCTTCCACACTGTTTTCAAAGGTCATTTTCGTAAGGGTTGTTACAACTCAGGATTGTGCAAGAAAGGGTTAAAGTCTTTACCCAACAGTCTCTGTTTTACAACCCTCACGAGGAAGGCTGTTGAAAATGTTCGCAAAATAACAAAATGCTTGCAACAGACATTTTCTACATTTCTCATGTTTTCTATCCATTACAAGGCAAATCTCATCACTTGAGTCACGTCTTGTACTTGTAGTCTGCTACTCTCTGATAAAAGCTTATCAAATTATATGGCATTTCACTTTTAAACTCAGCTATTTCAAGTACATCTGATACAGAGAAGAATGATTTTAATGTAAAGTAAATTACTACAGCAAACAGCATTGCTAAACTCAAAATGCCAATTTCAAACAAAACAAAAAAAAAAAAAAAATCACTGAAAAAATCATGTTGAATAATTATTCTGATAAAATGCCTCATGCATGGCAGCACTGTCAACATAAACTCTTTACCAAGCAACAGAATTCTAGACTTGTGCAAATACAAAGCATTTGTAGAGAATAAATAGAAAAAAACACACACACAGTGGAATTTATCTTGAAAAAGTAGAAAACACTGTAGGAAAAGGAGAAAATGCTTGTCACCAGCATTTTTTCCTTTACCCACATTGTTTTCAAAAACTTTTTTCTCAGAGTCATTTTAACCCAAGACTGGTTGGTAAACAGTAAACATTTAAAATTATCAACTAGAAAATCAAAGTCAGTACATGTCAAAAATAGTACAGAGCAAATTGGCAGCAGACAACACTGAAAGAATTCACATTGAATAAAGTTAATCAAAATAAATACTTCTAAAAATACTATTGTAAAAGGAGAACTTATCAAATGGCAAATAAAGTGTCTCCTTTTGCCAAAATGTTTTCAGAAAAATGTCAGCTGCACGACAAAAATAAGTCGCCTGCCGATGGTTATGTGTTACCAATTTCATTTCTTGAGGTTTGTTATAGCCAAAAAAAAAATTGTTAGTAAAACAGTATTCCTACGTATGCAAAAAATGTAGATTTAGATTGGACATCGCAGAGAATTTAGCAGGATGGAGAAAGCACCTTGAGCCACAGAAGAATAAAAACAAAAAAAGAGACTGGAACTGGCCAACTGCACAAATGTTAAATGTTAATAAACAGAACAAGGTCTGCATTCACCAGCAATTCTCAGTTTCATTTTCAGTATCAATGTCGATTTAGAAGGTAGCTTCTGATTGGCTAAATTGTTTGATTTATAACCAATCAGAATTTGTGTTACTTTCAAATTTAGAAAATTTTTGAGAATAAGATTAAATAAGTTCTTAAGAGTGGTTGGTGATACAGACCTGAAACACAAATAAATGAGCCATGCTCTGTGAAAAGGGGGCTTAATGCATGTACAACAAGTATCGACCAATGTTGGGCTGTGCAGTCTGCGCAGATTTACATGGGCTGAAACTTATTGTGGTTTCGGCCAGTTGTTACACAAAAAAGAACTTATGGATCCATTTTACAGTGATAACTTGCTTGGTACAATGCATCACAGAGATGCAATAAGCCCCCTTTGCCAGTGCATGGCTCAAATGATCTGTTCCGTTCTAAATACACCATTTAAAATAATGAGACAAGTGATCAACCCTCAGAGTACCATCAACCACTTTCCTCGATTTTGCCAACTGTTTAAATCAAAATCAGAATATGCAAAATGTGCAGTCTAATTTTGGATCAACGCTGTCGACTATTATTTTGGATATTCATACAGGAAAAAAAAAAATCAAATTGCAATACCCTGGTGTTCTTCACAGATTGGAAAAAAACCAAGAAGATCATTTTATCTGTTTGGCACTCAAAAAGTTAAACATTAAATGTTAATACTCTGAACAGCGAAACATACATGTTGTTTCCATGGAGATAAATAAACAAGAAAAGATGGAAGAGTTAGAGAAAAAGAACACAAGTAAAATACATAGAACAAAAAGGTTAACTTTCTACCTGCCAACAAAATTTTAGACTTGTCTGTATTGAAAACACTTGCAGACGACAATTTAGTTGTGGCAGGAAAACTGAAATTTGTCTTTGGATGGGTAGGAGACATTGTAGCAAAAGAAGAAAATACTGTTCACCAGCATTTTCTCCTTTTCTGAGAAAGTTTTCAAAAGCCTTCTTTTTAAAGGCTGTTAAAACTCCAGATAAAAGGTAAAATAAGTTAATGAATGAGACATTTATAACAAATGAGACATTCTCAAAACAGAAAAGATGAGAAGAAAAAGCAGACTTGTTCAAAAATATTACGGCAAAAAGAGAACTTGTCTCCAATAGGCAATTTCGCCTTTTGCCAAACTTGTTTTTAAATACTTCTATGTAAAATAAAATACTTCTTTGTAAAATTATAAAAGCTTAACTTTCTACCAAACAACAAAACTTTAGACTTTTCCAAATTGAAAGCATTTGCAGACAAGAAATTAAACATTGCTCAAATGACAGGCTTTGTCTTTGAGAGAGTAAAAAACATTGAGAGAAAGGGAGAAAATGCTGGTTTCCAGCATTTTCTCCTTTTCACACAATGTTTCCAAAAGCTTCTTCTTCTGGGTTACTTCTTCTTCTTGTTAAAACACAGGATTGTTTGGTAAAGGCTAAAAATATTTTCTCATTTCCTATCTTTAAACACTTAACCACACAATCCCGATCCTGACAAAGAGAGCTTTTGAAAACATTGTATGGAAAAAGAGAAACTGTGATTACCAGCATTTTTTCCTTTTCCTACAATGATCTCTCCCCTATGATAGACAAAGTTCCTGTTTTGAGTAACATTTAATTTGTCACCTGCAAGTGCTTTCAAATTAGACTCTAAAATTTTGTCATTTGATAAAGAGTTCAGACTGTTTTTAAAGTTTTCTATGCTAAAGTCATTTCAGTACATAATGAATCAGAGAGACAAGTTTCAATGACAAAATAACCCTTTCCCAAACAATCCCATGTTTCAAAAACCCATAGGAGAAAGTCTACTGAAAATGTTGTGGTAAAAGGAGAAAATACCTGTAAGCAGTATTTCCTCTTTTTCCCACAAAGTTTTCTACCTTATCAAAAAACAAATTCAATAATTTGAATCACATTCGATTTTGACATGACTTCAGTTTGGACAAATCTGTACTTTGTGATCTGGTTAAGGGATCAAAAACAAATAAATTTCAACATTTTAGCCATACTTAATTTCTCGTCTGCAAATATTTTCAAAATAGACACGTCCAAAAATGTGTTGTCTGCTAATAAGTTAACACTGTTTTAACTCTTTACCAAACGACAAAATTCTAGACTTGTCCAAACTGAAAGCATTTGCAGACGACAAAATAAACATGACTCAAAAATTGAAACTTGACTTTAGAAGAGTAGAAAACATTGTGGGAAAAGGAGAAAATGCTGGTTACCAGCATTTTCTCCTTTTCCCACAGTGTTTTCAGAAGGCTTCTTCCTCTGGGTCTTAAAAACCAGGGATTGTTTGGTAAAGAGTTGAACTGTGTATCATTTATGTTGCTATGCCCAGTGCATATGTATCAAGATGAAAGTGTGTTAAAATAACAAATGGAATAATATGTTAAATGGTTAAAGACTAGGACAGAAGTTTGAGACAGAGTTAAATACATGTTTATGGACGGAAAAATATAAAATATTGAGATTATCTAATCATTGCCTTCCACTAAAATGCACAAGTATTTCTTTCTATCATTTTTATATCTATAAAGCACCAATAACTGTTACTCATGATCTTCTTGTGTTTTGAGTATGCATGATTTATAACCGGAGACTGTGATAAAACAGTCACACTTTTACTGCTGCATTCTAAAGGTAAAGTTTAGTGTATGGGACCTACATATCAGCTGTAAAGGACCTTTATACCAGCAGTAAGGTACCTATATACTGGCTGCTAATTCTAAACACTCCAGGCATGCTGTGTAACAAAATAAATACTGATCCTGAAAAAAAAATAGATAAAAAAAAGTACTTATGAAACTATACATGTACAAGCACTTGTATTGTAATTTAGACCTACTACCGGGACCATGTGTAAACAAAAGTCAACGGCATCACATATAAAGTACAATCACATGTAACGATCCTCACTAACAGAGGCACATTTCATTGAGATACAGTGTCTTATAAGTATATTAAAGCTTTCGTTTCTCATTTTTTTACCTGTTATTAGTTATTTAATAATTTGGTTTTGTTACAAGCACCATGTAGGTTCTGATAATATTGCACTGTCTGGAAGACTTGTTCATTTTCTTACCATATATGCACAACAGTACTCAAAGAGAGATAATCCTATTGGAAAGGCAATACAAATTGAAAAAAAGCATAACTGTGTCAAAAAAGTTTTGAGGGTTACCTGCCCTTATTGAATGGGTTCCTCTTTTAACAGTTAACACATAGACTAAATTTGAAGTAAATATTACCTGAACTAAGAGAGATATATGAAAATGTCAAAGTTTTCCAACAATGACCCAGGCAATGACAAGGCTATGACAATACTTCAACATTTTTCTTCACAAACAATCCAGCTAATAATGGAAACATTTGGAAATCACCTGTATGGTTAACTCTTTACCACACAACCTGGGTTATAGTGATCCTGAGAGAAAAAAGCTTTTTGAAAACATTGCTGGAAAAGGAGAAAATGCTGGTAACCAGCATTTCCTCTGTTTTCCACAATGTCTTATACCCCTGCAAAAACAAATTTCAATTTTTTGAGTCACATTTATTTTGTTGTCTGCAAATGCTCTCAATTCGGACAAGTCTAAAATTTTGTTGTTTAGTAAACGGTTAAAAGATAAATCCCACTTACCCTAGTCTGGATCATTCCCTGTCTCTGTCTCCGGAGTTCTGTTACAATATCTACTATGTTGAACTGTAAAAAAAGATAAACATCCTTCTTAGCTTCTTTTTCCCTACAATTTTGTATTTTCAGCATTATGGGAAAAAGGAAAACAAGAGCTCAGAATGTTCAGCTGCATTTGCTTGATTTTCAGTGAATATTCAAAGTCAACTGAAAATTCAAAGTCAAAAAAGGGTAACTGTGTAAAAATACTTTGATAGTTACCTTCCCTTGTTGTGTGGGTTCCCTTTTTAATAGTGAACAACTTCTCCAAGTTTAAAGTAAATATTCATTAATGACAGAGATCTGAAGGTATGAAAAAAAAAAAACCTAATCACACTGTATAAAACTGCAAAGCTCTTTATCATACAATCCCAACTTTTAATGACCCTGAGAAAGATGCCTTTTGAAAACATTGTGGGAAAAGGAGAAAATGCTGGTAACCAGCATTTTCTCCTTTTCCCACAATGCTTTCAACATATACAAACAAAATGTTCAAATTTTAAGTTACATCTACTGCAAATTCTTTCAATTCGGACCAGCCCAAAATTTTGTCATTTGGTACAGAGTTAATAGATCATATCTTACCTTTAATCCTTTTTCTACATGGGCTAGAGCAATATCAATAGTTATAAATGTCCCTGATCTACCAATCCCCGCACTGCAGTGTACTATCATAGGTCCTGTAGTCCTTAGTAAGTGACATAATCTCACACACTGAAAGTAAAAGTCAAATTTAACCATTTACCACACAATCCTGACTTTTATCGAGCCCGAAGAAAAAGGCTTTTGAAAACTTTGTGGGATGCTTTCTTCCATTCCCAAAACATATTTCATTTTTTTGAGCCACATTTGAATTGTTGTTTACAGATGCTTTCAATGTGGACAAGTCAAAAATTTTTTCATCTGGGAAAGGGTTCATCACATGAACACTTCAATGTACTGTATGGTCCTTTATTTGTCAGTAAGTGACATGATCTCATGTACTGAAAGTGCAGTCTAAACTTAATCAAAAACAAAACTACATGTACAGTGAACTGGTAGTATTCCTGTACTTATCAGTAGTGACATGATTTCATGTGCTAAAAGTGCAGTCAAAACTTGGTCATTTTCCACACTACAATGTACTGTCAATGGTCCTGAACTTGTCAGTTACAAAAATAATCTCGTGTACTGAAAGTGAAGTCTAAACTCAGTCAATTTCAACACTACGGGGTACTTTACTGTCAGAGGTTCAGTACTTGTCAGTAAGTGACATGATCTCAAGTACTGAAAGTGCAGTCTTAGCTTGGTCATTTTCCATACCACAGTGTACTGTATGGTCCTGTACTAGTCTGTAAGTGACATTATTAGTTGTACGGTCAGGTGGCAGGGGACTTGGAAACTTGTTCACGGCTGTCATGTCGCCCCGAGCCGAAGGCGAGGTGGGGACATGATTCACCACAGCCGTGAACAAGTTTCCAAGTCCCCTGCCACCTGACCGTACAACAAATTTATTATACTGCAAAGTTTTACCATTCCAACGTGTGTTAAGCGAAATTTACCTGTTTTTTTTTTGGTTTCAAAAATTGAGTACGCTGACGAAGTAAAATTCCCCTTCTGAGTGCCCCAATTCAATGAAAACTGATGTCACTGGGAAATGACGTCACTGAAACCTTGGTAAAACGTGCAGTTTGGTGCATAATCTTGATGTTAATCTTGATCAACGCCGCCATTTTGGATGTTGTGTTGAAAGTGTAGTCATGTATACGGGGCTCCCGAAAGGGAAATTGCTTTTACGTTGGTTTTGCCAGTGTACATGATATATATGTTCAGGGCATATTATCCAATCAGATCACGAGAAATTTCTTTGCAGTATAATAAGATCTCATGCGCTGAAGGTGCAGTCTAAACTTTGTCAAAAACAAAACTATAGTGTTCTGATAGTGTTCCTGTACTGGTCAAGGAGTGAGATAATCTCATACAATGAATGTTCAGTCAAGTCAAAAACTTAATCACAACAAGACTACAGTGTACTTTCAGTGTTCTTGTACTTGTCAGCAAGTGACTTATGTTTGAGGTTAATATCTTCAGTAATAACAGAGATATGAAAAAATGTCAAATTTTTCGAACAACCACAATGCAGATGCAGACAATCCCAGGGCTATGACGAAACATCGACCGTTCCTTTGAAAACAGCCAAACTAGATCTAACAGACAGAGTTTAGAGATAAAGTGGCATAAAAATCTATGCCATGCATTTACATATGACCCATGCTCTGTGAAAAGGAGGTTTAAAGCACAGACTGTGCAGGCTGACCTAGGGTGATACTTTTTGCTTATGTAAAATTTTCTGCATGTCCAAAGACCGCTTAACCTCAGGATTCAGTCTGTTTTTTGACTCTGAAAAATTGATTCTATGGATCCACAATTTTGTGATGACTTGCTTGGTACAACACAACCTTGAGATGCATTAAACCCCCTTTTGCCAGAGCATGGCTCATATGTACAATTACCAAAGATATATTTAACCCTTTACCACACAGTCCCGAGTTTTAACGACCCTGACGTATAAGCCTTTTGAAAACATTGTGGGAAAAGGAGAAAATGCTGGTAACCAGCATTTCTCCTTTTCTCACAATGTTTTCTATTTGTCTGAAGCTAAACTCTATGTTTTAACTCATGTGAAATTTGTCAACTGGAAATGCTTTCAATATCAATTGGTTGAAAAAATTGCCATGTGGTACAGGATTAAACTGATATCTGCTGAAAAAAATCTATGAAATCCTACGAATACATTTATAACGTCATTCAGCATAAAACATTTACCAAACAATCCCATGTTTAAACTACCCTGGCAAAGAAAAAGTCTTTAAAAATATTTGTGGGTTAGGGTTAAAGTTGGCATTTTCTCCTTTTCCAACAATGTTTTCTAATCTGTCAAAGACCCACCAGTTGAGTCACATATGTTGTCTGCAGATGCTCTCAGTAGGAACAAGTTTAACCTTTCTTCTGTGATTGAACTTTTTACCACACTACACTAAGTTTTAACAGCCCAGAGGAATAAGACTATAAAAACATTGAGGGAAAAGGAGAAAATGCTGGTTGCTAGCATTTTCTCCTTTTCCCATAATGTTTTCTACCATCTCAAAAGAAAAGTAAATCATTTTAGCAACATTTCATTTGTATGTCTGCAAAAGCATTCATTTTGGACTAATCTTAAATTTTGCCATATGGCAATGAGTAAACTTTTTATCACATGACAAAGGTGACTCAAATAATGGATTTTACCTCTAATTGAGTCTAAAACATTCAAAATGGGGATTTTTTGGTAAAGGCTTAGGTCATATCATTTTACAGTGTACACAGAATACAAAATTCACAAAAAGCATCATCATTCTGGTTACCTGCAGTAAAGGTACAGCTGAAGACGGGGTACCATGATCAGGCCAACTTGTAAAATTTACGTGATAAACACAGCGACTTTCTCCAGATGGTATATCCTCCATCAGTATCTTACGAATATCAAAATCGTCTAAATTGTTCCAGTACAGAAGAGTTAAACGGTATTTACTGAAAAGAAAATTTACATATTTAACACACATTATGAACATCTAAATGTAAAATTTAATAAAGTTGTTTTCACTAGAAGAAAATTTTACAAAGTTTTCGTCCACTCTGATAGAGAATCACTGACACATGGTGAAGGTTGCACTCTTACAAGCTAATAGGGGATGTACATTAGCTGACCATTAAAGCTCAGCTTGAACACCTCTTGCTTAGGTGGGCTAAAAACATCTGTTGCCTTTATGTGTTGTTTCAGCTCCCCCATACTTGTACACTGCTCCTTTTAGAACCTGATAATTCTAAGTTTCCAGAGTGAGTTCATTTGTGTGGAAACAAATACTGACAGACAGAGCTGTGCTGAAAATGTCGAGGGGTTACAGGTGGAAGGGGATATTTGTGGAGGGGTCACAGGTGAAAGGGGATATTTGCCAAACTTCACTTTTTTGCATAAAGATAAATAATATTTGTATATCTATCATATGTAAAAATAGCTGTACTATGAAAGCTTCCTGATCGAGACATGACAAAAGGGATAAGGTGATATCTGCAACATGAATTTACATTTCAAGGTAAAAGGTAATACATGTATCTGCAAATATTTTCAGGTAAAAACGGCTATGTGCAAAAATATTGCCCTTTTCCACTGTAATATGTTTTTTCAGAAATCAAAAAATTCAATGGTAAAAGTGGATATCTGAAAAAAGTGACCTGTAAAAATAAACAAATACTTTGCAAAGTGCCTATCAAACCATTTTTGTTAAAAAGAAAAGACATCAAGAAAACAGGTGGAATAGCACTATAGTTATAATTTGAGCCAGCTCACCTATTGCACACATCTAAAGGAGTATCTGTAGATTCCGGCCAGTATCTGTGACATTTGACCTTCATGGATTCCATATCTAAGGTCAACATGGCTATCACAGTGACCTCTTGTTGCCAGGTCATTTCCCAGAAGTCATCAGTGGTTTCAGGAAGTGGCCCCTGACATGCGATGTACCTGCACACAGAGCCCCCAATATTGTACTGGATATGACTGGCGTTGATATAATCTGTTCTACCGTCATTTGAGATCTTTACACGATTTGTATTATCTGAAATATTTAAAGCTGTAGTAGTGACCACCTCTAAAAACTTAGCAAGCAAACTGTAACATCATTGTCACATCAATACAATAGGTCACTTGTCTTTCTTAGGTTTCACCAGTATGGAGCTGTGAAGTGCCTTTCCCAAGAACACTCTCATGGTATCCAGTTAAGGCTCACCCATGTTTTCTCAATTTCTAATTCCCACAACAAAAAAGAGATGAGCCATGCTCTAGTAAAAGGGGAGTTAAATGCACCTCTGTGATGCAGTATTCCAAGCAAGCCATCATATGGCTTGCAACACGCGAAAAGGGGCATTTGGCACAGGCTAATCCGAGACAGCACTTTACGACTACATTAGATTTTTTCCTACAGTAGACCTGCGTGAAACAGAAAATCACACACAATGGGAAAGTGTTGTTTCGGATTAGCCTGTGCGGACTGCGCGGGCTGATCCTGGACGACACTTTATGCAAATGTCCGAATGCCCCTTTTCGTGTGTTGCTAGCCATATAATCATGGATTGATTTTGTCTAACAACCGACTAAATCATGAGGTGAACTGGTCCTTGGATATGCAGAAAATTGACCAATAGCAAACATTTTTGACCAAGGTTAGCTAGTGGGGACTGCGCAGCTTGACCTGGGTAAATACTTTACCAGACAACAAATTTTAGGATGAACCACACTGAATGCATATGCAGACAAAAGAATTAAATGAAGCTCAAATAATGATTTCTGTCTTTGGAAAGGCAGAAAACATAGTTGAAAACGGAGGAAATGCTGGCTACCAGCATTTTCTGCTTTTCCCATGATGTTTACCAATGCTTTCTTCCTGAGGGTCTTAAACACATAGGATTGTTTGTTGAATCTTTTCCAAACAATCCCGACCTTTAATGACTGAGGAAATAGCCTTTTGAAAACCTTGTGGGGGGGAAAAAAGAAAATGCCAGTAACCAGCATTTTTTTCCCTTTCCAAGGAGGTTCTCTACACTTTCACAGATAATTACCAGCATTTAATTGTCGCCTGCAAGTGCTCTCAATTCGGAAATATCTAAAATTTTGTCATTTAGTAACATGTTAACTCTCTATCACATGACACGGTTTAGACTTAACCTGAATTGAAAGCACTTGCAGACGACAAATATGTGACTTAAAAATTAAAATTTGTTTTTGGAAGGGTAGAAAACATGTGGGAAAAGGAGAAAATGCTGATTACCAGCATTTTCTCTTTTTCCCACTATGTTTTAAAAAGCTTTCTTTCTCTGGGTCGTTATAACTTGGCACTGTCTGGTAAAGTGTTAAAGGGTTAGTCATAGCGTACAAAGTAAATCGACATACAAACACTTACATGGCAGAACATTTCTAAACCTATTCTTGGGTTTGTTATGCTGTAGGCTTGCATCCGTGCATTCATCTGCATCAGGAACGATTCGGAGTTGTCTGAATTCTTGTTGTGGATCCCCGATGTCTACCTTCCGTTTTAACTCCGCCACAATGTCAGGTATACATGGCCTAAAGTTTTCACTGATTGTCACTAATGGCACACTAGACAGCCAGCCTGGCGTTACCTCTTCTGGCACTGCTATGTCTAAACTGCGCAATTCATTTGAGATAATCTCTTCGGTGAATTTTTGTTGATGAATTTCTAAATCACTTCTAGGTAATGAATCGGAATTTTCTGTTTCAAGATCAATCTCATCTGGTGTATAATCGATCACTTTGGAAGTACCAAGGTATTTATGCGAAGCCCTTGACCTTTCTTTCGTTTTGTCAAGATTGTTTGAATCATCACTAACATCATCAATATCATCATCACTAACATCATCAATTTCATCAGTATTCTGATCCTTCTTCATAACATTTTCTTGGAGAATTCTTTCTGCCTCGGCAACCAGATCATCGACCCCTGTGTCAGTGATGTCATCAGGGACATGTTTAGTTATTGATAAACTGCTCTCCTCTGCTTCACTTGTAACAGTTGTATTTTCTATTTTACCATTTGTCACACTGTTCACATTGTCTTGACGAGTCATCCATGATAATCTCTTATTCTGACTCCTGTAATACAAGTTATTCTAATTTCATTTTTTCTAAAAATATCTCTTGCTTAAACTAGAACTGTCGCAAAGCACCTAGTCACTGAAGCAGCAAAATCAGAGAACAGAAATGATTTTCAAACCAAAGATCACCAGTGACCTTGACCATTCACCCTTGCAACACTTACATAAAGTTTCAGGGTCCTAGCTTAAACAGCTATTGAGTTAAGGCACGGAAATGATTTTCAAACAAAGTTCACCTGTGAGCTTGACCTTTTACCCATGTGACTTAAACAAAACGACACCTCCTTGGGTCATGAGATCACATTAGAAAAAAATGTGAAAATAGGTAACAGCTCAGAAAGATACAAAGATAAAAATTAGCTCAGAAAAAGATAAGAGAAAGGCTACTAGACAAGAAAACAAGAGGGCCATGATGGCCCTGTATCGCTCCACTGGCTATTAAGTAAAAACACTACAAGCCAAACATTACAATATTCAGCAAATTGATTTCAAACACGAGGACATGCAAACATTTTTCTATCTAATCCTACGAGAAAGTTGTGATCCATGGGCAAAGCCAATTTTGATCGCAAAGCTATAATTATTTGAATCCTGGCGGAGGTCCACAATATAAAGCTCCATACCAAATAATTCAGTTCTTGAATGTTATAAACAAGAAGATTTTCAAATTTTTCTCAATGAAAAGCCCTGTAAAACATGAAACCCATGAGACAGGGCTAAATCTAATAGCCTTAGTCTTTATAATGGTTAGTAACATGATGACTTAAGATAGTTTTCATTACAAAAGCCCATGTAAAACTGGTGACCTTGTGCCCCGTGGTGTGGGGACAAACTTGGGTCAAGGACTATAATTTGGGCCCTCCTTGTAGAGGCCCACTAGATAAAGCTACATGCAAAATTTGGTAGACCCCATGGCTATTATTTGAAGGAACTTGGTAGAGACCCACTAGATACAGCTACATGCCAAATTTGGTAGCCCTAGGCCTTACAGTTTCAGAGAAGAAGAATTTTGAAGAATTCCTTCATTTCTATATGGTGCAAGAAGTCCCCATTCACCAGAGCCACATTTTTTGACGGATCAAAATTTTACGAACAATTTTTAAAAAGGGTCACCCAAGGAGCATATCTGTGAAATTATTTCAAAATCTGACCCGTGGTTTCAGAGGAGAAGATTTTTAAAGAATTCCCTAAAAAATTCCATTTGGTTGCAATGGCAACCAGAGTTTTTGATGGAATCAAATTCTGTGAACAGTTTTTAAAGAGGACCTTCCAAGGAACATTCCAGCCAAGTTTGGTCCAAATCTGCCCAGTGGTTTAGGAGGAGTTGATGTTTAAAGAATTGTTGACGACACACGACGCACAACGGACACCAGGTGATCCTAAAAGCTCCCCTTGAGCACGTTGTGCTCAAGTGAGCTAAAAAGTTAACATACAGATGGACGCACAACGGACAACGGGCCATAACATAAGCCTGCTGGCCTTTGGCCAGTGGAGCTAAAAAACTTGTCTAGCACCAATCATGTATCACTGCAGCTTGATAATCAAGGGAGATAAATAGTAACGAACTTTATCTTTCATAAAAAGAGTTATTTCCCTTGATTAATGTTTAAATTGAAGTGACAATATTTTGAAGCCCATGTTAAACTTGCGATCCCTGGAATGAAGGCAATTTTGACCCCAGACCTACAATATGAAACTAGAATGTGTGGTTATACACAAAAAGATTTTTTAATCTTGCCCAATAAAAAGTCATGTAAAACAAGTTTGCTGAATAAAAGGCCCTGTAAAATATGTGATCCATGACACAGGTTTATCAAGTTTTCACTATAAAAGCCAATGTAAAACTTGTGACCCCTGGTGTGGAGTCAAACTTGACCCCCAAAGTTAAAATTTGGGCCCTCTTGGTAGAGGCCCATTATATAAAGTTACATGCAAAATCTGGTAGCCCTAGGCCCAAATATGGCTATGTACAAGTAGATTATTAAAGTTTCCTTATATAAGACCATGTAGAACTTGTGACCCCCTGGGGTGGGGCTACATTTGACCCCCTGGGCTATAATTTGGGCACCCTTGATAGAGACCCCCTAGATAAAGCTAAATGCAAAATTTGATAGCCCTAGCCCTTATAGCTAGATGCGAAAGATTTTCCTATATAAGCCCGCCCATGTAAAACATGTTACCCCCCGGGGCGAAGTCAAATTTGACCCTCGGCTATAATTTGGACACCCTTGGTACAGGTCCACTAGATAAAGCTACATGCCAAATTTGGTCGCCCTAGGCCCCATGGCTAGGTCAAAGAAGAATTTTAAAGTTCTCCCTATATAAGCCCATGTAAAACTTGTTATATAAGCCCATGTAAAACTTGTTACCCCCGGGCAGGGCCTAATTTGACCCCAGGGCTATAATTTGAACAATCTTGGCAGAGGTCCACTAGATAAAGCTACATGCCAAATTTGGTAGCTCTAGGCCCTATGGCTAGGTAGAAGAGGAATTTTAAAGTTCTCCCTAAATAAGCCCATGTAAAACTTGTGACCCCCGGGGCGGGGCCAATTTTGACCCCAGGGCTATAAATTGAAGAAACTTGGTAGAGGTCCACTAGATAAAGCTACATGCCAAATTTGGTAGCCCTTGGCCTTACGGTTTCAGACAAGAAGATTTTCAAAGATTTTCAAAATTTTTCAGTTTTGTTGCCATGGCAACCAGAGTTTTTGAAGGAATTAAATTCTTTCAAGAAATTCTGAAGAGGACCATGGCAGGATCATTTCTGTGAAGTTTCATCAAAATTGGATGGGTAGTTTCAGAGAAGAAGACGTTTTAAAAAAAAGTTAACGCACGGACGGACGCACGGACGGACGAACGGACGCACGACCGACAACAGGCCATGACATAAGCCCGCTGGCCTTCGGCCAGTGGAGCTAAAAATGAGGAAAGAGAGATTAGCTCAGACAAAAGAAATTCAAAGAAAAAAAATGGCTCAGACCACAGATAAGGACAGAGATATTAGGCTACATAAGTTTTTGCACAATGCAGGCAGCGCCGATGATGACATCAGGGCTACGACATTACCTGGACGTTTTCTTTGAAAACAGCTGAGCTAATAAGAAAAGAGAATTTATCTAAAAAAAAGTATGCTTCTTTGTTATTGCTACTTTGCCCTGTGCAATGTTTACTTCTGTTTTCATCCATATTGGGATCAAATATTTCTGCAGGACCTTTTGACTGTGTATTCCATGTACTTCTTTTGATATTTCAGAAAGGTTTAGGGGCAACAGATCAAATTGAGAGCTTAAGTCAATCAACATACTGTGGTACATTGCATACAAAAAAGTAAAAAGATAAACTAGTGGGTCATTGGCCCTAAACCTCTCACCTGAGCAAAGACATCTAGGACTGATAAAGCTGAAGAGATCCTGGTTGTGATGACATGAAATACATGAATGCTAGTGACCTACTTTTAGTCAGATATATCAAGACAAACATTCTGACCAAGTTTCATGAGTGTATGGCTCATGTGGCATCTAGAAGGGGCACAAGTTTTTCTAAAATTTGGCACAGTGACCTACTTTTTGACCCAATGTGACCCAATTTCAAGCTTGTCTGAGATATCATCAACACAAATATTCTGACCAGGACTGAAAATGTATTCTCTTGAGTGCACACAAGGTTTTTCTAAGATTTTTTTTCCTAGTGACCTACTTTATGACCCAGAGTGATCAATTTTAAACTTATTCAAGATGTCATCAAGACAAAAATTCTGAACATGTTTCATGAGTATCAAGTTGATAATGTCGCCTAAAGACTGCACAAAAGGTTATTCCAAGATTTGGCCAAGTGACCTACTTTTTTACCCGATTTCAAACCTGTCTGAGATATCATCAAGACAAATATTCTGACCGTTTTCTTGAGTATCAGACTGAAAATGTGGCTTCTAGAAGGCGGAAGGTTTCTTCTAAGATTTGACCCTGTGACTTACTTTTTGACCCAATGTGACCGAATTTCAAATATGTCCAAGATATCATCAAGACAAACATTTTGACCCGGTTTCATGAGTATCAGACTGAAAATGTGGCCTCTAGAAGGCACTCAAGGTTTTTCTAAGATTTGAACTGGTGACCTACTTTTTCACCACCTTTTTCACTTTTTCTAGAGTGCACACAAGGTAATTGTTGATGTCCAGATGACGGACACAGCACTCACACAAAAGTACTTCGTACTCAGGTGAGCTAATAACAACAGAATTACCTGGAGACAGTTATAGATAGCTTCCCTTGTGAAAGCCTCAAAATTGTTGCTGCTTTAGTATGGTTCATACCTATCAAGGATTCACCATTGATCTACAACAGAAAATATTTCATCCTTTTTTAACCTCCGACTGCCAAATAAATAAATGAATTATACAGATGAATTCATGAGCTGTTTGAATTTGTGATCAATAATTGATCTACAACAGAAAATATTTTATCATTCTCTAACCTCAACCTGCCAAATTAATAGGCAAATGAATATATGGATGAATTAGTGAGTTGTTTGAATTTGTGATCAACCATTGATCTACAGCAGAGATTATTTTTATCCATTTTACCTTTAGATTGCCAAATAAATAGATAAATAAATGGAGGCAATTTGTGGGCTCAGTTGATCAAGACAAATTAAATGTGGGTTAACTCTTTCCATACAAGAAAATTTAAGACCCATCCGAACTGATTGCCTTTGCAGACGACAAATCACAAGTGGCTCATATCATGGTATTTGATTTTCAGGTAGAAAACATTGTGGCAAAAGGAGAAAATGCTGGTTGCCAGCATTTCCTCAATTAGTTTTAGTTTAAACATATTTTAAATAAATGAATGGGGTCAGGCCACAAGTTCTTCCAACTTTCTTTTTTTTCCTACAATGTTTTCAACAGCCTAATTTCTCAAGGTTGTTAAAAATTGGTACTGAGTGGTAAAGGGCTGAATGATAGGACTTGTACTAAAAAAAGAGTAGAAAACATTGTGGGGTAAGGAGAAAATGCTGGTAACCAATGTTTACTACCTACTGAGGAAACTATACTATCATTTGGAAAACATTTGAATTGTCTTTTATAGCTTCCTTAAATATGGACTAGGCTACTGATTGATTGTATGGTGTTTAACGCTGTTTTCAACATTATTTCAGTTATATCGCAGCAGCTAGTGCACCTATCCATGCTTTCCTGGAGTCTCTTTTACTCTGCACAATATTCTTTCCAAGCCACTGGCTGCTTTCCCACATAATTATTGTCAAAACAACGGTCAGCAGTGAGAGATGAATGAATCCTGTTGCAATGACTATCATCAACAAAGAAACTGGCCAACCCCGGGATCAAACCAGCAACCCCCAAAGGACAAGTCTAAAATAGTGTTGTGCGTTAAAAGTTTAAATCAAACAAGAAATTCAAATAATGTGATACATATACCTGTAGGATTTTATCTCCCACTCTGAGCCTCCCATCTTGGTCAGCAACGCCCCCTGGTGAGATAGTTCGAATAAAGACACCAGTCTGATTCTGTGTTTCAGTGGACACTAGACTGATACCCAGTCCACCGCTGGCTGGTTTCTGGAGATCAATCTGGTACACAGACATCTATAAATGAAAGAAAAATCATTTATTGTTTTTATAGATTTCTATACAGTTTTGAACTCTACTTCAGTTGAAAGCTGATGTCAGCTCACCTATCCATGGAAAAATATTACTAAAAACCATTAATCCTTCTGTAGTTTGCTGTATGCAATTAACTCATCATCAGACAATTATATAAATTTATAGAATATTAAAATAAAATTATAGATACAAGCATCTTGAAAGCATTTAATTTAATTTTGCAGACAACAAATAATTTACTTTCCATGTATTACATGTCATGTGTAAGACAAATTAAATGTGGCTCAAATCACGGGGCCATCTCTGAAAGGGTAGAAAGTATTGTATGCAAAGTCTTTCCAACAATTTTTTCAAATGTTTTCATCCTCAGGGTCATGAACAGTTGGAATTAATCCTTTTACTACACAATGTCAAGTTTAACAACCCTGAGGAAGAAGCCTTTTGAAAATATTGTGGAACAAGAGCTTCACAGAGTGGCGCATATAAGCCCGAAGGGGCTTGTCAGTGAAATAGGTTAAAATGAAGGATGTATCATAAAAGAACAAAACTTTAGGAGAAGATAGCTGCACAACAAATTGGTTGTTTCAGATTTCAAGGGCAGATAACTTTAGAATGCCTAAGGACACCCAAATGTAAAGAGTCACATGCACAACTACACATCATAGAGATTCATTGTGGTAAGTTTCAACTTATTCCAATGGAAACTGTAAGAGGAGTTGCACACACAAGAAACTGCTAACAGACGGATGGACGGACGACTGGGCCATAACATATGACCCTTCGGGAGTATAAAAAGGAGAAAATTTATGTCATGTGATAAAGGGTTAATTGATAAAAATACCAAACTCCTGATGGCTTGCAACACGCAAAAAGGGGCATTCGGACATTTACGTAAAATGTCGTCTCAGATCAGCCTGCGCAGTCTGCGCAGGCTAATCCGAGACGGCACTTTACGACTACATTAGATTTTGTACTACAGTAGACTTGTGTGAAACAGAAAATTACATAAATACGGAAAGTGTCATTTCGGATTAGCCTGCGTGGTCTGCGCAGGCTGATCCGAAACGGCACTTTACGCAAATGTCCGAATGCCCCTTTTCGCGTGTTGCAGACCTGATAATAATAATCAGTAATATCAAAAGAATCAGGGGAACTTTTCTCTGAAGTGCATTTAAATGCATGAAATTTGCGCATGTAGTTTAGGTAAGCAACCATCAAGTCTGAAAACAAGTTTTACTGAACAGCATAACTTTACGAATTTTGAGTAAATATTTGCTTAACTTTACGCCAGCTCATACCTTTGGGTAAAGAAGGGATCATATGTGTGTACATGTATGTTCGATCCCCAAAAATGTGTGTAAATCTACGAAGTTTAGTGAAAGGTACCCAAGGTTTTTGGGGTTTACTTGCTTTTGTATTAATCACGATCAAAAAAACAATTGGCTCAGATCAACATTGTCCCAATTTTTGGTTATATATTTTAACCAAAATAGCTTCGAGGTTCCAATAATAAGTTATCTTACTATCTGACTGAAAGTGTTCTTTTAAATTTGAGGATATTAAAAAAAAGAATAAATGTAACGTTATCTACACACACACAAAAGTGCATGAATTCTAGAATTTAGAAAAAAAAATGTTGAGCAAAAGTTCACCATCTCCTTGTAATTAATTCTATTTTTGGAACTACTACAAATCAAACAAAGAACTAAAATTTTAAATCTACTTTAATATCTGTTTGTACAATAAAAAGCATAAAACTACACTAGTTATCTGCATCTACAAGAGTTTAACCTTAACTCTCTACCAGAACACAAAATTTTGGATTTGTCAAAATTGAAAGCATTGCAGACGATAAATCAATTGAGACTGAAATGAAAGAATTTGCCATTGAAAGAGTAGAAAACAGTGGAAAAAAGAGAAAATGCTTTCACAAGCATATTCTTATTTTCCCCCTATGTTTTCAAAAACCTTAATCGTCAGGGTCTTTATAAGACTGGGCTATGTGGTAACGGATAAAGTTGACTGTCAGATCCAAAATCTATTTGTTTAGCAGCACACAAGCCTTGTTTCTCTTAACTCTTTACCAAACGACAAAATTTTTTACTTGTCTGAATTGAAAGCATTTGCAGACGACAAGTTAATTGTAGGTCAAACAATTGAATTTACCTCTAAATGGTTGGAAAACATTGTAAGAAAAAGAGAAAATGCTGGTGACTAGTAATTACTCATTTTTTCACAATGTTTTCAAAAGTCTTTTTGGTGATCACTGTTTTAACGATGGTTATGTGGGAAAGCAGCCAGTTGCCTGGAAAGAATGTTAAGCTGAGTACTGGTGAAAGAAACTCCAGGAAAGCATGGATAGGTGCACTGGCTGCCACAATATAACTGAAATAATATTGAAAATGGCGTTAAACACAATCAATCAATCAATCAATCAATACAAACAATCAATCTATCAAAGGTCTTTTCTGCTTAGGTTGCTAAATCTCCAAATTGTTTAATATAGGGTTAAAAAAGAAATAGAAATATCAGACACCCATGTTTGTAATTCTAAACAAACTCTAACCACCTTTCTATATTTTCATACCAAGACTTCCATTCTGATTGGCTTAGAGAGATAACCTCATCCAACTGAAGGCTGGTCTTTGGAACTAAGATCTAACTTTGAATGATCAATGACCATGTAATGAAAAATCTATTGTTGTAACTTACACATTATCAGCCATTTCACCTTTTCCTTCTGATTTCCTATCACAATATAATTTCACAAAATAAAAGCAGAATAGTATGAAGTGTTTTTCTATGAGGTGTCTTTCTCTTTGCACCTTTTCTTTCTTTTTTCTTATTTTGGAAAAGAAGCTGAATGAATGTATACATGTTGTACTTTTCCCATAGTAAAAAAAAAAAAATAATAGCACCGCATGCAGGTGCAAATGCTCAGCTGCAAGTGCTTGATTTTCATAGAAAATTCTTAGTCAAATAAGGGCATAACTGTGTCAAAAATATTTTTATAGTAACTGTACAAGTGGAAATTTTTGCTGTGTGGAAAATTTTTGCAAATTTGAAAAATTCGCAAACTTTTCTGTTCACCTATTTTACCACAAGTATACCAAAAAATAATAAGTGTTTTGAATTCGCAAACATTTCCGTACACAAAATGTCTGTAATCAGTAATTGCAAATTTTTCGACAAGAATATATATCCACACATACAGTACTTGCCCTTGTTGTATAGGTTCCCTTTTTGATAGTTAAAAACGAATCCCAGTTTGAAGTAAATATCTTCAGTAATAATCAAGATACTATATGGCTTGCAACACGTGAAAAGGGGCATTCGGACATTTGCGTAAAGTGTCGTCTCGGATCAGCCTGCGCAGGCTTATCCAAGAGGGCACTTTATGACTACCTTAGATTTTATCCTTCAGTACACTTGCGCGAAACAGAAAATTACATCAAAACGGAAAGTTTTGTTTCAGATTAGTCTGCGCGGACTGCGCAGGCTAATCCGAAACGACACTTTACGCAAATGTCTGAATGCCTCTTTTCGCGTGTTACAGGCCATATAATGTCTAAGTCTTTGCATGACGACACAGACAATAACAACACAGATGACGCTGACAATGCCACGGCTTTGACTATACCTCAAGTTTTTCTTTTTCAAAAACAGCCAAGCTAAAATTTCCAATTGGTTTATATTGAGAGCACTTATTGACTAGAAATTAAAAGAGGCTTAACCCTTTACCACACAATGCCGACTTTTGACGACCCTGAGAAAGAAGCCTTTTGAAAACCTTGTGGGAAAAGGAGAAAATGCTTTTTCTCCTTTTCCCACAATGTTTTCTCTCCTCTTTGATACAAATTTCAAATTTTCAGTCACTTTTATTTTGACATCTGCAAATGCTTTCAATTTCGAACAGTCTGAAATTTTGTCGTTTGGTAAAGAGTTAACCTTTAACCATACAATCCAGAGTTTTATGGATCCTGAAGAAAAAGGCATTTGAAAAAATTGTGGGAAAAGGAAAAAATGCTGGTAGCCAGCATTTTCTCCTTCACCCAAAATGTTTTCTGCCCTTTCAAAAGAATATTCATTTCAATCATGATTGGTTTGTCATCAGCAAATGCTCTCAAGCTGAATCAGTCTAAAATTATGTCATCTTGTCAAGAGTTAAATAATGTCATCTGCATGTTGCAATGTACAAAAGGCCAATACATGTAAAAACTTAACTTACATCAGAAGATGGTGGAGACCTTTGAGAAAAGTATCCCGTCTCATTATGAGACCCCAACGTTAATTCCTTCCTCTCGACAGACTGGTCATGTGGCTCTAGGTGTGTATCCGTTGCTCTTAAAGATTCGATTAAATCCTGGATACACTGCATGTCGTCTGCTCCATCATCTGAAGCAGACGCTTCGTCATCTAGATCTTCATGAAGATCTTCTTCATTCTCACTCTCTGAATCTTCTTCCTCATCATGGATCTCAGGCTTTGCTACTTTGTTGTTGATACCCTAAAATGGAAAATATGTGAGCCATGTTCTAGCAAAAGGGGGCTTAATACATCTCCGTGATCCTTGGTACCAATCAAGCCATCAAATACTTATATATCCAAAATAGCCCTTCTACTAATAACTAACTTAACCATGAGGCAGACTGGTCCTTGTACAAACAGAAAAGTGACCAATATCCAAAAATTTTGGCCCAGGTCAGCCTGTGCAGGCTGACCTGAGTCGATACTTTTCACAAATGTGTAAAGCCACTTTTTCACAGAGCATGCTTCATTTACTGATTTACCCAATACCTCATGAAAGAAATTTGAAGCAGAGGTCTTAAAAAAAAAACATCTTTGTTAATATATCACTCAAATGATGGAATTTATCTTTGGAAAGATAGAAAAAAACATAGCGGGAAAAGGAGTTGCAAACATTTTCTTCTTTTCCCACAATGTTTTCAAAAGCCTACTTTGTCAGTGTCATGAATAGACAGGATTGTCTGATAAAGTGTGAATAACGACAAATCTCTTCCACAGGTATTAAAATCATCACAATCAAACACTAATTTGAAGCACACAACTTTGAAAATATCCCTAGAAAAATAGGAAATCAAAGTCAGGATAACTCTCTACCACACAAGAAAAATGTAGAATTGTAAAAATTGGAAGCATCTGCAGACAACATTTTAAATGTGGCACAAGTTACAGAATATACCTCTAATAGGGTAGAAAATGTTGTGGGAAAAGGAGAAAATGCTGGTCACCAGCATTTTCTCCTTTTCCAACAATGTTTACAACAGGCTTTTTTCTCAGGGTCATTAAAACTCGGAATTGTGTGGTAAAGGGTTTTTAACATGAAATCATATGAAAGAATTAAGGCAAAAGGAGAATTTGTTCTTACAAGCACTGTCCTACTATACCATAATGTTTTCAAAATTGGCAAAGACAAAAAGGCTGTCTGTAAGATGGAAATGTGACAAGTTATTTTGTTGAAATGATATCCCCTGGCGAAAAAGACCTTTTTTGATACAAGCATATAAGAGGTACTGGTATTGTCTTTTGCATGGACACATGGCCTTTTAGTTATGGTCCAGAATGAAATTATACATTTAGCCCCCCTTTTTCCAAGACACGGCATTTCATTAAATAAAAAACATAATGGTTATCTGTGGCTTGTGATATGAGGTTTCATAAGATTTTGTCCAGTACTTACAGAGATATTGGTCAAGCCCCCTTTTTCCATGACACTACATCAAAAAATAAGATATAGACTGACTATCATAAGGAACACATGTATGAAGTTTCATTAATTTTTGTCCAGGATTATAAAAGATATTGGTTTGGACAGACAGACGGACGAACAGATGGACGGACTGACAATGCAAAAACTATATCCCCTTGCCTTAGGCCGGGGATCATAAATTAAGATTGATATCGCTTTACCTGAGACTTTTCTGTTTCCTGTTCGCTTGTGAGGCCGTCAGTGTGGGAAGATTTAACAACACCAGCTTTTCCGGTGTCACCCACACTGGATTCATCTCGATGGACTCGAATTGTGACGTCACTGGCAGCCTCACGTAAAACTGACACTGCATCGAAATGGGTCAGTGTCCTCATGTCTATACCATTTACCTTGTTTAAAAAATAATCAGAATGGCAGATAAATTATCACATAACTAGCCTTAACATCAGTGTGTCACAGCCATTATGAATTTTCTTATCTTACTCATGTTTGAGATAAGTATATTGTGCTGTAATTGGTCAAAACTCTGTATTCATATGCCTAATTTCTAAGACATTGCTGACCAAGATTTCTCAGAGAAATTAATACTCAAAACCCATGGTCATGAAAAAGCTGCAAATTTTATCATCTGTAGATTCAAAACTAAATCACTTTATGCAAGATTCTTTGGAACTATTTTTTGTCCCTGATGTACACTTTTGTCAAAGAGATGAATAGGTTTTATGTAAATTTCAATACAGATTGTTTCGGGAGATCAACCCTTCCTTACTGCATTGCTTCTTCCTGTATAAATCAATACCTAACAACTGTGCCAGGGAGAAATCTCTTTAGCTCACTGGTAAGTGTATTGGTCTTTTGTGCCTCGATAAAATTAATGAGGATCTTTACAGCATGAGTTCAAATCCAAGCAGGGGCGGTTTTAATTTTCAGCTATGCATTTGTTGTGAACTTTCATGTTTGTAAGAAGATGTAAATGTAGGACTATGTTTTAACATATCAGGAACTATAATTCTTAAGATACAGTTTTATCACATAACCTCCCTTGTTTTCAGTTTAATATACCCATTATGAATTTTCTTATCTTATACACGTTTGATATCATATTTGTTTGACGTCATTTTGTAAGTATTTTATTGAAGTGAATGGGTTTTACGGATATTACTGCGGGTGCATGTATAAATGGTTTTGCACGTCATCTGATCTATATTTCGTGAAATATCATTATGTGATAAAAAGATTCTGACATTTGTTGGCGTTTGAGACAAAATTTTATTAAACTCGTCAAGGAAAAATGTTATTAAGCTGGCCAAAGGCTCGCTTAAAAACATTTCCCTAGACTAGTTTCACTCTTTACCAAACAACAAAATGTTGGACTGTTCCAAATTGAAAGCATTTGCAGACGACAAAATAAATGCGACTCAAATACTGAAATTTGTTTTGGGAAGCATAGAAAACATTGTGGGAAAAGGAGAAAATGCTGGTTACCAGCATTTTCTCCTTTTCCCACAATGTTTTCAAAAGGCTTCTTTCTCAGGGTCGTTAAAAGTCGGGATTGTGTGGCAAAGAGTTAATAAAATTTTATCTCAAAAGCCAACTCATGTCAGATCCTATATATGTGATAAAGAAAAAATACGGCAGCTGTTGGCTTTTAAGGTAAAATTTATTAAAACTTGACGACAAAAAATGTTATTGAGCTCACCAAAGGCATGATTAACAAATTTTTTCTGGACGTGTATAATAAGGTTTTATCTCAAAGGCCAACTTGTGTCAGATCCTTTATATCTATCCCTCTTTTAATCTTTTATCAAACAATATATGTTTTTACTCCACTGAAAAAAAGAGGCATTAGAAAACATGGTGGGAAAAGGGATAAAATCCTGGGTCTCAGCATTTTCTCCCTTTTCCCACAATGTGTTCTACACTTTCTGAGACAAATTCCATGTAGACAACACATGGTTTGTCATCTGCAAATCTTTTGTTTAAAAATCTGTTGGCTGGGACAGAGTTTAGAAAGAGAATGCTTTTACCATGATGAGTTTATCGCCGGGCTTTAATGTTCCGTCAGAAAGTGCGGGGTTCTGTAAGACAGCCTTTACATAACAACCCCTTGAGTTGCGGGCACCTCCAGCAACTGTAAACCCAAGACCTCGACCTTCAGGTTTTGTCAAGGTCACTTCAATGTCCTTCAAAAACAAAGAAAACACTACTTATCTGCATATAAACTCCAGAATTTGCTGCAGCAAAATTCAGAAGAAATCATGAAAAAATGTTAAATTACTGTCCTTGGAAACATTGGTTGTCTTTGTGACCTCCCTTCAATAAGGGCTACTAATACTAATGCATAGTGTGATTTCATATCACTTGAAGTTTTGATAAATCATGCAAGCTAGTTTTTTTCAACATTTAACCCTGTCAGTGCCATAGGCTATTGCAGATGGCATAGATCAAGATCAGACTGCATAGAACATGCAGTCCAATCATGGATCTATATCATCTGCTTGTTTTGGACAGACAAGCAAAAAAGACTATATAGGCAAAGGAACAGGGGTTGAAGGGGGGGGGGGTAGAAGAGCAGGGGCTAGGTCCATCCATCCAGTTATGGTTTTGTATTTTATGCCTTTCCCCCAAATACTTGAATTATATATCTTTTGAGCTATGCTCTGCGAGAAGAAGTTTAAACTAGAACTGTCACAAAAGTGCTGCATACCCCCACACAGCGCCTTGTCACAGAACAGGTGTCATTTTACAGAAAAAAATATCATCAAAGTGCCTTAACTGGGTGAAAAATCATAACATTGTAACAAAAGTTTCAAGGCAATCATATTTATACTTTAACAGATATGCTAGATACAAAAATCAAAAATTAAAATTTACAAAGTGCAATAACTCTAACACTAGTGGGAATAGAGTTATGGTTCTTGTACACTGCACTTCTCTTTAATGTGGTCTGTCTGTATATGAAGCTTTTATACTTTGAAAGTTATGCCCCAGACAAAAATCCAAAGTTAAAATTTACAAAGGCCAATAACTCTGAAAATAGTGGGAATAGAGTAATGGTTCTTGCACAATGAACTTTGCTTTAATGTGATCTAATTGGAAATACAGTTTAAAGTTACTAGCTTTTGTACTTTGCAAGTTATGCCCCAAAAATAGTTGGAATAAAGTTATGGTTCTTGTACACTGCACTTCTCTTTAATATGATCTATCTGTGTGAGTAGTTTGAAGTTACTAGCTTCTATACTTTCCAAGTTATGTCCCGGACAAAAATCCAAAATTAAACTTTACAAAGGGAAGTAACCCTAAAAATAGTGGGAATAGAGTTATGGTTCTTGCACAGTACACTTTGCTTTAATGTGATCTTATTGTATAAGTTTGAAGTTACAAGCTTTTTTAATTTGGAAGTTATGCCCAGGACAAAAATCCAAAGTTAAAATTTACAAAGGGAAATTACTCTAAAAATAGTTGGGATAGAGTTATGGTTCTTGTACACTGCACTTCTTCTTAATGTGATCTATCTGTTTGTGAAGTTTGAAGTTACTAGCTTCTATACTTTGGAAGTTATGCCCCAGACAAAAATCCAAAGTTAAAAATTTACAAAGGGCAATAACTCTGAATATACTGAATACAGAGTTGTTGTTCTTGTACACTGCACTTCTCCTTAAAGTGACCTGTCTCTATATGAAGTTTGAAGTCACTAGCTTTTTATACTTTGGAAGTTATGCCCCAGACAAGCTTTTCGTGACAGACGGACGGACAGATGGACGGACGGACGGACAAGGTGACTCCAGTATACCCCCCCAAGCTTCGTTTGTGGGGGTATGAATCTGCAAAAAGTAATGACCCCGTAACGTCTCCCAAGGCTGACCTTTGCTATTTGTAAATTTTCTTCATGTCCAAGGACAGTCTACCTCATGATTCAGTCGACTGTTAGGAAAAATGACTTTTATGGACCTATAATTATGTGATGACTGGCTCAGTATAATGCATCATGGAAATGCATTAAACCCCCCTTCTGCCAGAGCATGGCTCATTTCTTTGACTCTTTACCAAACAACAAAATATCCGACTTGAACATTGTGAGAACAAAGCTTGTACGGCCCAATGGTGCATATCATCCTTGAAAGAGTAGAAAACACTCTGAGTAAAGAAGAAAATGCTGTTCCGCCTTTTCCCACAGTGTTCCTCAGAATCAAAAAACTACTGGTAATGAATGCAGTTACAAGTACTTGGCTAACTACTTTTTCATTTGTAAATTCTGAGAAGAAAAAGGGAAGTAACTGTAACAAAATACTCTGAAGGTTACCTGTCCTTCTTGTATAAGCTCCCCTTTTGATTTGTTTTAATGGTGTTAAACACCATTTCTATCCATGCTATACTTGAGTTTCTTTTACCGGTACTTTGCACAATTGGATCCCCTTTTGAAAATTACCAAGTAGCCCAAGTTTGTAGTCAATGTCTTCAGTAACAACAGAGATATGAGAAAATGTCTGAGGATTTTGTTCATCAACCAAAGGCACTTGAAATTTTATAAGTCCATCACCTAACAGAGCACCTCCATCAAATATTAGTATAATAACACAAGCTTGTCTGTGCTGCGCTATTTTTAACAACATCATTGGATGATCTACCAATGAAATTGTAGTCACCTGTGAAACAACCTAATCTATACTGTACAAGACAGAAAGGTGCATCCTTCACCTAACTTTCAAATACAACTGTTGAAAAGTCCTGTTCCCTTCATCCATCACCACATAACAAAATTCTGGATTTTTTAAAGTTCAAAGCATTTGCAGACAACAAAATTAGATCTAGCTCGAATGGTGTAAATTGTCTCTGAAAGAGTTGAAAACATTGTTGGAAGGCTTTTCCCTCAAGGTTTTCAAGTGTTCTTCTTCATATGTCATAAAAATCTCTGAATTCTTTAGGAAAGGATTTACTTACCCCTGGCTGTAAGGGGAGTGAGGGATCTTCCCTCACACATGCAGAATCACCTTCAGAGTCTTCAGACTCACTTCTCTCCTCCACCTCATTGCTTGAATTCTCTTTACCCACATCTTTGTCATCATCATCATCACTTTCATCATCAAATTCATCATCATCATAAGTTTGAACTTCATCATCTTTACCATCTTGGTCCATACTATGTTCTTTTTTGCTATCATTATCATAATTGTCATCATTAATAAATTTCTTTGAACCAGCACCTTTGTAATCATTAATGCTTCCATTATCAAATTCATTATCATCATAGTTTGCAATGTCATCTTTTTCATCTTGATCAATACTATGTTCTTTGGTATCATCATTGTTATCATGATGAACATACTTTTGTTCTTCAAAATTATCACGAACATACTTTTGTTCTTCAAAATTATCATAAATATGCTTCTGTTGTTCAACATCACCATCAACACACTTTTGTTCTTCATTATCTTTATGAACATACTTGTTTAAAACACTATGTGTTACTTCATCATCAACATGTTCGTTTTCTATGTCATCATCTCTCTCTTCCTCTACATCACTAGTTCTTGCATCATCATTCAGTTCTTTATATTTTTCTTCCAACCGTTTAAGAGTATCATCTAATTCCTCTTTCTCATCACTATAATCAGTCTCACTTTCATCCACAACCCTTTCATCCCTCTCACTTCCAGAATCATCAACTTCATCAGTTATACCAGTCCCTCCTATAGAACTGTCAATCAATTCATCAACATTATCAGTTATACCAGTATCTCCCATAGAACTGTCAATCAATCTATCAACAGTATCAGTGCATTTTACAACATCACTTCTATTTACAGTATCTACAGTGCTGTTCCCTTCAGGGTGTAAACTATTATCTAAAACATCAACCACAGAATCACTGTCATCCTGAGTTGTATCTAATCTATTTATACTAAATGAGGTAGATTTATTTGTGTCCAGTATGACTGAATGAGTATCAGAGTCTGAATCTGAATCACATTTATCTGAAGTTTGACTTTGACCTGACATATGTAGATCATCATTTTGGCTGTCCAAAGTGTTTGTCCCAATAGATTCACTTACAAAGGAATGGCCTGTCTGTACAAAACTTCCTGTGTCCCCAGGACTGGCTACCTGCTCTAGCTCTGACTCACTTTGATCCCCTTCTCTTGACGTCAAGGTACTATTTTCTTCCAGTTCATCAACAGGTGTGTTACTCTCAGACTCTACAATATAAGGTGTTGATTCTCTGGAAATCTCAACAACAGTTGGTGTCACATCCCTAGAACTGACAGTCAGGGCAGAATCTTCTCTAACAACTAAACTATTATTAGTCAGCTCTTGTAAATTCAGCTTTGCATTTTGCAAGTACACAAGTTCTGAATTACAGCTTTCATTTAGCTCTGGAATTTCAATGTCATATTCCTCAGTGGGTTCTATATTTCCTGAGTTTATCAATACAGGTGGTGGGCTAATGGGTAAGGGTGGTGGGGGACTAGCTATTTTTGGGAGTATACCTCCCTGCTCATCTACTGGGTAGGGAGAAGGTGCAAAACCGGTGGGTGGGGTAATCAGTGCTTCCCTTCGTGGTGTTACCTCGATATCACTGTCTGAGTCATCGTAGTCCGTAATATGTGATGTGCTGCTGGTTGGCGTCACTTCAAGAGACTCGTAACTGTCCTGTAAGAGAAGTTTTTCCTATACTCTTGTTTACAAAATGACAAAATCGGAGGTAAGTCCAAAGCGAAAGCACTTGCAGACGACAAAATAAATGAGACTCAAAAACCGAAATACATTTCAGGAAGGGCAGAAAACATTGTGGGAAAAACATTTTCTCCTTTTCCAATAATATTTTCAAAAGCCATCTTCCTCAAGGTCATAAAAACTTAGGACTGTTTGGTAAGTGGTTAAGTCTCTACCAGCTGACATAGATTTAATTTGATCCAAACTACAAATTTCAGACCCTTCCGATTTGCAAGTATCTGCAGACAACAAATTTGACAGTTCTACAAATGAACCAAAGCTCATTGACAGGGTAGAAAACATTAAGGGAAAAGAAAAAATGCTGGTTACTAGCATTTTTTTAACGACACTGTTTAAGGTCTCTCCTTTAAGATTGTTGTAACTCGGGACTTTGTGGCAAAGGATTAGACTTGTGCAAATGGAATGCATTTGTGGACAACATTTTAAATGAATGGATTTATCTGTGAAAGGTTACAAAACATTGTGGAAAAAGGAGAAACTACTGATTTTAAGCCTTATCACCTTTTACTAAATTGTTTTAAAAGCCTTCATTTTCAGGGTTGCTAAAATTTGATTTTGTTGGACATGGCATCAAGTGACCATGATTTTTTTATCTGAAACTTCACCACAAAGCATAATTTTAGACCTGTCCAAATTGAAGACAAACAAGAGGGCCAAGATGGCCCTGGATCACTCACCTGAATTTTTGAGAGGACCATAGCCAATTTTTTTTGAGGTATTGAAACTTTGGAAACAAAATCATTATTTTGCCAAGCAATTTTGAAAAGGTCACCTGTAAAAGTCATTTCAAAATCTTTCACCACCCCTACAATCATCACCAGAGCAATGAATTTGATGAATCAGAATTCTGCAAATAAATTTTTGGATAGATCACCCAAGGACAATTTCTTGAAGAAGAGCACATGCTCGATAGTGACTAAAAACATAAGTCGAACAAGAGCACCAGATGCAGGTGCCAACAGTTGGCTGTTGTTTTTCGATGGATAAAAATTTCCCTAACAATTTTTGAAAAGGGTCACCCTAGGAACATTTCTGTGAAATTATTTCAAAATCTGACCAGCCGTTCCAGAGAAGAAGAATTAAGAAATTCCTCTTCATGTCCCTGTAGTGCAAATAGCCCCCACCATCAGAGCCATGTTTCTTGACAGATCACAATTTTGTGAACAATTTTTGAAAAGAGTCAACCAAGGAACATTGCTGTGAAATTATTTCAAAATCTGACCAGCGGTTTCAGAGAAGAATAATTTTTAAGAATTTCTTCCTGTCCGTATAGTGTAAGTAGCCCACAGCCATCATAGCCATGTTTCTTGATGGATCAAAATTTCTCGAACAATTTGCAAAAAGGGTCACCCAAGAAACATTTCTGTGAAATTATTTCAAAATCTGACAAGCCGTTTCAGAGAAGAAGAATTTTTAAGAATTTCTTCATGTCCATATAGTGCAAGTGGGCCCCCCCCCCCCCATCAGAGCCATGTTTCTTGACGAATCAGCATTTTGCGAACACTTTTTGAAAAGGGTCACCAAAGGAACATTTCTGTGAAATTATTTCATAATCTGACCAACCATTTCAGAGAAGAAGAATTTTTAAGAATTTCTTCATTTCTGTATAGTGCAAGTAGCCCCCAGTCACCAGAGCCATGTTTCTTGACAGATCAAAATTTCGCAAACACTTTTGGAAAAGGCCACCCAAGGAACATCTCTGTGAAATTATTTCAAAATCTGACCAGCGGATTCAGAGAAGAAGAATTTTTAAGAATTTCTTCATTTCTGTATAGTGCAAGTAGCCCCCAGTCACCAGAGCCATGTTTCTTGACGGATCAAAATTTTGCGAACAATTTTTAAAAAAGGGTCACCCAAGGAACATCTCTGTGAAATTATTTCAAAATCTGACCAGCGGTTTCAGAGGAGAAGATTTTTAAAGAATTTCCTAGAAAATTCCATTTGGTTGCCATGGCAACCAGAGTTTTTGATGGAATCAAATTCTGTGAACAATTTTTAAAGAGGACCTCCCAAAGAACATTCCAGCCAAGTTTGGTCCAAATTGGCCCAGCGGTTTAGGAAGAGTTGATGTTTAAAGAATTGTTGACGACACACGACGGACGACGGACACCGGGTTATCCTAAAAGCTCCCCTTGAGCACATTGTGCTCAGGTGAGCTAAAAAATCAATGTGACTCAAATGATGGAAATTGTCCTTGAAATGCCAGAAAACAAAATGAATTCAAGAGCCTCCTTCTTCAGGACAGTTAAAGGGTTAATTTAGTATAAAACTTGCTGTGACACAACGCTTTAAGATATAAAGATACCAAGAATTTGTAGCAGGATACTAATAACAAGCCGTTTCTCATATTATTTCAATGGTATTTTTGCTCAAGTTGAAATATGAAACTGCTACTCATATTGATCATCCCTAGGGATGATCAATATGAGCAGCAATTTCATATTTTAACTTGAGCATGGTCGTATGCTGCATATTTGTTTCAGGAGGTTTATTTCACAAGTATAACATGCTTACAATATTCTGGACTGGTGGTAAGACATCAGGATCTGGATGACACAAGACAAGAGTGACAGTTTTACCTGCACGTCTTATCATTGCCATTGTCTCCTGAAATATAGGAAATTTATAAATATAACTTGAAACAAAAACTGTACATTACTACCCAAAGATTGTTTGGTGAAACCTGTGAATTGCCATCCGAGGATCCCTCTTCATCAATCATTCTAAAATGCATCCTATTTGTAAATTCACAAATTTACAAGATTTCTAGTTGATTAGGGGAAAAAACCTAAAATGGTTGGTAAGTATATGTCCAGGTTTTAAGTTTCAAAATAAGTTATACTAAGGCCACTGGCCCATATACAATGTCAGTTACATTACATTTTATACATTAATTTTGAACTAATTTCTTTGATAACATATATCAACCATTTCACTACCAATTCTTTCCTTCTGATGCAAGTAAAGCTGAAAAAAAAAAAAATACTGTTTAGCAGAAAACAAAACAAAACCACATCCTAAAACAAAGACTCTGATCCCTTTCACACAAAATCCAAAGTTTAAAATCCATGACAGAAAAGGCTTCTGAAAACATATTAGGAAAAGGAGAAAATATCGATAACCAGCATTTTCTCCTTTTCCCATAATGTTTTCTACCCTATAAAGGCAAACTCCATCATTTGAGCAACATTTAATTTGTTGTCTGCAAATGCTTTCAATTTGGACCAGTCTAAATTTTTATAGTCTTGTAAAGGCATAAACACTGATCCAACATAACACTTACTATATGAGTCAGTCCTTTCACATCCCCGCCATTCACAGCTATGATCACATCCCCCGCCTGTATTTGTTTACTGTCTGCTGCAGGCCCGATTGGAAACACACGTTTAATCCTTGACAGACAATATGATGGTTCGTCTTCAACTTCACACCCAAATAGACTAAAGCCAAGACCATAGGAACCCTTCTTTAGCTCAACAGTGTATGTGTTTTCTACCCAGAAAAATGTAAAAAATAAAATTCATTACATGATAATACATATGCTTAAATCTTTACCACACACACCCAAGTTTTGATGACCGTGACAAAGAAGTGTTTTGAAATCACTGTGGGAAAAGAAGAAAATGCTGGTTACCAGCATTTTCTCCTTTTCCCACAATGTTTTCTACCCAATCAAAGACAAATTCCATCATTTCAACTACATGTACATCTAAATTCATATACAATTGCTTTCAATTTGGACTACTCTAAATATTTGTTGTGTGGTAAAGAGTTGTACTATTTTATAAATCAATACAGCAGACTATTTACTTTTTACTTTGTAGCTCAAAATTTCATGTGTAACACCAATTAATACAATATGAGCCTTGCTCTGTGAAAAGGGGGCTTCATGCATCTGCTAAATGTATCGCACAGGCTGACCTTGGCCAAAACTTTTTGCTATTGGTCAATTTTCTGTATGTCAAAGGACCAGTCTACCCCATGATTAAGTCAGTTGTAAAAAAAAAAAAAAAAAAAAAAAGTGGCTATCATGGATCCATAATCATGTGATGGCTTCAATTCAGCTCATATATATGAGCCATGCTTGGTGAAAAGGGGGCTTAATGCATCTGCTAAAACTATCGACCCATGTTAGCCTGCGCAGTCCGTGCAGGCTGACATGGGTCGAAACTTTTTGCTATAGGTCAAGGGACCGCTGTACCTCCAGATTCAGTCGGTTGTTAGACAGAATAGATTTTAAGGATCCATGATTATGCAATGACTTGCCTAGTACCATGCACCTTGGAGATGTATTAAGCCCCCTTTTGACAGAGCATGGCTCATATATATATTTCCTTGCATGCATCTAAAATGTACAGTAACATTCAGTTAAAGAGTGTAATTTTTGGTGTTTAAATATTGGGAATGTCCTTTTGCAATCAGTAACTTCATCTATTTTTATTACATAAGATATGATGTCATCATACTGATTTGAATACAAATTCTCATAATTGATGCATGTTTCTGATAATGAGAAAAATCCAACAAATCTTTGTGGAAAAATACCGTAACAGGCTATGTACCCCACTAGGGAAATACCCACTGAAAAATTGTTTTTTCTTCTAACTCTTGTCTCTCTTCTTTACTGATGATTTGCCAGCTTATGCCTCACTGAACTGAGCAGTAAATATTCTTTAGAATTATTTGTATTTTTAAAAATCTACATAGCTGGTAACATACATCAATATTTCTTGTGAAATACCAATAAATACAACTAGATATATTTTTCTTTGGAATTATATAGACTGTGCCGTTATATTCAATAAAAAGGTGCAATTAAGGTCATTTATGTAACAGGCTCGTCTTTATGCAATTTGTGACTGTCTGTTTTTGTCACATCAGATATGACCTTATCATACTGATTTGATTACAATTCCTACTTATTGACTTGTGTTACCAATCATCAAATCACACCCATCGTAACAATCCGCACCGATGATACAAACCACATCCACAATAATGAGCCACACCCACCTTTACAAACTCCAACCACTATAATATGCCACACTCACCTTACAAGTTACAATCAGCCAAACCCTCACCAAACTCTCACCATGAAAAAACACCCTTACAATAACAAACCACACTAACCCAAACAAACAACTATTGTCATAAAGTACCACACCCACCAAAGAGAATCACACCCCACACCTGCCAAAGAGAATCACACCCACCACTACAACACTCCAATCCTAATGAACCAAATTCATCATAATGAAGCACAACAACCATACAAACCAAAGTCACTATAACAAACAATGCTCACCATCATTTTGAAATGGGTAGTAACTGACTAACTCCCCAACATCACCCTGAACACCTGCCACGGTCTCACAAAGATCGTCATTATTAATAGTTGAACCTGGTGACATTTCATGCACTTCAACCCCCGCAGTCGGGGAATCTCCGACAGTTTTGCCTTCCTTCAATTGTGCAAGTCTTGTATTCAATATAGGTTTTGGCCTACTTCTGGTCTGGACAGGTCTCTCTATCAGCAACCTTGTGACATCTGGGGCGTTTACGAGGGTTTCTACTGCTTCTTTATGGGTATAACCTATCAGCTGAATGTTGTTTACTTCTAGGATTCTATCTCCTTTACATGAAAAAACAAACTTTTTTTTTCCAATGGTGTTTTATTCCAATTCAATAGAACCTGAGGAATGTCATGAAAACATCTCACTTATTCAGGTCTTTCATAGATTTCACCAAAACTGAGAATGGCTCTGAACAGGCGTTTGCCTGCCATGGAGATACAATCCAAATTATCAAATTTTGACCATTTTTGGGTTAATTATGATACTCTTAACTCTTTACATACAATAGTGTTTTGAACTGGACCAAATTGAAGGAATTTGCAGATGCCAATTTAAATAATGCTTAACTCTTTACCAAATAATCCCTGGTTTTCACGACTCTGTGAAAGAAGCCTTTTAAAACATTGTGGGAAAAGGAGAAAATGCTGGTAACCAGCATTTTCTCCTTTTCCCACAATGTTTTCTACCCTTCCAATTACAAATTTCAATTTTTGAGTCGCTTCAATTTTGTCATCTGCTAATGCTTTCAATTTGGAATAGTCTAAAATTTTGTCGTCTGGTGAAGAGTTAAATGACAATTTCACCTCTCCCCACAATATTTCCAAAAGCCTTCTCTTGCAGGGTTGTCAAAAGTTGGGATTGTGTGGTAAACCATAAACAGGTGGTGTAAATTTTGGATGATTTGAAAAGTAACTTAACCCTTTACCAGACAACAAAATTTTAGACTTGTCCATACTGAATGCATTAGCAGAAGACAAATTGAATTCGACTCTAATGTTGAATTTTGTTTTAACAAACGGGATAAAAACATTTTGGAAAAAGGAGAAAATGCTGGTAATAACAATCTGTTCAAAAGCCTTCTTCATGGCCATTAACCCTTTACCACAGAATTGCAAGTTTTAACAACCCTCAGGAAGCAGCCTTTCGAAAGAATTGACGGAAAAGGAGAAAATGCTGTTAACTAGCATTTTCTACATTCTGCACAATGTTTTGTATTCTTCCAAAGGAATATTTTTATTTTTTAGTCTCAAGTATCATGTCCTCTGAAAAAGCTTTCAACTTGGGCAAGTCCAAATTTTTTTTGTTTGGTAAAGGATAAATCTGACATCGGCTCAAGATGAAATGCTATATAATAAGTAACATTTAACTCTTTACCAAAATACAAAACCTTAGACTTGTTGAAATTGGAAGAACTTGCAGATGACATTTAAATGTGGATAATATGATAGAATTAATTTATCTTTGATGAAGTAAGAAAACATTGTGGGAAACGGAGAAAATGCTGGTTTCCAGCATTTTCTCCTTTCCCCATAATGTTTTCAAGAGGCCTCTTTGTCAGGTTTTTTAAAAACTGGGGATTGTGTGGTAATAGGTTTACCATTATCAAATATTTGAATTTCCTGATAGCATTTATGATATTGAAATTAAATTAAAACTATAGAAACATCAAACAAACAAGCAAAGTTAACTCTGTGTCATTTACACCATCCATTTGTATATGAGCCATGCTCTGTGAAAAGGAGCCTTAATGCATCTGCAAAACATATCAACCTGGGTCAGCCTATGCAGTCCCTGCAGGCTGACCTGGATAAAGACTTTTTGCTTTATATATATATATAACCTGATTAAATACTCATACTATATCCTGCACAAAACAAATTTTCTAAAAACACCCACACATTCAGAAGTATCTCTCACCTTTCTTCACAGTTCCTTCCAAGGCTGCAGATCCATTTTCTATCAGAGATTTTATGTAAATACCACCATGTTTAACTGTTGTTGTAACACCACCCTGTAAAGTTAACAGATAAAAAACAAAAGAACAATGTTTCTTATCCTATCAGACAAACCTTACATTCTGATCAATATTTAGTTTGTCATTCATAATTGCTTTCAATTTGGACATGTCTAAAATTTTGTCATTTGGTAAAGAATTTAAGACAATTGAGCCATACTCTGTGAAAAGGGGGTTTAATACATCTGCAAAAAGTATCTACCCAGGTCAGCCTGCGCAGTCCTTGCAGGCTGACCTGGGCCGAAACTTTTCGCTATCAGTATGGGTCAATATTCTGTATGTTCACAGACCAGGCTACCTCATAATTTAGTGGGTTGCTAAAAAAAGTGGCTATAATGGATCCATAAATATGTGATGGCTTGCTCGGTTCCATGGACCACGGAGATGCATTAAACCCCCTTTTCCCAGAGTATGGCTCATATTTATTTCAAACTGGTTATAAGGCATGATCTTACAATTTATATTAATTGTGCTTTATTATTACTTCCTGGCCACCTTAACCATGACAGACGCCACAATGTGGGTAGCTCCAACAGTTGACCCCATCCATCACCGGATTCAAACGCAGAACCTTTGGTTTGAGAGGCTGACATGCTACTCTTAACCCAGTGTCCCCTATAAAGGCTCCTTTTCCTGAAGTGTTTTCCAGTGCTGTCCTGTCCATGAACTAAAAGAATTGTAATTGTCCAGGATAGCACTTACATCAAAATCCTGAGTTTTAATGACCCCATTGAAGAAGGCTTTAGAAAACATTGTGGGAAAAAGAGAAAATGCTGGTAACCAGCATTTTCTCCTATTCCCACAATGTTTTCTACCCCATCTGAAACAGAGATCATCATTTGAGCTACATTTATTTAGTTGTCTTCAAATGCCCTCCATTTGGTCAAGTCCAAAATTTTGTCATTTGGTAAAGAGCTAAGAAAAATCATTCAACACTTACAGTTACATTCAATCCAAAGCTGCCATTTTTCTTTTCTAAGATTACCTCAACTGTTTCTGTTATGGGGGACAAAACTTTTTCTCGTCTGAAAAAAAAATGACAGATCTGTAAAAAAGACCACTGTTAAAATATGTTACATTCAAACTTGCATAAACACTCTACCACACAATCCTGACTTTTAACGACCCTCAGCAAGAAGCCTTTTGAAAACATTGTAACCAGCATTTTCTCCTTTTTCCACAATGTTTTCTGCCCTTCCCAAAACAAATTTCAATTTTTAAGTCACATTCATAATGTCATCTGCAAATGCTTTCAATTTGGACTAGTCTAAAATTTTGTCGTTTGGTAAAGAGTTAAGCAAAAACCTGAGGGACATTCAAAATGCACTTGCTGAAGGCAGGTGGCTAGAATTATCGAATTAATTCTGAAAGGTTATAAAACATTGTGTAAAAAAGGAGAAAATGCAGGTTACCAGCATTTTCTCCTTTTCCCACATTGTTTTTAAAAGTCTCCTTTTTCCAATAATGTTGTTGAAAGCATTCTACCTCAGGAAAACATTTAAACTCAAAGTTATGTAGTAATGGGCAAAAGTAAACGTCTTCAGTAATAACAAAGATATGAGAAAAAGTCAAAGTTTCAGCACAATAATGCAGACGACAATGCCTATAAGAGGACTATGATAATATCTCAATACTTTCTTCCAAAATAGCCATGCTAAAAACCCAACTTGTAAATCTCAGTGAATCTCAGTGATATGAACAGCACTCATACACCATTATAACATGAGATAAGTAACTGATTTACCTTGGTGACTGGTGACCTTCACCTTCAACAGAATAACCATGACTAGGATAGGTCACTCTGTTTTCAATGACATCATTAACTGCTGTATCAAAGTCAGAATCTGTGTCTGAGCCCTCAGAATAAACTTCTGTGATGTCTGTAAAAGGTCAGAGGTCAATGTGAAACTGATTATTCAGGCACAGAGTCTTCTCTAGAAAAAATATGGACTATAATAAATATCTAGTAGAAACTTAATCCTTTACTACACAATCCAGTGCACAAAGGATCCTGACGAGTATCACTTTTTATCACATAAAACCTCCTCCGGCAGTGTACTAAACCCATGACTTATTTTTGATAATACACTAGTGTATTATCATTTTTTGGGTCCCGGTTCTGATCACCTTTGAGTCACAAGCATGTAAAGCCAGAGAAACCAGCCACAGTTTGTGCGGGAATTTGTGCTGTTATGCCATTTTGGGGAAAAATGACATCACTGTTGCTAAGACGTATACGTGTGGAAAGTTTTTGATTTTCATGTTTGATAAAAACCAAAAAATGCAGCGAAAGTCCCTTAAAATCAATATTATTGCGAAAATAGGTGGACTTAACCCCTCCATAAACTATTTCACTCTTCTTTTGGTGTAAATGTCAAAGAACTATCTACTTGTGTATGTACACATTTGAAACCAAACTACAACTGTAAACATGGACCCGTGAATGGTATAGAGGCCAAAGGTAATGATGCGGGATATTTTTTTGTCTGTCATTCGTTTTATGAGATAAATAGAATCTCACATTTGTGTTTATGTATTATCATTTTCATCAAACTCGTTGACTAAAATGTGTTTGACACTTGCCAAGGCTCGCATCATACAATTTTAGTCAACTCATTTGATAAAAATGATAATACATAAACACTCATGTAAGATCCTCTATAAAAACAATATAAAGGACAAAATGCTGTTTACCAGCATTTCCAACAATATTTTCAACCCTTTCAAAGATAACCCTTTGGGTCACATTTGTCATCAGTAAATGCTGTCAATTTTGATGCCTATAAAATTTTATTGTTTAGTAAAGAATTGAGATATAAGCATGAGTATAGAATCAACCCACCATTAATTGTGTCTTCTGCATTATCAGATGCCGCCATTTCACTGTGTAAGGAATCCACCAGAGACAGCGTGGAATGTACATCTGCTGTGGTCGAGTTCTCTACATCCTGGTCCTCAATCTCATCCGCCATCTTTGGAATGCTACTGTGTGCATCAACTATATTTTTGTCATTTTCTATGTATCCATTTTCTATATTTTTATTGGATTTTTTGTCTTTTTTATTTGGACTATGTACAGAGGGATTACGTACAGTTATCGTAGGTACAGGAGAACGATCAATGTCATATCGGGATGAACTTAAATCCATGTGGTCTTTTTCATGTTCGAGAACAGATTCATGTAATTTCATCTTGAACAACACTTCATCATAATCTCGTTTTTTGATGGAGCCCGGAGGTTTTATCTGTGAAATCAGTAATTTCACTTTTCCTTTCGAATGTTTAATTATTTTCACTGCTTCATGATGTTCCTTGCCATCAACACTTTCGTTATTTATAGCAATAATACGATCACCTGGTTTAATTCTGCCATCATAAAAAGCAGGTCCATCTTTTGTCACAGATTTTACAAACAGACCTACATCTTGTTTAGAGGAGCTGTCACCTCCAACAATTGTTATACCAATACCGTAGGGTTTCTGTTTTTCTAAACTGACTTCAAAAACTTCTTTTTCACAATAACTGTTGTCCGGGGATAGAAGATCATCCCGTAAGCGTTGATGAAGAGTATCTGTAACAAACAAAAATAGTGATTTGAACTAACAAACTTGACTTCAACAATTTTTCTATTGGAACAAATTGATATCAGAACAAGAGCGGCAAATTGTCGCAAGATACGCCCGTCCCACCACCAGTTGTCGAGGGGGTATAATAATCGTAAAGGGCAGGTAATGCAACAAACATGTTTACCAAAGTCTCAAGTCAATTTGACTTGAGGTGACAAAGTTCCGTTCCGGATAAGCAAGAAATACTGTAAAAATGAAGATCAAAGTAGAATTACTCAAAATCCGCACTAGGTAGAGTTATTGTTCTTGCGCACTGTACTCCGTAATATTGCAACAAACATGTATACCAAGTTTGAAGTCACTCTGACTTGAGATGACAAAGTTATATTCCGGACAAGCACTAAATGCTGTAAAAATGACGATCAAAGGGAAATAACTCAAAATTCGTGCTAGGAAGAGTTATGGTTCTTGTGCACTGCACTCCGTAAATTTTCAACAATCATGCATACCAAATTTGAAGATGTTCAGACTAGAGATGACAAAGTTATATTCCAGACAAGCAGAAAATGCTGTAAAAATGACGATCAAAGGGAAATAACTCAAAGATAGCACAAGGCACAGTTATGCTTCTTTTGCACTGCACTCCGTATTATTGCAACAAACACAAATACTAAGTTTTGAGTCAATCGGACTGGAGATGACAAAGTTATATTCCGGACAAGCAGAAAATGCTGTAAAAATGATGATCAAAGGGAAATAACTCAAAGACAGCACAAGGTAGAGTTATGCTTCTTTTGCACTGCACTCCGTATTATTGCAACAAACACGAATGTCAAGTTTCAAGTCAATCGGACTGGAGATGACAGAGTTATGCTCCGGACAAGCAGAAAATGCTGTAAAAATGACGATCAAAGGGAAATAACTCAAAGACAGCACCAGGTAGAGTTATGGTTCTTTCGCACTACACTCCATATTATTGCAACAAACACGAATGCCAAGTTTCAAGTCGATCGGACTGGAAATGACAGAGTTATGCTCCGGACAAGCAGAAAATGCTGTAAAAATGACGATCAAAGGGAAATAACTCAAAGACAGCACAAGGTAGAGTTATGGTTCTTTTGCACTGCACTCTATATTATTGCAACAAACACACATGCCAAGTTTCAAGTCAATCAGACTGGAGATGACAAAGTTATGCTCCGGACAAGCAGAAAATGCTGTAAAAATGACGATCAAAGGGAAATAACTCAAAGACAGCATGAGGTAGAGTTATGGTTCTTTCACACTGCACTCCGTTTAATTGCAACAAACACACATGCCAAGTTTCAAGTCAATCGGACTGGAGATGACAAAGTTATGCTCCGGACAAAGAACTGGACGCCGCCCGCCCAGACGGACGCCTGCCCACCCGTACGCCACGGGTGATCCCATAATACGCCCCGTCTTCGACAGGGGTATAAAAAGGGCCCTGTGTCTTTTAATTCTAAATCATATGAACCACAAAACTTATACCAATGCAAACTTTAATTCTGTACCAAATGACAAAATTAACTGGACCAAGTTTTAAGCAATTGCAGATGACAACTTAAATGTGGTTCAAACAATGGGATTGATCTTTGATGAGTTAGAAAACATTGTGAGGAAAAGGAGAAAATGCTGGTTACTGGCAGCATTTTTTCTTTGCCCACAATGTTTTCAAAAGTCTTTTTCCCCATCGTCATGAAAACCAAGATTTTTTTGGTAAAGGGTTAACCCATCTGTTCAACGCTGAGTGATCTCCAGCAATCGGGGTATGGACAAAAGCCCACCAGGTGAAAAGCCCACTAGGTGAAAAGCCCACCGGACAAAAGCCCACTAGGTAAAAAGCCCACTAGGTGAAAAGCCCACTCTTATTTAAAATGACTGTATTTATTACAACAAGAAAAATCAAACCATAGGAAGTTTATTACAAAACATTTTGGGAAAAGTGGGAATTTCTGGTAAGTGGCAAACAGTAATACAAACAATCAGTAATTATTCTTATTGGGAAACGTTTATGAATTAAATCCAACATAAGAGACAATTACACCTTTTCCCTTTAATTGCCTTTAAGGCTGCATTCTCCTGTGTTAAGATCTCCCTTTTCTTTGTTTTCTTTGTATAGTATTTCAATTTCATCATGATCAATAAAATGTGCTAATTGCATACAAAACAAAAAGTCATATTTAAAAGAAAAACTCATATCCCTATGGATTAGTTAAAACAAATAACATACCCTTTTAATATTAAACATATTAGTTTTATGATACCATTAATAATTAAATTTACTAATCACTCACAAACATGCTTTATAAAGTCAATATTTCAAAATCATTACATGCATACTCACAATATTGCATGAACAAAACAGATTATAAATTCATTTGAACATAAGATACATTCATTTTATAGTACTGGTGGGCTTTTGTCCACTTTTCATTTAAGGGTAGTGGGCTTTTCACCTGTGGGCTTTTGTCCAGTGGGCTTTTTACCTAGTGGGCTTTTCACCTGCTGGGCTTTTTACCTACACTCCCGGCAATCACAGGTCGATATTATTGGTAGCCTAATACCCTTTTAAGACAACATCATTTACATACACATCACAGCTGATGTGTATTGTTTGAGAACAGAGCCCAGTTGTTGGAAGCGTACAGGACTTGAGACCAGGGGGCCCTGGTTCCAATCTCCAGCATCGCTAATTTCTTTCTGAGGATTGATCATAGTCATTGCAACAGAGTCATCTCCCTCTCTCAAAGCTTATCACTATCTGGATGATGGTTATGTGGGAAAGCAGCCAGGAAAAATATTATGTAAAGTGGTGGTCAAAGAAACTCCAGGAAAGCATGAATAGGTGAACTGGCCATGATGCTATAACTAAAATAATGTTGAAAGCGGCATTAGCCCTTTACACAAGAGAAAATTTTAGACTGGACCAATCTGAAAGCATTTTCATGGGTTCCTCTTTTGATTAATTCACAGCTAGTCTGAGTTTGAAGTAGATATCTTTAGTAATGACAGAGATATTATAAAATGTCAAAGCGTTTGGACGATGAACTCAAAGTCAAAAAAGGGGCATAAATGAGTCAAGAATATATGTTTACCTGCTTCTGATGCATGGGTTCCTCTTTTGATAGTTAACAATTAGTCTAAGTTTAAAGTAAATATCTGCACATCCATGCAGATGACGAGAGGGCTATGACAATACCTTGACATTTTCTTAAAAAACAGCCTAGCTAAAGAACACAACAGGCCCCATATACCGCTTATAGGGTAAATATTTAGTCTTCAGCAGACTAGCAAGTCTCTACATGGACAGTAGGCTTATAATAAAACAACTTACTACTAATGGTTTCGTTTCCAGAAGGAGGAGAAAGGATCTGATCCACTGAGTGAAGACTTGTGTCTGTAAAGAAAATAAACTTAATTAATCCCCTTCTACAGAATCACATTTGTAGTGAAAGCTTTTGTCTAGGGTATTGAAAAGAGTCAGATTCTCTGCAGTTGCTTTGCACAGTTAAGTCTTTACCAAACAACAAAATTTTAGACTACCGGTATACCAAATTGAAAGCATTTGCAGATGACAAGATAAATGTGACTGAAAAATTTTAATTCATTTGGGAAGGGCAGAAAACATTGTGGGAAAAGGAGAAAATACTGGTTACAAGTATTTTCTCTTCTTCCCACATTGTTTTCAAAAGGCTTTTTCTTCAAGGTCTGTACATCTTGTGACTGTTTGGTAAAGAGTTAAAACTGTAGGAATACTTGAAAGAAAGCAGATTCAAAAGCTCATTATAACTTTTTTTATATAACCACCATGTTAACTTTGCTAACCCCTTACCCAACAAAAAAAAAAAATACATTTGCGGATGCCAAAGTAATTGTGACTCAATGGATATGATACGTCTTAGGAAAGTTGAAACATTGTGAGTAAAGGAGAAAATGCAGGTTGTAAGTAATCTCAGCAAATCAGACAGTCTAAATTCTGGAATGAAAAAAACACAATGAAGAAAACACTTTTTGATGCTCTAAAATAGACAAAATAATGAGACTGAAAAAAAATAAGCTTGCCAATCTATTAACCTTTCATGAATAACTGTGTGTTTTAACAACCTGGGTCCTAATTCACCAACCATTCTTATAAACATTAGTCTTATTCTCCAAGATTTTCTAAATTGGAAAGAAACACAACTCTTGAATGGCTAAACCATTTGGTTTAGCCATTCAGGAGTTGTGTTTCTTTCCAGTTTAGAAAATTCTGGGGAATAAGTCCAAGAAATTTCTTAAGAATGATCAGTGAATATGGATCCTGGTGAAAAACAGCTTTGGAAAACATTGTGGAAGAAGCAAATGCTGGTAGCTGTCGTTTTTGCTTTCTCCCACATTTTACTCCCTTTTAATGACATCTCCCATTATTAGAGCCACCTTTTTTTTTTTTATCATCTGCAATCGCTTTCAATTAATGCAATTCAAATGTTTTGCTATCTGGAGGCCCATCACCACACAATCCAGAAGTTAACAACCCTAAGAAAGCAAGCTTTTTTGAAAACAAAGTGGGAAAAGGAATAAATGCTGGAAGCAAAATTTTCTCCTTTTCCACCATGTTTTCCAACCTTTCACAGACACATCCCACTATATGCCACATTGTTTATTTCATCTGCAATCGATTTCATTTTGGACCAGTCTAAAATTTTGTTATCTGGTAGAGGGTTGATGACGGAATTTCTCTTTAAAAGGGAACAAACTGTGTGGAAAAAGGAGCAGACAATGGTAACAAAAAGTCCTTTCTCCAAAGTGTTTCAAAAGGAGATTCTTTCTAAAAGTCAAGAAATTGAATAATTTACAAGATATAGCACTAAATAAATGAAAGCTACATCCCTACCATCCCCCCCCCCCCCGTGATTTTAGAGCCGGTAGTTTTTGGTCAAGTATATCGACATATTGGACAGTATTGATCAAAGATCAAGCTCTAATTTTTCAGCTGTCCTATCTTGACCTTTACTGTTTGTAAAAGCTCAATTTGACAAAGAAGCTGTTATGTACAAGATAACCAAGCACTCAATCATACCAGTCAAAATGCAAAATGCAAATCAAATCAACAAATCAAATACTCATGCACACCTATCACATAGGCCTGTGTAGGTTTGAACACCTGGCTAGCAATGGCCTCCTCATCTATTTCCACACTGCCTTCCGGTTCCTGGTCCAATCCAGCATCAACTAAATACCCGGTTGTTGCAGCTCTCACTGGCTGGCCCAATACAGGGACTGTATTTTCCCATACTGCTGTGGGAATATCAATCATGCTAGCACTAGAGTCAGGTCTGTACGGCGGAGGGCTAAATAAAACATGCAGTTAGATAGTATAAACTCATGCTTTTTGTTAAATACATTCAATTATATTTAGCCTTTACCAAACTATTCCAGATTTAAACAACCCTTAGGAAGAAGTCTTTTGAAAACATTTTAACAACCTTCAGGAAGAAGTTTTGAAAACATTGTAGGAAAAGAAGAAAATGCTGGTAACCAGCATTTTCTTCTTTTCCTATACTGTTTTTCACTTTCATGGACAAATACCATCATTTGAGCAACATTCAGTATGATGTCTGCAAGTGCTTTCAATTTTTGTCAAATCTAGAATTTTTGTTGTATTGTAAAAGGTTAACATAATTTCATACTTTATTTCTTCAAATCGCATACAACTCATGCTTTTCATCATGTTTAGCAACATATTTTCTTAGATTCCCTCTAAAGATGGTAAAAAACTATGCTTTATTTCATGCTTTCTGGTAGACTATAGAGAAATAACGGTGAAATATTTTTCGATATTTCATGTTTACGACCAGAGAAAAATATAGGATCTGACATGAGTTTGCGTTGAGATAAAATTTTATTAAACGAGTCTAGGGAAAATGTTATTAAGCGAGCCTTTGGCGAGCTTAATAACATTTTTCTTGACGAGTTTAATAAAATTTTTATCTCATATGCCAACGAATGTCAGATTCTTTTTATCACATAACAATATTTCACAAATCATAGATAAGAAGATGCAAAACCATCTATAGATGCACATGCGGTAATATCCATAAAACCAATTTATTTCTACGAAATACGTGTACAAAATGACGTCACACAATAGTGATATTAAACGTGTATGAGATAAGAAAATTCGTAATGGGTATATTACACTGAAAACAAGGGACGTTATGTGATAAATACCGATTCTTACATTCTAACTTTTCAATTGAAGGCAGAAACAGTTGTTCCAGCACACCAGTTACCTAGGTAAAATGCGCGTGCCTCTCAACTAGATGGAAATATGACGTAATTTACCCTACATTTCTCGCGCTTGACATAATATTGTAATGCGTTGCTTTGCGGAAGGGGTATGCCACAGGGAATAACCGAAAAGATCTGTACTGTATTTTGATGCAAGTTCCCCCCAAAAAGGGTCAAAAGCATGAAATAAATAGAATGTTTGGGTTTTTTTTCGGTGAAAGATCGAAATTTATTTCACCTTGTGAACATCATCGGTAACATTTTCACTCGTGGTGCAGCCACGACTGAAAATATTACCAATGATGTTCACTTGATGAAATAAATCTCGATCTTTCACTGAAAAAAAAAAACATATCCTCTATATATCATAACATTTTTTTTATATTTTACTTTAAATAGTAAGCGCTCATGCTTTTTAATATAAAGTTACATAATTTTCTTACTTCATTTTTTCCAATACTAAAATACCAAACCTCTCGGAATACATGTATATAGTGAAATATTTACAAAGTTCACTGTTATGAATAATAATACATTTTCACATTTCAATTTTTTCAAAAGTAAATACATGTACATGTATTGTGCTTTTTATCACACAAAGTAACATATTTTTACAATCCATTATCTAAACATAGATACTATGCTTTTACTAATGCCCTTGCTCACAAAGCCACACTTGCCTTGCAAAACTTTGCAAGAACTAAACATAGAAACACCAGACAACTCTCCCTATAATTCAGTCTTGACCCCTTGTGATCTCTGGCTAGTTCCTGTTTTGAAAGATTCTCTACGTGACACACGCAACGGGAGCAGAGAGGAACTAACCCTCTCTATGACCGGGTCCTTGAGAGTAATGTCACATGATGCACTCGCGCATGTGTTTCGCACATGGGAATCAAGAATGATCATGAGCATAGAATTCACAGAAGGTTACTTTCAAAAATAGTAAACACTACAACTTGATTTTTATAACACTATTCTGATACAGGAGCTGGTCCATGTTCATTCTGATTACCCCTCGTATTTCCGGGAGATTGTCAGACCTTTCAGAGACAAATTCCATCAATTGACCCAAATTTTAGACTTGTCCAAACTGAAGATTTGCAGGCAACAAAAAATGTAGCCCAAATGATGATTTCAATCTTTGAAAGGGTAAAAAACAATGTTGGAAAAGGAGAAAATGCTGGTCACCAGCATTTTCTCCTTTTCCAACAGTGTTTTCAAAAGTGTTCTTTTTTTAGAGCCGTTTTAACTTGGGATTGTGTGGAAAAAGGTTGAGAGTTGTAGTACATGTATTTCAATTACCTTCTGCCACAGCACTCAGAAATCTTTTTTACGACTCTGAACATTTGTTACACTTTCCCTTAAAACTAACTGATTTATTCATTTATTAGCACAACCCTAAATTTGTATAACTATCCATTGAAAGGTATAAAATCATTCTATCTCTGTCTCATCATGATAATACAAATGTAATGTTCACAAGAAATCATCTTTGATAGGGATTTAACAACCAGAACTGCAGTCAAAGTAATCGTCTGATTATTTTAATATTTCCACATTATGCGGATGATCTTTTTCATCCATCTAATGCCCACCTCTAAAAACAAGGTGGCAAAAGGAGAAGTGGCCAATAAAGAGTCTTTTTTTCTTATTAAAACTATTTATTCACACAACACAGTTTTAACATTTTACTTATCAAAATTAATCATGAATCAATCACAGATATGTAGATATGTCCATCTTGTTTACCAAAGTGTTATCAAGAAAAGATGAATCACTGATATGATAAAAATTAATTAGTTATTGATTACTGACTGAACCCTTCACTACACAGGCTAACTTTACACGAGCAAAAAAATTGTACAAGTGACTCAATGTAGAAACATTTGAAGAAAACGAAACTAGTATTTTAATAATGGAAATATTAAGGAAAAATGAGCAATGGCTTGTCACAAATTACTACATTTCCAATGGTGATTTCAACTTGTAATATAATCTATGACAGGGGTCAGAAAACTCCATAATTATTTGTACAGTAAAGGGGTAACCCTTTCTCTTATGTCTATCCAGTCTGACACATCTTCAGCTGAAAAATCTTTTAACTCTTTGCCAAACGACAAAATTTCAGTCTCGTCCAAACTGAAAGCAATTACAGACGAAAAAAAAAAACGTGACTCAAAAATTGAAATTTGCTTTGGAAAGGGTAGAAAACATCAAGGGAAAAGGAGAAAATGCTGGTTACCAGCATTTTCTCCTTTTCCCTTGATGTTTTCAAAAGCCTTCTTTGTTAAGGTCGTTAAAATTCGGGATTGTGTGGTAAAGGATTAAATACAATGACAAATGAAGTAATAACATATATGAGCAATTTCTTTTTTCGAATTCAAACCATTCAACCCCTTACCACATACTTTAGAGTTCTAACAACACTGATGTAGAAGCCTCTTGAAAATATTGTGAGGAAAAAGGAGAAAATGCTGGTAACCAGCATCTTCTCCTTTTCCCACAATCTTTTATGTCCTTTTAAAGAAAATATCCACCATTTAAGTGGTATTTAACTTGTCGTCTGCTGTCGCCTGCTTTGGATTTGGACAAGTCCAAAATTTTGTTGTTTTGTAAAGTTTCAAGCAGGCTTTAGGAGGTTGTATTTTGGTTTTTTTTTTGTATTTTGCATACTTTGACAATAATTTATGGGGGAAATGGACAGATATCAAATAAATTATGATTGAGCACAATTTTCACATGACATTATGTTTTTCCTTGCAGCAATCTAACTGTCAGTCTGACAATATCAACCTGCACTCTTTACCAGACGTCAAAATTTTAGACTAGTCCAAATTGAAAGCATCTGCAGACGACAAACTAAATGGGGCTCAAAAATTGGATTTTAATTAAAATTTGAAAGGACAATGAAGATTGTGGGAGACGGAGATAGAAAACACAGGTTTCTGGCAACTCTTTTTTCACACTACTTTTTGCCACTCACAAGGCAACAAAATCATACACTCATCCAAATTGAAGGCATTTTGCTGATTTCAAAGTAAATATGGCAAAAAATGATCGAACTGGCCTTTGAAAAAGGTAGAAAACTTCAAGGGAAAAGGAGAAAATGCTGATTACCAATTGTCTGCATAATTCATGCTTCCAAAATGTCTCAAATTTTGTCATCTGGTAAAGGTTAATCTTATAGCATACAATCCTATGTTTTAACACTTTACCCAACAGCAAAATTTTGAACCCGTCCAAATTTGCAGACGACAAATCAAATGTAGATCAAATGATTATCAAACAGGGTAGAAAATGATGTGGGAAAAGGAGAAAATGCTGCTTACCAGCATTTTCTCCTTTTCCCATAATCTTTTTAAAGGCCTTCTTCTTTATGATCATTAAAATTCGAAATTGTGTAGTAGGGTCTATGAACATAAAAATCCTGTACATTAGTCAATATTGCAAGCAAAAAAATGTGGCTCAAGTGGTTAGAAAACATTGTGGGAAAAGAAGAAAATGCTTGTTACCATCATTTTCCCCTTTTTCTCAAAATGCTTTCTTCTTCTCTTTTAAAGACAAATCCCATCATTTTGGAGACACCAGTCATTTCTACAAAGGCTTTCAATTTTGACACATCTACACATTTTTGTGTGTTGTTAACCCTATACCAAACAACAAAATTTTAGACTGGTTCAAACTGAAACCATTTGCAGACGACAAATTAAATGTGGTTCAAGTGATGAGATTTGTTTCTTGAAGTGTAGAAAACATTGTGGGAAATGAAGAAAATGCATGTTACCAGCATTTCCTCCTTTTCCCACAATTTTTTAGTTTAAACATATTTATTCTACAGAGATTGAGAAACAAGTTCTTACAACTTATTCTAATCTCTCTTGATTCTGCTTCCTGGGAAGTACACCAGTACTTGTGCCGAATGTGTGGGCCAATGAACAATCCCAAAGTTGACACCCGCTCCCAGGTCTTGCGCTTTGGACCTTATGATTATGAGGCTCTACCTCATAACCAAGGACACCATATTTTGTTTTCAAAACCCCTTTTTACCAGGGTCATTAACACTCGATTGTGTCGTAAAGGGTTAAGGGCTCTTTACCGAATAACAAAATTTTAGAGATGTCCATTCTGTAATCATCTGCAGGTACAAAACAAAATGTTGCTCAAATGATGGCATATGTTTTTTCAGGGTATAAAACATGATAGGGAAAGGAAAAAATGCTGACTTCCAGCATTTTCCCATTTTTCTTATAATTATGGTTTCAAAAGCCTCCGGGCTTATAAAAACATAGGATCATTTGGTAAAAGGTTAAGTCCTGAGTTCAAAAAATCAGTTAGTTTAAACTTCTTTTACACATGTTAAACCAGGTTTCACAGCTTTTAATGTATAACATGCGTGTGCAAACCCTGTCACCAGCAAAATGTATAAATCTGCATGCATAAATTTCATGCAAAGGGAACTGGCTTAACCCTTTACCACACAGTCCCGACTTATAACGACCTAAAGAAAGAAGCCTTTTGGAAAACACTGTGGAAAAAGGAGAAAATGCTGGTAACCAGCATTTTCTCCTTTTCCAACAATATTTTCTACCCTATCAATGACAGATATCATCATTTGAGCCAAACTGAATTTGTTGTCTGCAAATGCTTTCAATTTGGACGAGTCTAAAATACTGTCATTTGGTAAAGAGTTAAACAGTACTCAACAATCTTCCAATGCTTTCAACTAAGGTTCATAATGCAACCACACTTGCTTTTCTTCCAGTATGAATTTGAAACAGACTGCATAGTGCATGCAGTTTGATTTTGTACTGAAGCTATTTAGCATCATGTGGCCTATACTATCTTGATATTGCCCTGTTTTTTCTTAAGCCTAAAAATGTCCACCCTTCTGTATGGCAATGTGTTTGTTGTCTTATACCCTTGTTAACTCTATACCAGATGACACAATTTTGGACATGTCCAAATTGAAAGTATTTGCAGACGACAAATTACAGGTGGCTCAAATGATGAAAGTAGTCCTTGATAGGGTAGAAAACATTGTGGGAAAAGGAAAAAATGCTAGTTACCAGTATTTTCTCAATTTCCAACAATGTTTTCAAAAGCCTTTGCTCTCAGGGTTTTTAAAAGTTGTGTGGTCCATTTCCTGACGGAGGGCTCTTACACATAAATGATAAATTGATTCTACAGTTTACCAAACAACAAAAATTTTAGACTTGCCCAAATTGAAAGCATTTGCATATGACAAATTAAATGTGACTTAAATGATGAAATTTGTCTGTTGAGATGTAGAAAACATTGTGCTGGCAGCTAGTATCTTCTCCCTATTCCATAATGATACAGTTTAGCCCAACAGCCCTCTTTCTCAGGGTTGTTAAATCTCCAGATTGTTTGGTAGAATGTTAAATGATAAATTTATGTAATAAGTACCTAATTTTTGGACAGGTGAAAGTTCAGTTGGTGAATATTTCTCATTTTAGCAAGTCTATACTATTTTGTTCACATCTTCTATACATTACTTTACTGTGATCTACAGTTATTCCCAAAATTTCCTCAAAATTCCACTTAACTATGGTACCAAGAAATGTCTATAGCTTTTAATGTACAACCAATGACTGAAAATTTTTATTAATCTGCAGCTACAAATTACAAATGAATAGTTAAACTTACTGCCTGTATGCCCTTGGCTCCTTCTGAGGTATGTGATCTGTAGCACTGAATCCATGGCTCAAACCTGCGGCCTCTGTTTCCTGGAAATAGATAAAAAAAACTTCACCATTTCCTTCATAAATACATTTAACTCTTTACAATGCAATCTTGAGTTTTAACCCTGAGAAAGTGGGCTTTTTCTCCTTTTCCCACCATGTTTTCTTCCATTTAAGAGAAAATTAATAATCTTTTGAGCTAACACTGAATTGGTCATCTGAAAATGCTCTCAATTCAGACTTTGTTTTTTCTCAGTTTGGTAGACAGTCCTGTGCTATTTGTACTTAATTTGGTTATGCATTCATAACCCTTCACTCCACAGTCCCTAGTTTTAACTATCCCAAAGAAAAAGGCTTTGAAAACATTGTGGGAAAAGGAGAAAATGCTGGTCAACAAGCATGATGGGTGGGGTTTAGAAAGAAAACCACTGGACTGTATAACATTTACCACACAATCCTGAGTTGTAAGGACAATGAAGAAGAAGACTTTTGAAAACATTGTGAGAAAAGGAGAAAATGCTGGTGACCAGCATTTTCTCCTTTTCCCACAATGTTTTCAACAATTTCAAAGACAGAAATTATCAATTGAGCTACATCTACAAAATTTATATGGTCATCTGCAAATGCTTTGAATAGTTTGTCTAGTCCAGAATTTTGTCCTTTGGTAAAGAGATAAAAGCACATTGTCAACAAACATAATGGGTGGGGTTCAGAGTGAAAACTACCTGGACTGTATAAATTCCTTAACTGTACATATTCATCAGTTAGATTAGTATTATCTGACAGGGCAGCTTCCATATCTTCTATGTCTCTGATACTGATGTAATCTGGATCATACAAATCTGTCAACTTAAGAAAACAAGAGGGCCATGATGGCCCTGTATTGCTCTACTAAACTGTAAAAATTACTCACTTGTACTTTTGTTGATAATGATGGTATAATTGTCTGATAGAGCAGTATCAATATCTTCTGTGTCTCCAATACTCCTGTGATCCAGATCGCTCAAATCTATTAACTTTAGAAAACAAGAGGGCCATGATTGCCCTGTATTGCTCTACTGGGACTGTATAAATTACTTACCTGTACATGTCATCAGTTAGGGTATAACTGTCTGACAGAGCAGATTCCATATCTCCAGTGTCTCTGATACTGATGTGATTTAACATCAGAGAACAACAGGGCCATAACTACCCTGTATCGCTCTATTTAACTGTATGAATCACATACCTGTACATGTTCATCAGTCAGGGTACATGTTCATCAGTCAGGTGTCTGACAGAGCAGTTTCCATATCTTCTGTGTCTCTGATAATGATGTAATCTGAATCACTCAAATCTATCAACTTCAGAAAACAAGAGGGCAGTGATGGCCCTGTATTGCTCCACTTGGAATGTATAAATCACATACCTGTACATGTTCATCAGTGATGGTATAACTCTCTGACAGAGCAGATTCCACATCTTCTGTGTCTCCGATACTGATGTGATCTTAATCACTCAAATATGTCAACTTTAGAAAACAAGAGGGCCATGATGGTCCAGTAGTGGGATTGTATAAATTACTTACCTGTACATGTTCATCAGTTATTGTGTCATTATCTGACAGAGCAGCTTCCATATCTTCTGCGTCTCCTATACTGATGTGATCAGGATCACTCAAGTCTGTCAAAAGCAGAAAAAAAAATCTTTCAAGATGCATATTGATGTAAAGCTTCCAAGTATCAATGACTAGGAAAAAAACAATTCTGTGAATCTAAATCTTTTGTTGCTTAGATCTTACTACACAACAATAATTTAGACCTGTCGAAAATTCAGAGAGCTTGCATTAAAAAAGTTTCAACGTGGCTCAAATAATAGTATTTATCTTTGGAAGGGTAGAAAATGTTGTTGGAAAAAAGAAAATGCTTGTAACCAGAATTTTTCCAAAAGCCATTTTCACCAGAGTTGTTAAGAATCGAGATTGTGTGGTAAAGGGTTCACCCTTTCCCACACAACCCCATGTGCCAACAATGCAGAGTAAGAATGTTTTTGACAGAACTGTGGGAAAAGGAGAATGGTCGGTTGTTTGTATTGGGGTTTAACGCCACTTTAACAGCTAAGGTCATATCATGGCGGTCGGTAACGCACATGTGTTTCCTGGCTTTCTCACACCAGTACTAACACAACTTTCTTTCCAAAGCCACCGACTACTTTTCTCACATGCTTCAGCAGAGGTGAGAGGCAAAAATACGCCGGAAAGAAAGTTCGCCTCAACCGGGTATCGAACTCACAACCACCAGGTCATGAGTCCGACACGCTCACCACTGAGCCACCCGGGCGGGGCGGGAAAAGGTGAAAATGACACTTTCAACTTAGAGAAATTCAAAATAAATTGTTATGGGATAGATTTAAATTATTGGATTATTTAAAACTAGTGTATCTTCATCATTGCTTCATGTGTAAAAGAATTTCAGTATATTCGAACCAACCTGCCACTGTGTCTAGAGTAGACAGTCTGGTTTTCAATTTCAACTGAAAACTGTGTTGGGCTGTACAAAACTTCAGCAGATACTGTCCTCTGTAATATAAAATAATATATCCAGTCAAACCTGTTTTAACCCTTCACTGAATAACAAAATAGGGTAGAAATCATTGCCTTATCCAACAATGATTTCGAAAAAACTTCTTTCTCACAGTCGTTAAAACTCAGGATTGTGTGGTAATGAGTTAATAGACCACATCTACAACACAGCCTCTTCCCTTAACTCTTTACCACACAATCCCGTGTTTTAACGACCCTGAGAAAGAAACCTTTTAAAAACATTGTGGGAAAAGAAGAAAATGCTGGTAACCATATTTTCTACCCTTCTAAAGACAGAAATCATCATTTGAGTCATGTTTAATTTATCGTCTGCAAATGGTTTCAATTTGGTTGAGTCTAAAATTTTGTCGTTTGGTAAAGGGTTAAACCTATAAAAACAATCATGTGTTTTAATAAGCCTACGGATAAAACCTTTTGAAAACATTGTGAGAAAAGGAGGAAAAGCAGGTTACCAGCATTTTCTGTATTTCTCACAGTGCTTTCTATTTTTGTTAACCTTTTACCACATGCTAAAAGTTTAGACTTGACAAAACTGAAAGCATTTCAGTGTGACAAATTAAATAAGGTTCACATGGTAGGATTTGCATCAGAAAGGGTGAAAAACATTGTGGGAAAATGAGAAAATCCTGGGTACTAGCATGTTCTCCTACTTCAAAGATGTTTTAAAAAGCTTTTTTCCTCAGGGTCATTATCCAGCTTTGTTAGGCAAAGGGTTAAAGACAAATTCTATCATATGCTAATGCCTTAAAATCCTTGGTTTATCATTAAGAGTTAAAAGGTGTTTAAAATTTTGAGTGTTTTGACCACCATGACAGAGAAAAACTATTGAAATCATTGAAAGAAAAAGAGAAAATGCTGGCAACCTGCCTTTTCTCCTTTCCCACAAGGTATTCTGCTTTCTCAAGCATAGGTTTCATCATTTGAATAGAGATCAATTTGTTGTCTGCAAATGCTCTCAAATTGGACACATCAAAAATTTTGCAACTTGGTAAATAATTAACTGAATACCACCCAATTCCGCAATCCTGATTTTTAATGACCCTGAGATAGGAGTCATTTGAAAACATTGTGAGAAAAGGAGAAAATGCTGATAAAAGGAGAAAAATGCTGGTAACCAGCATTTTCTCCTTTTCCCAAAGTGTTAACCCTATCAAAGACAACTTCAACAATTTGAGCCACACATACTTTGTCACCTGCAAATGCTTTCAATTTGGACAAGTCCACAACTTTGTCAATGGGCAAAGACTTTAGGGCAGAGCAACTTTACTAAACAATTTGTTAAACAACATAATATCCCTCCACAAATCCAATAACCTTCATACTAAATCTAACAAATCCAAAACTTACTTTTTGTATGTTGTAGTGTAAAAATTCATCTTTACAGGTTTCAATTGTCCAAACTCTGGTCTGGGCTGTATACTGAATCTTCGTCTATTGAACGAGATTTTCATGATGGACGCCCAGGGATACTGATGGACAATGATTCGCTGATTGGGTGAATTTTCTGCTAGCACCAGATTGTTGATGTTTACACCGATCCAAATTATGTTGTTTGTTTCTCCTTTTTTCTAAAAAAAAAAAAAGATGTAACTCCTTAACATACCAAACAAAAAATTAGCCAAAATTGAAAGCATTAGCAGATAACAAATTGAATGCGGCTAAAATGAAAGTTTTTCGTCTTTCAAAAGGTAGAAAACTTTGTGAAAAAAGGAGAAAATGCTGGTTTCCAGCATTTTCTCCTTTTTCCAACAATGTTTTCAAAAGCCTTTTTCCAGAAGGTCATTCAAACTCCTGATTGCGTGGTAAAGAGTTAATACATTAGCAAACAACAAAATTGTAAAACTTGTTGCAAAAATTCAAAAGTTGTTCAGATGATAAGATTTGTCTTGAACAGGCAGAAAACATAATGAATTAAAAAGGAAATGCTGGTAACTACAATTTTCTCATTTTTCCCACAATGTTTTCAAAAGCTTTCCTCCCAAGCATCACTAAAACATAGATTGTTAGAGAGATGATGAGCAATAATTCGCCAAAGTTTCATAAATTACATGTTCATTATTAAATTTTCTTACTTCAAAACTCAGAAACAAAATGAATGAGTAAATGTTGCATGATAACCAATCTACAGTTGAGGTCATTTAATTCTTTACCAAACGAAAAATTTTGACAAGATCAAATTGAAAGCATTAATTTTGCAGACGACAAATTAAATGTGGCTCAAATGATGACTCCTGTCTTTGATAAGGTTAAAAACATTGAGGAAAAAGGAGAAAATGCTGGATACCAGCATTTTCTCCTTTTCCACCAATGTTTTTCAAATGCCTTCTTCTTCAGGGTCATTTAAACTTGGGATTGTGTAGTAAAGAGTTATAGAGTTACAATTTGGTATATGAGATAACTGTAGAAAGGAGCTTACCTTTAACAGTTTATGGAAATGAATACCATACTCTGGCACTTTTTCTATCACAATCTGTAATAAAGCATTAGAAAAATGATTTTTTTTTTTTGAGTTTAATACTGTTTTCAATACTATTTCAGTTACATGTATATAGCTGTGGCCAGTGGACCTTTTCCTTCTCTCCTGGGTTGGTATTATCCAATCATTCTCCACTTCAATCCGAAAGTAACACATTTTCTAACTGGCTAAACTGGCACCTGCATGCAATGTCCTTGTTTAACTCTTTACCACAAAAGGAAACTGTATACTTGTCACAATCGAAAGCATCTGCAGACAACAATTCAAATGTGATTGTAATGAGGAAATTTGTCTTTAATAGGGTAGAAAACATTGAGGGAAACGGAGAAAATGCTGGTTACCAGCATTTTCTATGTTTCTCTCAATGTTTTCTACCCTTCTTCCTCAGGGTGTTAAAAGTCAGGATTGTGTGGTAAAGGGTTAACCTGGACTGATGTTAGTCATTGTTATAAAATTCATTCCCCTCTCATCACTGAACATTGTTTCAGAAATGTTTGAGGAAAAGCAGTCAGTTGCTTCGTAAATATTTGTCCAAAGCACTGGTAAAAGAAGTTCCAAGGTCCATATTCACAACCATTCTTAAGAAGATTCTAAGTCTTGTTCTCAAGAATTTTCTAAATTTAAAAGTAACACAACATCTAAGTGGCTGAACCATTTGGTTTGAGTCAAATTTTTTGTGTCGTCTGCAAATGCTCTCAGTTTGGACAAGTCTACATCATACTAAGCAGTTCATTGCATGACATGGAACCATATTGTCTAAAAAGTAGTTAAATCAGGGGGCAGAATAGTTGCTTGACAAGCAGAAATTTAAAAGCAAATACATGTAGTTCTGACACAGGTCAGCCTGCACAGACTTCGCAGACTGACATGGGGGTCTACACCTTTTGGCAGATGCACTGACTTTTAACCAGATGACAAAAGCTTAGACTTGTTCAATTTGAAAGCATTTGCAGATGACATACTGTATAAGTGGAAAGTTTTGTGATGTGGAAATTTTTTTTGCCAATTCGCACATTTGAAAATTTTGCAAACTTTTCTGTTTGCATATTTTACCACAAGTATACCAATATTAACGAGCGTCTTGAATTCGAAAACATGTCTGTACCTAAAATGTCTGTAATCGGTAATTTGCAAATTTTTCGACATGCATTTATAATCCACTATTAGAGTATTATATGTGATTCAAATGATTTAATTTGTATTTAAAACGGCACAAAGCATTGTGAGAAAAGCAGAAAATGCTGGTTACCAGCATTTTCTCCTTTTCCCACAATGTTTTCAAAAGCCTTTTTCCTCAAGGTCATTAAAACTTTGGATCGTCTGATTAAGGCTTTCCACAAAACCACAAAACAATACTTTTTTAATTCAGACCTACCTTGGTAAACTCAGATTCTGCCCTGGTTTCACTCAGTCCTGCAGACAGATGGTGAGTTTCTGGTGCATTATCTCTGATATAACCAGATCCGAGCCTCTTCGTGGTTCTTCCGGAGAAATAATGATCTGGTATGAAATAATTCCTTCCCATTGTCTCTTTGTTATAATCTCCATATTCAGCTTGAAGGGCCAGACCTGCCAACTTTAAGGCAGTATCTTCATCGACGAGACAACGCTCTTCCAGGATATCTCGACGGAGTTGTAAGTATAGTTGATGTCTGGTTGTTTCATGTTTCAGTGCCGATAGCGTCTCAACATAAAACTTAACCCTCAAATAACATGTAAAAGTGACAGGGCTTGGGGCTTTCCAGCTATCCTTCCACCCGTCAGGGGCCACTTTGTGTAACTTAGAATCACCCGGAATGAAGAAATGTTCGTTGTCATTAATGTAGGTGAGTCCAAAGAAATAGAATTCAGGGAGCTCTATCTCTGTGACCACAGCCTCAAACAACTGCTGTCCAGTGGTACAGGGGTCCACCATTGCTTCAAGTTTTTGTCCGTTTAGGAGGACTATCACAACTCTACATACATGCCCCGGATTCTTGGAGCTCTGAAATATTTTACAATAGTCCATACAATACAGATACAGTAAATTCTAAGTGGCCAATTGTAATTCACTCTATACCAGTCAACAAAATTCAAGACTCATCCAAATTTAAAGCAGTTGCAGATGACAAATGAATCACGAGTTAAACTCTTTATCAAACGACAAAAATTTAGACTAATCAAAGTTGAAAGCAGTTGGAGACGACAAAATGATTGTGACTCAGAAATTAAGATCTGTTTAGGGAAAGGTAAAAAAAACATTGTGGGAAAAGGAGAAAATGCTGCTTATCAGCATTTTCTCCTTTTGCCACAATGTTTTCAGAAGGCTTTATCCTCAGGGTCACTAAAACTTGAGATTGTGCAGTAAAGGGTTAAACAACCCTTGAGAAGAAGCCTTTTGAAAACGTGGGAAAAGGAGAAAATTCTGGATACCTGCATTTTCTACTTTCCAGCAATGTTTTCTACATTTCAAGATGCCTATCTCTTTTTCTGAGCCTCATCTACAAAAACTTTCAATTTAAGCATGTCTAGAATTTTGGTAAAGGGTTAACCACAAAATCCTGATTTTTGGAAAAAGGCTTTTGAAATCTTTTAGGGAAAAGAAGAAGATGCCGGTAATCAGCAATTTTCTCCTTTTCCCATAATGTTTTCTACCCTTTTAAAGAAAAAAAAATTCATCATTTGAGCCACATATTATTTGCAATATGCAAAAGCTTTCAATATGGACAAGCCTAAAATTTAGTTGTCTGGTAACTAGATAACTCTCTACCAAATGACAAAATTTTTTACTGGTACATATTGAAAGAAAATGTGGACGAAAATTAATAGTGCTGAAATTATAAGATTTGTCTTAGAAACGGTGGAAAACATTGTTGGAAAAGAAGAAAAAAAAAAACTGGTTGCCAGCAGTGTACCAAGCAGTGTATGACAAAAAAGCTCATCTGTTTTATAGTCAGAATACTAACTTCTCCCTATGAGACCACCGGGATTCTCTACATAAATTTATTAGTTATAAGAACAAACTCTGGGCCATAAAAAAATCAAACAAGTAGCAGAAAAATAATAGCAAGAGGGCCATGATGGCCTTTCATTGTTTACTTGAAAAGAAAGGCATGATAAAAAAAGTAGTCTTCTGGCAGTAATTTGCATAGTCAGAATACTAACTCCTCTCAGTAAAGCAATTGGTGTTCTGTGAATAAGTTTTCTAATTTATTGACAAACTCTGGACCATAAAGATCCTTGAAATAATACAGAACATACAACAAAAGGGCCATAACAGCACTGGATTGCCTACTTGAAAAACAGTGCAAGATAAAAACAAGAGGGCCATGATGGTCCTGTATCACTCCACTGGCTAATAAGTAACTAGAGGCGCTTGAGCGCCTGTATCGCTCCACAGACCTGATATTTCTATAATGGCGAAAGGAAGTTTTTAACAATTATCATTCAATCCTGCATTTTAGCTCACTGAAGAAACAATTTGGTAGACAACCACCATAGGAACTTACCTGCAAAACAACAATGAAATCCAATGAATAGTTTTAGAGAAGAAATTTTTCAAAGATTTTACTTTATACCATAAAAAAAAATGAGTCTCCCATAAAAGCCATGTTTTTTGACAGATCTTTTTTTTTTAAAGGAATTCTGTAAACCTGTATCTAAGGAACATACCTGCAAAATAATAATGCTATCCAAATAGCGGTTTGGGAGGAGAAGATTTTTAAAGGTTTTTTACTTTGGTTGCCATGGCAACCAGAATTCTTCATGGAACACAATTATTTGAAGGAATTTGAAAGAGGACCACCAAAGGAACATTCCTGTGAAATTTGGTAAAAATCCAGTCAATAGTTTCTGAGGAGAAGTTTTTTAAAGAAAAAGTTTACGGACGCACGCACGAACGGACGGACGGACAGACGGACGGACGGACGCAAGACGGACGCACGACGGACACAACGCCATGACAATAGCTCTCTGGCCTTCGGCCAGTGGAGCTAAAAACACTACATGCCAAACTTTACAATACTTGACAAATTGGTTTTGAACTTGAGAACCCTGAATCAGGACTAAAATTGGTAGCCCTAAGTCTTATGGTCAGTAACGAGAAGATTTCTAAAGTTTTCACTATATAAGCCCATGTAAAACTTCTGACCTCTGGGGTGGGATCAAATTCGACCCTAGGGCTATAATTTGGGCACTCTTGGTAAAGACCCACTAGATAAAGCTACATGCAAAATTTGGTAACCCTAGGCTTTATGACCAAGTACAGGGAGATTTCTAAAGTTTTCACCATATATGCCCACGTAAAACTTGTGACCCCCGGAGCGGGGTCAAATTTGACCCCAGGGCTATAATTTGGGCACTCTTGTTAGTGGCCCACTAGATAAAGCCACATGCGAAATTTGGTAGCCCTAGACCTTATGGCTAGGTGCAGGGAGACTTCTAAAGTTTTCTCTATGTAAGCCCATATAAAACTTGTGACCCCCGGAGCGGGGTCAAATTTGACCCCAGGGCTATAATTTGGGCACTCTTGTTAGTGGCCCACTAGATAAAGCCACATGCGAAATTTGGTAGCCCTAGACCTTATGGCTAGGTGCAGGGAGACTTCTAAAGTTGTCTCTATGTAAGCCCATATAAAACTTGTGACCCCAGGGCGGGGTCAAATTTGACCCCAGGGCTATAATTTGGGCACTCTTGGTAGTAGTCCACTAGATAAAGCCATATGCAAAATTTGGTAGCCCTAGGCCTTATGGCTAGGTGCAGGGAGACTTCTAAAGTTTTCTCCATATATGCCCACGTAAAACTTGTGACCCCCGGGGCGGGCTAAATTTGACCTAAGGGCTATAATTTGGGCACTCTTGGTAGGGGCCCACAAGATAAAACCACATGCAAAATTTGGTAGCCCAAGGCCTTATGGCTAGGTGCAGGGATACTTCTAAAGTTTTCTCCATATATGCCCACGTAAAACTTGTGACCCCTGGGGCGGGGCCAATTTTGACCCCAGGGCTATAATTTGAAGAAAATTGATAGAGGTCTACAAGATAAAGCTACACACCAAATTTGGTAGCCCTAGGCCTTATGGTTTCAGACAAGAAGATTTTCAAAGATTTTCAATATTTTTAAGTTTTGTTGCCATGGCAACCAGAGTTTTTGAAGGAATCAAATTCTTTCAAAAAATTCTGAAGAGGACCATGGCAGGATCATTTCTGTGAAGTTTCATCAAAATTGGAGGAGTACTTTCAGAGAAGATGTTTGAAATAAAAGTTAACGCACGCACGCACGGACGCACGCACGGACGGACGCACGCACGACGGACACCGGGCCATGACATAAGCCCGCTGGCCTTTGGCCAGTGGAGCTAACTAGTCTGCGAGCAGTAATGTGCAAAGTCAGTCTACTAACCTCTCCCTGTAATGCCATTGGTATTCTCTGGATAGGTTTACTGGTTTTGTGGACAAACTCTGGACCATAAAAGTCCTACAAATAGTGGAAAAAAGTAGAGAAATAACTTAAGTACTGTACAATTGTAATCTAAAGAAATACTGGATCAAATACTATCTCTATTACTCCTTGCCAAATGACAAAATATTAAGACTGGTCCCAATAAAAAGCATTTGCAGAAACTACAATAAAACCAGTGTTTCCTGCTTTTCCTATGGTGTTTTCAAACCCCTTCTTCCTGTGGGTCATTTAAAGTCAGGATTGTGTGGTAAAGGTTTAAATCATTGTTAGCAAAATTCTACCAAGGGTTATCACCGAATTCTACACTTTTGGGTGCAAAAATCATACCTAGTATAAGAAAAACTAGAGCTGTCACTGAATGTGACTTAATACCTCCACCAGCACTTTGACAGAAACAGGCAATTTAACAAAAAATTTTCTAAGTTCAAGGGGAGATTACCCTTGAATCATAGGGAGCAGATGATTGAAAACTGCGTCTTGCACAACTTCAGTATACGATCAATGTATCAACAAACTTTCAATATAATAGCAGCAAAACTGTAGAAGGAGTTCGCGACACAAAATTACTAGTATTTTGTACACAGATGGACACACGGACGGACACATGGACAGACGCACGGACGGACAGACAGGCTGATTCCAGTATACCCCCGAAAACATTCGTTTTGCGGGGGTATAATTAAACTTACATGAGCCATGCTCTGGCAAAAGGGGGCTTAGAACAGCTTTGTGACACATTATACCAAGCAAGTTGTCTCATAATTATGGAACCATAAAATCCATTTTGTTAAAAAAATGGCATTGAATACAGAGGTAAAATCGTCCTTACACATGCACAAAATTTACAAATAGCAAAAAGTTTCTACCCATGTCAGCCTGCGCAGTCTGCGCAGGCTGACATAGGTAGAAACTTTTTGCAGATGCATTAAGCCCCCTTTTCACAGAGCATGGCTCATTTACTTATTATGCGACTGATAATTTGTTAATTTTTTCAGTGATACAACAGGTCTCTTACCCTTGTTTTTTGTGCCCTTGGAGATCCTGGCTTTTTCTTCTGCTTTTTAGTAACAGGTACTTTTGGTTGTGTAGACAGCACTGGGGGTGGAGGCGGGTGGGAGGTTAACTGTTGTAACTGTTGTATATAGGGATCACTGATTTCTGCCTGTGCCCTGTAGAGAAAAATACATAAATATCTATTGGTTACATGGGGGGCCTGCTGCTGTGTAGATAGCATTGGGGGGGTGGGGGCGGGTGAGAGGTTAACTGCTGTAACTGTTGTATATAGGGATCACTGATATCTGCCTGTGCGCTGTAGAGAAAAATAAATAAATATCTATTGACTATACAGGGGTCTACTGCACTATAGATAGCACTGGGGGTGGGGGCGGGTGGGAGGTTAACTGTTGTATATATGCATCACTGATGTCTGCCTTTGCCCTGTACAGAAACAAAAATGTGAACTGAGTGCATATTTACCATCAATGGTGTAAGGGCAGAGCAGTGGGCTTGTATAGAGATTTATATATGAAATCTATTATGAGTGAGGTCGATCTTTGGAACTATCCACAGCACAAGGCAAGTACTGGGAAAGGCTTCCAGCAAGCAATTATACAGATGGCTAAATATAAGTTGTAAAATTTGATATTTCTAAGTCAATTTGAAATCAGGTTTAGCCCTTTACTGCACAATGCCGACTTTTAACGACCCTGGAAAAGAAGCCTTCTGAAAACTTTGTGGGAAAAGGAGAAAATGCTGGTAACCAGCATTTTCTCCTTTTCCCATAATGTTTTCCACCCTATCGAAGAAAAATTGCACCATTTCAGCCACAATGAATTTGTCATCTGCAAATGCTTTCAATTTGAACAAGGCTAAAACTTTGTCATCTGGTAAAAGTTAAACTAAACTAACTATTGTATTTTCTATCAAATTGTTTGTGAACATGGCCACTCAATGATCTTCATGGTATACCAGTACACGTAAACAGCATTTCTTTTCTTTTCCCCAAAATGTTTTCAAAGGCATTCTCTCCCAGAGTTGTTAAAACACAGGGTTGTTAGCTAAATAGTTAGGAGATCTTGGTAAAAGCAGTCTTGAGGTTGTAATAAGACTGCTAGTAAACAGTTGAACCTGTCTTAGAAACCACCTGTTGTAAGCAACCCACTCCCTTAGGAGACCAGTGTTTTGTTTCTTCAAATCTTCTTAATTTATTAACTGTGAAGAAAAAGCCCACCAGCAGTAAGAGAATGGTTATCTTCCTACCAATGTGTTGTTAAACAAGTTTGACCTTATTTCACTTATTTTGTTGACTAAAAATATTTCTTTCATTCATCAATACTTAACCTTATCATACATAGGTGTTCAAAAAGTATTTAGAAAAATGTCATTACTTTTTCAATGATGCAAGTTTTGAAATAAAATTTGGTGTATTTTATTTTTCTTTATTCAATTCAAAAAAAGATCCACACCATAATTCAATGATGTGAAATTCTTAGTCACTTTAGTAACCCCAGGTTTTTCCCGAATACTTTTCCAACACCCATTGCATACATTACATTGATACATTACCTGAGAGCATGGATTTCCTGTGGCATGTAGGAGGCTTCACTGCTGATCACACTCTCTCTATCCGAGTCTCGGCTCATTTTTAAAGCCATACTTGATCCATACTGTAGGTGAATATCTGGGTGATAGGTCCCAACTGTGGAAAGTAGTTCAGAAACTTGTAATCAGATAAATAAACTTTTATCAAAGAAATAAAAAATTTCAGAAACTGCCAAAAATTGCTTACCTGCTTCATTCCACTCCTACTGATTACAAGTGACCAAAGGATTTGTTCATGATAATTATGTGAACAAAATATTTTTTTCAAACATACGAGAATTTTTTCAGAAATGGAAAAATGCAAAAACTCATGTCAAGAAAGCCTTTCACTTAGTGTCCTAGAATTCAGCCTAACTGGAAGCACTGAGTTTTTCATGAGAATGTCCTAGGGCAAGTCACTTCAGAGCCTTAGCCTAGTGCTGGTGAAACCAAGCATATGCTTAAGCGTGCTGTTACCCTGATAGGACTGATATAATGTTGAAAGCAGAGTACAACAAATTCAGTCAAACAATCTTTTACAAGTTCCTTTCTTTCTGTGCAGTTTCGACTCTTAATGTTGGACAAATTCAAATTGAAAGTAATTACAGACAACAAAATAAATGTGGCCCAAATGATGAAATTTGCCTCTGAAAGGACAGAAAACTTTGTGGGAAAAGGAGAAAATGCTGATTACCAATGCTGAAAATAAGTCTTTCCTAAACAATCCTGTGCTTTAACAGCCCCCCCAAAAAGGGCCTTTTGAAACGCTGGGGTAAAAGGAGAAAACACTGGTAACAATGCTTATAACAATAATTTTCTCTTATTCTCACACTTTTCAAACCTTCCCAAAACAGAACTAATTGTTTCAGCTGCATATTGTAAACTTTTGTTGTCTGCAAATGCTTTCACTTTTTGTCAAATCTAAAATTTTGTCATTTGGTAAATATTTAAAGATGTACCACAAAATCTCGAGTTTCAATGACCCTGAGGAAGCAGCCTTTTGAAAATAGTGTGGGAAAAGTAGAAAATGCTGGTAACCAGCATTTTCTACTTTTCCCGCAATATTTCCTACCCTATCAATGAACATCAGTTCTTTTATACTACTTTCAGATTTGTCATCTGCAGATGCTTTCAATTTGATAAAGCCGAAAATTTTCCATTTGGGATGAGGTTAACAATAATACATTTACAAACATAACTGACCTTGACCAGGTATTTGCAAAGACCTTCCAGAGCGTGACTCTGACATGTGATCTAGAACAATATCAGACAACTCATCAGATGCGTCCTCGTCTGTGGTATCGAGTCTCAGAGCTCGTAACTTTCTTTGTCTCTCCTTCAGTTTGAGATACTTCTTAAATGCTGGATTTTCTGACGCCTGACTGACATTCGATAGAGTATGCTGTCTACTTGATGGGCGACTGTGGTTGTTGAAAGTCGCAGACCTTGTCTGAGAATTTTGAGACAAAATTGCAATAAATAATTTACTATAAATTTCTGCATAAACCCTGCACCAAAAACAATCATTGATTTTCAAGACCCCAAACAAGAAGGCTTTTGAAATTATTGGTAGGAAAAGGAGAAAATGGTGGTAACCAGGTTAGGGTTAGAGTTAATTGCCAGGTCAGTCTATCTTTTATTTACTTACCTGAATTTAAATTTTTTTTTTCTGCCAGACATTAACATTTTGATTGACTGTTCAATAGCAGATTATCACCTTCACAATAACTTTCATACTTTTACGAGGGCTGTTCGATATGTAATGTGTATTGTACCACAGCGTGGTAACGCTTTGCATGATTTCGTGGATGATGATACGCTTGAATAGCTCTATTCAATACCTTTCCAACGGTATAAACACAAGCCTTTAGCTCCACATAGTTTTAAACTTATAGTCATTTCAATAGAGCTAGTCGTTGACCACTGTTGTAAAAATGGTTGGGAAACGGATTAAGAATATTGAAGAAATTAGAGCTTATATAAAAGTTTGCACAAAACTCGGTCATTCTGTAATGCAGATTTTTACTGAATTGGGGGAAGTTTATGGGTCTGATAAGGTATCTTATGAGACAGTTCATAGTTGGAGAAAGAAATTTCTGACTGGCACAGAGACCGTCAAAGATGCAGCAAAATCTGGCCGACCTGTGACTTTAACAGGCAAGGCAAATGTCTCAAAAGTCAGGGAAATAATTGAAAGTGATGGCAGATACATGATTCATGATATTGCCAACGCTGTTGGCATTTCGCTATCGCGGGTGCATTTCATTTTGAAGCGTATTTTGAAAGTACGAAAGATTTCTGCCAGATGGATACCTCATATATTGACAAATGACCAAAAACGGGTACGAGTACAAACCGCTAAGCAATTGCTCAAAATGTTTCCCAAATTCAATCAAAGACAATTTGCAAACATTGTTACTGGTGACAAAACATGGGTTCACTATTTCGAACCAGTAAGAAAAATTGGAAACAAAATATGGCTAACTAAACACGGTAGAAGGCCTGTAGTTGCCAAAAGAAGCACAAGCACAAAGAAGGTTCTTTATTGCATATTCTTCTCATGTGATGGTATAGCCGTACAAATTCCGGTGCCAAAGGGCAAAAGTGTTACAGGTCGGTATTACCGAGATGTTATACTAAAAAAGGTCAAGAAATATTATCTTAAACGACGCGCTGTGTCAGAATTCAGGCATGTTCGTCTACTTCATGATAATGCTCCATCACATACATCTAAGCTTGTGAAGCAATTTTTGAAGTCGGAGAAGGTTACCGTCTTGCCACACCCACCATACTCTCCAGATCTAGCCCTATGCGACTTTTTCCTTTTTCTAAAACTTAAAAAGTTCTTATCTGGTCGTCGTTACAAGTCCCGACAAGCCCTTGGCTCAGTCATCAGTCAGTGCCTCAGAGGTCTACCTAAATCAGCGTACCGTGATGCATTTCAGAAATGGATTCAGAGATTGAAATTATGTATTTCAAACCGCAGAGAATACTTTGAAGGGATGTAATGTTCATTTCACTATTTGAGTCGAATGCTTTTGAGATATCGTATAATACACATTACATATCGAACAACCCTCGTATAAGGTACGATTTAAATTTAAATGGATTTTTACACCCGCATTGTTTACTTTTGGCTGTTTTTCGGATTTCAAATGCAGCTTAACTCTTTTACTACCTAGTGAATTATTTACACTTTTCACTGGTTATAAATATAGTTCCATTGCAAGATGAAGAGACACTTTGGCCTTAATCTAAAATAAAGAAGTGGACAGGGTAGATCAGAGATCGGACTGCATGCTATGTGCAGTCTGATCTTAATCTACACTGTCAACAAAAGCTTCTGGTGTCATCAACAGTAAGAAAGAGGTAAATGATACAATTTGTTTTTAATGGTGTGAAACAAACAGTGTAGGAAAAGAGAGAAAATGCTAACAAACAGCATTTTCTCCTTTTTCACACTGTTTTCAAAAGTCTTCCTCCTCAGGGTTATACAAACTTGAAAGTGGTTGGTAAACTCTGCATACCTGTGGATGATGAACATTGTGCGCCATACTTGATGTAATATCATTCAAATGACTTGACCTTCCTGACTGATGATGATGTCGATGGTGATGATGATGATGATGACCATTCTGATGATGGTTATGATGACTGTGATGGTCTGGGTACCCAGCATCTAGGTGCGAGTCTCTACCATACAGTCCATTGTTCATGGGCGAGTACCCGCTGTGGGGTAGAGGAGTAATACGATGGAACCCGGAGTCTGGGGAATCTGAAAGTAAAAAACTTTTCTCATCAAAGCTGCATTTCTTAACTCTGTGCAAAACTGACAAAATTTTAGACTTGTCCCAATTGAAAGCTTTTGCAGACAACAAATGAAATATGACTCAAAAATTGAAATTTAAAATTAGAAGGATTAAAAAAACATTGGGGGAAAAGGAGAAATTGCTGGTTACCAGCAATTTCTCCTTTTCCCAAAATGTTTTCAGAAGTCTTCTTCCTCAAGGTCCCTAAAAGTCCCCATTGTGTGGTAAAGGATTAAGTCTGTACAAGATGAAACAATGTTACATTTGTCCAAAATGAAAGCATCTGCTGATGAAAAATGTAATTTGCCTCCATGGATTAAAGGCAGCTCAAATAATAACTGAATTTGCCTCCAAAAAATGTAAATAACATTGTGAGGAAAGAAGAAATTGCTGAATATGTGCATTTTTCCAAAAGATAATCAAAACGTAAGAAGATTTTATGGTTAATATAGCATTTTAACTGCAATAGTCACCACACTTTTACTTGCTCAAAATGTTGTTTTGTGAAATTTACCTAAACCTCTTTTCTAATCAATTTTAAAACCATTTCTCAATAAAATAACAGAACATAATCTTTTAATTACACAAGAACATTTACAGAATAATGAAACTTGAGCACAGATACTGTTTGGAAAAAACCAAGCCAGAAAAGAAAATCATTCATCGTATAAAATTCTTTTGTTGCCATCTTGTTTGCTGTTCACATTCAGATATTGTCAGCTGAATTCAATGCCAAGGGCAACCGTAACTTGTACGTACTTAGATGATATAACTTTGAATATGAACTTTTACACAAACCTGCATCTCTTCTGTGACCTTTCTGTTTACATGGTGACCTTGATCTACTTCTAGACCTAGAGCGTGACCTTGACCTGTACTTCTGTTCTTGGGATTTGTTTTTCTTTCTTCCCCTTTCACTGGAGTGTTTGCGTTTTCTCCTTGACCTATCATCAGGTGACCTTCGTGGTGACCCTCGATGGTGACTTTTAGGGTTGCTATGGCTGTTCTCTAAGTTTGATTCTTCAGTTTCCATACCCAGAACAGACTGGTACAGGTCTGCTATCGTTTGAGAGAAACTCTTTTTTCCTCTCTGATGCCTCTCTTTCTGGAGACCACATGCCTAACAAATAACAAGAATTTAATAAGGAAAGACTTATTTTGGCCAATCAAAAGCTAGTGCTTTTCACTAAGTGAAACAGTGAAAGACAAGAAATATACAAGCCTGCTGAGACATAAAAAGTCATATTTGTGCTGGAATGGGTTAACATTTTACAGAACAATCACCATTAAATTACAGTTACTAAGGTTTAACTAAGAATAGAAGAGACACAACCCTTGGCCAGGGAAGATGGCAGACTCCCCAGCTGTATACTATACCATGTTTTCCTCGCATTAACAGTTTTCCTAGGATGTCTACGGTACAACAAGATTGATGCAAAACTCAAACCAGAGCTATGCTGGGGATTTTGACTCTTTCCCAGACAAAAAATTTAAGATTCTTCAAAACTTAAAGCATCTGGTATGGTAATTTGATGTTAGTAAAGATGAAAAGAAGTTCTCTGCCAGAGTTATAAAATACTGCGGGTATAGCAGAAAAAGCTAGTTACCAAAACTGAAAGCATATGTAGACAGCCATTTGGACGCTAGTACAAGTGAAGAGAAGTTCTATGACACAGTAAAAACATTGTGGAAAAAGAAGAAAATGCTAGTTACCAGCATTTTCTTTTCTTCTTCTCCCACAATGTTTTCAGAAGGATTCTTCTCCAAGGTCAGTTCATTTGGTTTTTGTTTGTATTGGAGTTAAAAACTGTTTCAACAGCTTAGGTCATACCACAGCAGTCTGTGCACCTACACATGTGTTTCCTGGCTTTCTCACAACAGTACTGACACAACTTTCTTTCCAAGCCACTGACTACTTTTCTCACATGCATCAGAGGTGAGAAGCCAAAGATAGCTCGAAAGAAAGTTTGCCACAACCAGGTATCAAATCTGCAACCACCAGGTCACAAGTCAGATAGCTAACCAGTATGACCCTGCCTTGCTACCCAGCCGGGCAGTGTCATTTAACTCTTTACCACACAATCCCGACTTTTAACAACCCTGAGAAAGAAGCCCTTTGAAAACATTGTGGAAAAAGGAGAAAATGCTGGTAACTAGCATTTTCTCCTTTTCCCACAATGTTTTCTACCCTTCCCATAAGGACTATCAATTTTTTGGTCACACTCATTTTGTCGTCTGCAAATGCTTTCAATTTGGACCAGTCTATAATTTTGTCGTTTGGTAAAGAGTTAATCACGGGATTGTTTGATACAGGGTTAATATTACTTGAATCTACCTCCAACACTTTGACTAGTGGCATCCTCTGCTAAAAGTACCAGCATTTTCTTCTCTTTCCACAATGTTTTCAGAAGGCTTCTTCCTCAAGGTCATTATTACTTGGAAGTGTCTGGTAAAGGCTTAAAGATACATCTATATTCGTTTCCAGCCAGTTTTCAGGCAGTTTTTAACCCATTTCATCCTTATTTTATGAAACTATAATCATTCTTAAGTCTTTGTGCCAAATGTTGCCCCTGACTGCTGTAACGTTGCAAACATTACGACAGATAGAAAATGCATTTCATGTTTTGGAGGCCTTCCAAGCTATCGTTGTTGTCATTTCTGGTTTTAAATGAGGTCTAATCCCTTAAGTTTCTTTATCCAGTACACCATATTTATTGATTATTTATCCATATTTACACAGCTGACCAATATCTCAACCATTATACACACTGTAAAGTTTTAACTGCATTTTTTTTTTCTTCCCTGCCTGTAGAGATGTATCTTTAATGACATAACTTAAACCTACCTCCATCACTTTGATCAGAGGCATCCTCTGTGAGCAGTTCTCATGGGTCATTCTCCTCAAAAGCGACTCCAAATTCTCACTGATTTTCACAGGCTGTTAAAAGAAAAAGACTTTTATCAAATAAGTTTTTTTTTTCCTTGGGATGGGGGCAAACAAAATCATTTTTTCAGGAAACTACCATATAAATTTACAAACCAATAACAAAACAATATGGTTCATGCCCTGTAAAACAGAAAAAGGGGCTAAATGCATTTTCAAAGAAATATTAACCAAGGTCAGCCTGCAAAGTCCATGCACGCTGACCCGAGTCAAAACCTTTTGCTTTTAAGCAATTTTCTTCATGTCAAATGACCAGTGTACCTCATGATTCAGTTGGTTGTTATACATAATGGCTTTTATGGATTCATCATATATGGCGTGCAACATGCGAAAAGGGGCATTCGGACATATGCGTAAAGCGTCGTCTCGGATCAGCCTGCGCAGGCTAATCCGAGACAGCACTGTACGACTACATTAGGTTTTGTGCTTCAGTAGACATGCGCAAAACAGAAAATTACATAAAAATGGAATGTGTCGTCTCGGATCAGCCTGCGCGGACTGCGCAGGCTGATCCTAGACGACACTTTGCGCAAATGTCCAAATGGACCTTTTCACGTGTTGAAAGCCATATGTGATGACATTTTGGTATCATGCGTTGCCGAGATGTATTAAACCCCCATTTCCCAGAGCATGGCTCGATTATCTTCTAACCTGTTTACCAACAACTAACCAAGGAGACATCCTTTTAACTGTGTTTACCCTTTACCAAATGACAAAATTTTGGACCGGACCAAACTAAAAGTATTTACATAAGACAAATTACATGCAGCTATAAAAATTTTTTCTGTCTTTGATAGGGTAGAAAACACTGTTGGAAAAGGAGAAAATGCTGGTCACCAGCATTTTCTCCTTTTCTAACAAGGTTTTCAATAGTCTTTTTTTCCAAGGTCCTCAAAAAATGGGACTGTGTGGTAAAGGGTTAACCAATAATAATAATAATAATAATAAGTTATTTCAAGCAAAGCTTACAACAGAGAAGATCCTCTTTATCATGTAACCTACCACTACACAGATATCCCTTTAATCATGCATTTATTAATTTTCCAATGAAAAAAAAAAAAATTCATTTTTATCATTGTAATCTAACACAAGTTATAACCTTTTAATCATGTGACCTAACACTAAGAAGTTGCATTGTTACCATGTAAAATAAGAACAAAAAGATCTAAGTCATGCTCTGGCAAAAAGGGCGTTTAGAGCGTGTCTGTGATGCTTTGTTTACCAAGCATGTCATCACATAATTATGGATGCATAAAATTCAGTTTGTCTTTAAACTGACTGAATCACAATGTAGAATGGCTCTTGGACATACAGAAAATATACCAAGAGCAAAAAGTTCCCACCCAGGTCAGCCTGTGCAAACTGTGCAGGCTTGCCTTGGTCGATACTTTTTGTAGATGCATATAACCTCCTTTTCACAGAGCATGGCTCATATTCTTCATAGCATATCCATGTATGTATTTCGCAAACAAAAAGCATCAATATATCAATGATGGTTGCTGAAGACTACATATACTAACGAGAAAAAAAGAAGTACAAAAAAATTTATATAATTAATTAACAACAACAAACAGAAATCCACAATACATGTATAACACTAGAATAGAACTGCTAAAACAGACTCCATCTAGAGAATCTGGTACCTGGTTTGCTACTAATTACTACAAGTTTAATTAACCCTTTACCACACTATGCCGACTTTTAATGACCTTGAAAAAGAAAACTCTTGAAAACAAAGTGGAAAAAGGAGAAAATGCTGGAAACCAGCATTTTCTCCATTTTCCCACAATGTTTTCTCTTCTATTAAAGACAAATCCACTCATTTGAGCCAATCCTAATTTGTCGTCTGCCAATGCTTCCAATTTAGACTTGTCTAAAATTTTGCCGTTTGGTAAAGTAAAGAGTTAATCCTTCCCTTCATTTACAAATTATCTCCTGAAAACGCTTTTTTTTGCTTACCTATCAGCAAACCTCTTTTGAAAATATCGATGCAGAAAGGAATACTGCTCCTAATACAACAATTTCTCCATCAGTAACAATGCTTTCAGTTAGAAAATGCTATCAGTTTTATTTATGAATTAATTTGCCTTTATTTACATATGTTGTCCTTATTTTACATAGATGTTTTCCAAGTCGTCTGCAGCAAAATTTCATTTAGATCATAAATGGGTTCACATCTGGTTGGCCAAAACAACAGACCTAATTAACCCCTTACCAAACAACAAGCTTTTAGACTTGTCCAAATTGAAAGCATTTGCAGACGAAAAATTAGATGTTGGTCAAACAATTGGATTAGTCTCTAATATGGTAGAAAACATTGTGGGAAAAGGAGAAAATGCTGGTTACCAGCATTTTCTCCTTTTCCCACAATGTTTTCAAAAGCTATCATCCTCCAGGTTATGAAAACTTGGGATTGTTAGGTAAAAGTTTAACCCTTTACAAAACAGTCTAATGATTTTACAACCCTACAGATGAAGGCTTTTGAAAACAATAATGGAAAAAAAAGTGAAGATGCTGGAAAATTTTCTCCTTTTCTCCCTTTTTTTTTTATACCTTCAAGGACTAATGACCATAAATCCAATCAAATGAGCAAATATTTAATTTGTCGTCTGCAGATGCTTATATTTGGACAAGTCTAAATTTTCTAGTCAAAAGTTAACTCTTCACCAAATGATAAGGTTTAAGGCTTACCCAAATTGAAAGCTTTAACCCTGTACCAAACAATCCCGACTTTAAACGACACTGAAAAGGAAAGACTTTTGAAATTGAAAACATTGTGGGAAAGGGGCAAAATTCTGGTTACCAGCATTTCCTCCTTTTTCTACAATGTTTTCTACCCTATCAAAGAGGAAAATCATCATTTCAGCAACATTTAATTTGTTGTCTGTAACTGCTTTCAATTTGGTCGAGTACAAAAATTTGTCATTTGGTAAAGAGTTCACAGATGACAAGGTAAATGTGAACTGAAATTTGTTCATAGAAGGATGGAAAATTCATACTTTGGTAAATAGTTACCTGTATTTTCTTCTTTTCCCACAATGTTTTCAAAAACCCATTTCTTTTGAGTCTCTAAAACTCCAGGTTGTTTGGTAAAGGGTCGATACTTTTCCTTGTGTACAAACCTATCTGATCAACTGAATAGGAGAACTTTGAAACTTGAAATAATAATAATAATCATCAAGAATCCATCAAGAAGGATTTACTTTCTCCAACAGTGACTATTTATAATTTCTAGTATTTTGAAGTAAATATTCTATTTGCAATGTCATTTTCATACCTTCTGATTTAAAGGCTTGGTCAGACCTGCTAACGGATATGTAAGGGGGGGGGGGGGGGGAACGGACAAAAATATGCAGAATTTGGTTATCCGGTGACAAAATTCATCTCCTCTGCCGCTCGAGGCTCACGCGATCGATGTGTGGAGCGAGGAAGCCACACAATGAACACACGAGTACCGCACATGTAACGGAAAACAAACGCACGTTTAAAGGATATGTACAGGATAATAAACGGTCTATTAACGGATATCACCATACGAGTAAGGGACTTGTACCGGATAAAACGGAAGTGCAACGCATGAGAACCGGACAAAACGTACAATGAACGGAAATGTACCGAACACCAACGTACGAGGAACGTACCGGTCACTTGACATGCCGAGGGTATAAATTGTCAGATGCATCCGAAGTCTATCATTTGCATGTCTCTGTCCGTTTTGTCCGGTGGAAAGTTTTGAACATGCTCAAAACTTCCCACCGGACGGAACGGACATCGCCGGACAAGTAGCGGATTCACCGGATAAGAAACGGACATAAAACGGATACGAACGGACACGAACGGATGAAGTGATTTTTTATCCGTTACTCGTCCGTTAGCTCGATGTGACCAAGGCTTAACATTCTAAGAAAGTCCATTAACCCTACATCTACTAAGCATGACTCAAGGAGCTTCTTCAGACAGTGTAGATTAAGATCAGACAGCACAAAACAAGCAGTCGGATCTTGGATCTACACTGTCTGCTACTTTTTTTAACATATTCTGGCCAAAACAACCTTGAAATAACAAAATCGCAGATATTTTTCATTATTGCAAAGGTCCATTCATTAATTCAGGGCTCTAATGGTTAACTTATTTACCAGGTTAACCCTTTACCACACAATTCCGACTTTTAATGACACTTTTGAAAACACTGTTGGAAAAGGAGAAAATGCTGGTAACCAGCATTTTCTCCTTTTCCCACAATGTTTTCTACCCTTCCCAAAACAATCTTCGAAATTTGAGTCACATTTATTTTGTCGTCTGCAAATGCTTTCAATTTGGACAAGTCTTAAATTGTCGTTTGGTTATAAGTTAAGCATTAACTTGCCTTGGTGTAATTAGGTAAAGGATTAATGATACAAAAAAACAGGCCTGAAATCTAATTAAATCAGTCTTACCTGCAACAAATTTGCTGCAGGCTACTTTAAAAAAAAAAATTGCAAACTTGAATTAACTCTTCTTAAAATTCTGAGCTTTAATGTCCCTGAGATAGAAGGCTTTTGAAAACATTGTGGGAAAAGGAGAAAATGATGGTAACCAGCATTTTCTCCTTTTCCCCCAGTGTATTCTACCCTATCAAGGTCAGAAATCGTCATTTGATCTACATTTCTTTTGTCGTCTGCAAATGCTCTCAATTTGGTCTTGTCCAAAATTTTGTCGTGTGGTAAAGGCTTAACTCTTTACCACACAATCCCGACTTTTAACGACCCTGAGAAAGAAGCCTATAGAAAACATTGTTGGAAAATGAGAAAATGCTGGTCACCAGCATTTTCTCCTTTTCCCACAATATTTTCTACCATATCAAAGTCAGAAATCATCATATTACCAAGATTTAATTTGTTGTCTGCAGATGCTTTGAATTTGGTCCAGTCCAAAAATTTGTAGTTTGGTAAAGGGTTAAAGTATAATTCTTCAGGCAACACACTTTGGCACATGGATAAACAACTCATAACCAGAAATGTCTACTTTTTCCACAATGTTTTCAAACATGGTATACTGCAACATAAAAAGGTTGTTTGCCACTGGAAATGCATTGAGGAAAGTAACATGGAGGCAAAAAGATGAAGTAATCCAAAAAGCTTAACTATTATCAAAAACAGAAGGCAGGCTTAGCAATTAATTTACTCTAGCACCCGATTTTATGAGTCTGAAGCAAAAGCCCCTTAACTACATCTGGTGAGGTATGGTAAATAATTATTTTATGACTGTCTAACACACACTACTAAATTATCACCTCGAAGCCTCTTACACAATAATAAAGCATTTTGTTCAAATAATCAAATCTAATAACAAAGTGGAATAATAAAAAAAGTGATTTTTACAACACAGTGAATATAATAAGAAGCTTTAACTCTTTACCAAATGACAGATTTGGACTGAACCAAATTCAAAGCATCTGCAGAGGACAAATTAAATGTAGCTCAAATGATTATTTCTATCTTAGTGTAGTACATGCGCTGGGAAAAGGAGAAAATTCTGGTTTTCAAAAGCCTTTCTGTTCAGAGTAGTTAAAACTGAGTATTCTTACCAATAGAAAAGAGTTTTCACTTTTCAAAGTTGAAAGCCTTAGCTAACAAACAAAAGGGCCATGATGGTTCTGTATCGCTCCACTGGCTAATAAGTACAAATTATATACACCAAACATTAAAATTCTAAGCCAAGTGGTTTCAAACTATAAGAATTTATCAAGTTTTCTCTATAAAAGCCCATGTGAAAGTTGTGACCCCCAGGGCTGGACCATTTTTGACCACAGAGCTATAATGCATTACTTGAACTCTGGTAGAGGTCCACAAGATAAAGCCACGTACCAAATAATGCAGGTTGAAGCTGTATGGTTATGAACAAGAAGATTAGTACTTTCCTCAATATAAAAAAGAAGAACCCTGAGGCTGGGCTAATCTCTATTCCAAGGCTAAATTTTAAACTAACTCAGAAGTGATCCACATGATGAAGCTACTTGCTAAATCTGGTAGCCCTAGGATTTATTGTTAGGAGCAAAAAGATTTTTTGATATTTTCTCTCTAGCCAGGCAGTGACTAAAACTATTAGATTTCTCTTTAAAAGAATTATAGAAAACATTGTGCGAAAGGGAGAAAATGCTGGTTAACTGCACTTCCTACTTAAGTATTTTCTCTCTTCCCCCACCCCAGAAACCTTTTTCTTTGGGGTCATTAAAACACTGGGTCCTGTGGTAAAAGGGTTAACCCAGTTTAAACAACCCTGGAGAAAAAACTTTTGAAAATATTGTAGGGAAAGAAGAAAATGCTGGTAACTAGCATTGTCTTCCATTCCCATGTTTTCTCTTTCCAACCAAAAAAGTGAATATTTTGAATCACATTTTGTATTCTGTAAATGCTTTCAAGTCTAAAAATTTGCCATTTGGTAAAGGATTAAGACTTCTGGTATATGGACTGGCAAACTATGGTATCCTTCTTGCCCCAGGTGGCACTGTTTACTAGTGACTGGTACCACAATAAACAAGATTTACCTTGCCCAAAATCAGGTAGGATGAATTTGCTTGTTTTTCAAGCCATTTTTCATGGAGACAGCTCACTTACTCTGGTCTACCCTTTACTAACACAATCTCATTTTAAAAAACCCAAAGACGAAGCCTTGTGAAAACAATGTGGGAAAATGAGAAAATGCTGGTAACCAACACTTTCTCATTTGCCCACTACGTTGTCTGTCTTTTCAAAGTTTCCCATCAAGAATTTTGTCCATAATGTCACTTTCACCAGTGTATTTGTGATCTCACACAAGAGTGTGTGGCCTCTTAATAGAAGATTTTGCGCTTTCTGCTTTCTGGCACAAAAGAACAAGAGGGCCACTAAGGCACTACCTGGCTCACCTGATCAACATTATACAAATGAAATTCAAGGTAAAATAACACACACTCAGGATCTTAGCACTTTACTATACAATCCTGAGTTTTAATGACCCTGACAAAATAGCCTTAGAAAACATAGTGGGAAAAGGAGAAAATGCTGGTAACCAGCATTTTCTCCCTTTCCAACAAAGTTTTCTACACTTTAAAAGATAACTTTAAAAGATAACTATCATCATTTCAGCAAGATTTAATTTGTTCTCTGCAAATGTTTTCAATTTCAACAAGTCTAAAATTTTATTGTTTGGTCATGAGTTAACACACAAGTAGTTTCACCTTAACCTAGTCTGCAAACAGTTTTATTTAAAAATGTATCCCAAATATTTCTGAAAAGATAGACCTACAAATATCAAATAATATTGAAATTACAAAGTGGGCACCCTAGCTAAACTTCCCTCACCAAAACTAAATGTTGGAACCAATAAATAAGGATTTCATGCTCTGCATTAGAATCCCATACCAAATGTGGACAAACACATATTGAACAATATACATGTACACAAGTACACAACACCATATGCAAAAAATACATGTGTCATGCTTTATGAAAAAGGGGCTTAAAGCACCTGCAAAAAGTATCTACCCATGTCAGCCTGTGCAGTCTGGGCAGGCTGACACAGGTCAAAACTTTTAGCTATTTGTAAACATTCTGCATGTCAATAGACCATGTTACCTCAAGTGGACTGTTAGACTGACCGGATTTTATGCATCCACAATTATGTGATGACTTGCTTGGTATAATGCATAGAGATGCTGTAAACCCTCTTCTGTCAGAGTATTGCTCATATGAACTAGATTATTAAATGAAAAGATATCAGAAAGGTGCACAGACTACATGCACTATCAAGCAGTGAAGCCCTATAGGCTCAGTCATAAACACAAAGGAGCCATTTGTCTACGGGTAAGAAAAACAAGAGCACCCCATGTGGGTGTCAGTATTTCGAAATGGATCGATTTTCAGAGTAGATTATAAGTTGAAAAAGGGGGATAACTATGTCAAAAACATTTTGATGGTTACCTTCCCTTGTTGTTTGGGTTTTCCTTTTGATGTTTAACAACTAGTCCAAGTTTGAAGTACTGTAAATATCTTCAGTTATGACAGAGATATTACAAATATCAAAATTTCACATAATGACCCATGAAAAATAAACAAGTAATGACTGGTAACCGGCATTTTCTTCTTTTTCCCCAACGTTTTCTACCCTTTCACATACAAAACTTTCATTTGATTAACATTTAATTTCTCATCTGCATTATGCTTTCAATTTGGACCAGTCTATAATTTTGCATTGTAGTAGAAAATTTTGCAAATATCTTTATACAACATGAATCATTAACATTAATACATGTGAAAACAATGTGGCCAAAGGAGAATTTGCTCTTTATGAAGATTTCTGTATATGCCACAGTGTTTCAAAGTGGTCTGCCAAAAGGCAACCAAAAGTTGACCTGCCAGTCAAAGGTTATAAGTTGAAGTTTAGCTCAGTGCTCTACCTGCAAAAATGGCTGAAACTAAGTGAAAGCAAGCAATCTGACTTCACACCACACAACACTACACCACAAACTGTGCAAGAAAACAATGTGACAAAAAAAACCTGTTACCTTAGACATTCTGCTAGACATTTTTGACTGAAATTAATCACATACAGTTATACAAGGGTTATCTACACAATGAACTCTTAATGTGCTGGAACAGGCTTAAGTTGCTATTGCAGACAGTGTAGATCAAGATCATACTGCACAAAATATACAGTCTGATCTTGGATCTACACTATCTGCTACTTTGTTACATATTCTGCCTAAAACAACCTTGTAATAGCAAAAATTTGGCCACTTTTCATAATCTAACTGGTTCAACTCATAAATTCAGCACTCTAAGAGTAAACAATACATTTTGAGATCAACCCAATGCCATGTTTCTATTCTCTGCCCAAAATAAAAGTTGATTATCTTTTACATACCTGCTGTGGACGGTTTTTAACTCTTTACCAAACGACAAAATTTTAAACTTGTCTACACTGAAAACATTTGCAGATGACAAAATAAATGTGCCTCAAATACTGAAATAGTTGTAAGAAGGGTTGAAAACATAGTGGAAAAAAGGGAATATGCTGTTTACGAACATTTTCTCCTTTTCCCAAAATGTTTTCAAAAGCTCTCTCCTTCAGGGGTGTTTAAACTAAGGATTATGTGGTAAAGAGTTAACTCTTTATAAGGCGACAAGATTTTGGACTCGTCTATACTGTAAGTATTTGCAGACAGCAAATCATTTTCTCCATTATCCACAATGTGTTCAAAAAGCAATGTGTTTAAAAAGCTTCCTCCCTAGACCATTAAGATTTTGGTGTTTATACAAAGACTGCAATAGTTGAGCATTTGCTAACCATATAGAACAAAACCTTTAAAAAAAAATGTTACCAAAAAAGGCAATTTTTATTTTTTTTATTTCTTTTCTTGAGTATAAAAATAGCTTTCATGGCAAGGGATTAAAATACATGTACATTCATAAGCAACAAAATAATGCATCACATGCAAACATCTTTACAAACTAGGTTTCGATACATTTTTATTACATATACACAAGGGAAACAATCAATACAAGTTCAGGCAAATCATATCCAAGTTACCTCCCTTGCCCAATTCAACAAGTTTTTCTTTCAACCTAACAGAACTTCACCTGTTTTATTGCATGATTTTTTGCACCACATGTGCTAATCCTTTACCAAGCAAACCCTGGTGTTAACGACCTTGAGCAAGAAGGTCTTTGAAAACATTTTGGGAAAAGGAGAAAATGCTGGCAACCAGCATTTTCTCCTTTACCTAAAATGTTTTCTATTCTATCACGGAAATATATCACTGTTACAGCAATATTCATCATCCGCATAATGCTTTCAGTTTCGACTGGTCTAAAATTTTGTTGTGTGGTAAAGAGTTATGCATGATAAGAGCTATATATATACATCCCTGGAAATATCTTATAAAACATCAAGAAGTTATTTACAGAGTTTATAGAAAGTGAAATACAACACATTTCTGTACTATGCTAGTAGAGTGAGGTTACCCTTTCCCACACTAGAGGGAGAAAAGCTTTTAAAACATAGTGGGAAAATGACAATATGCTGGTTACCAGCATTTTCTCATTTTCCTACAATGCTTTCTAAATTTAACAAATCAAATCATTCATTGAGTTACATCTAACCTGTTTTCTGCAAATGCCATTTCAGTCACATTGCACAGGCTAACTTTATGAAACAAGAGGGCCATGATGGCCCTGTATCGCTCCACTGGCTATTAAGTAAAATTCTGACCAGTCGTTTCAGAGAAGAAGAATTTTTAAGAATTTCTAAATTTCCATATAGTGCAAGTAGCCCCCATTCACCAGAGCCACATTTTTTGACGGATCAAAATTTTACGAACAATTTTTGAAAAAGGTCACCTAAGCAACAATCCTGTGAAATTATTTCAAAATCTGACCTTCTGTTTCAGAGGAGAAGATTTTTAAAGAATTCCTTCATTTCTGTATAGTGCAAGAAGCCCCCATTCACCAAAGCCACGTTTTTTGACGGATCAAAATTTTACGAACAGTTTTTGAAAAGGGTCACCCAAGGAACAATCCTGTGAAATTATTTCAAAATCTGACCAGCGGTTTCAGAGAAGAAGAATTTTGAAGAATTCCTTCATTTCTATATGGTGCAAGAAGCCCCCATTCACCAGAGCCACATTTTTTGACGGATCAAAATTTTACGAACAATTTTTAAAAAGGGTCACCCAAGGAGCATATCTGTGAAATTATTTCAAAATCTGACCCGTGGTTTAAGAGGAGAAGATTTTTAAAGAATTCCCTAAAAAATTCCATTTGGTTGCAATGGCAACCAGAGTTTTTGATGGAATCAAATTCTGTGAACAGTTTTTAAAGAGGACCTTCCAAGGAACATTCCAGCCAAGTTTGGTCCAAATCCGCCCAGTGGTTTAGGAGGAGTTGATGTTTAAAGAATTGTTGACGACACACGACGCACACCAGGTGATCCTAAAAGCTCCCCTTGAGCACGTTGTGCTCAAGTGAGCTAAAAAGTTAACATACGGATGGACGCACAACGGACAATGGGCCATAACATAAGCCTGCTGGCCTTCGGCCAGTGGAGCTAAAAAACTTGTCTAGCACCAATCATGTATCACTGCAGCTTGATAATCAAGGGAGGTAAATAGTAACGAACTTTATCTTTCATAAAAAGAGTTATTTCCCTTGATTAATGTTTAAATTGAAGTGACAATATTTTGAAGCCCATGTTAAACTTGCGATCCCTGGAATGAAGGCAATTTTGACCCCAGACCTACAATATGAAACTAGAATGTGTGGTTATAAACAAAAAGATTTTTTAATCTTGCCCAATAAAAAGTCATGTAAAACAAGTTTGCTGAATAAAAGGCCCTGTAAAATATGTGATCCATGACACAGGTTTATCAAGTTTTCACTATAAAAGCCAATGTAAAACTTGTGACCCCTGGTGTGGAGTCAAACTTGACCCCCAAAGTTAAAATTTGGGCCCTCTTGGTAGAGGCCCATTATATAAAGTTACATGCAAAATTTGGTAGCCCTAGGCCTAAATATGGCTATGTACAAGTAGATTATTAAAGTTTCCTTATATAAGACCATGTAGAACTTGTGACCCCCTGGGGTGGGGCTACATTTGACCCCCTGGGCTATAATTTGGGCACCCTTGATAGAGACCCCCTAGATAAAGCTAAATGCAAAATTTGATAGCCCTAGCCCTTATAGCTAGATGCGAAAGATTTTCCTATATAAGCCCGTCCATGTAAAACATGTTACCCCCCGGAGCGAAGTCAAATTTGACCCTCGGCTATAATTTGGACACCCTTGGTACAGGTCCACTAGATAAAGCTACATGCCAAATTTGGTCGCCCTAGGCCCCATGGCTAGGTCAAAGAAGAATTTTAAAGTTCTCCCTATATAAGCCCATGTAAAACTTGTTATATAAGCCCATGTAAAACTTGTTACCCCCGGGCAGGGCCTAATTTGACCCCAGGGCTATAATTTGAACAATCTTGGCAGAGGTCCACTAGATAAAGCTACATGCCAAATTTGGTAGCTCTAGGCCCTATGGCTAGGTAGAAGAGGAATTTTAAAGTTCTCCCTAAATAAGCCCATGTATAACTTGTAACCCCCGGGGCGGGGCCAATTTTGACCCCAGGCCTATAAATTGAAGAAACTTGGTAGAGGTCCACTACATAAAGCTACATGCCAAATTTGGTAGCCCTTGGCCTTACGGTTTCAGACAAGAAGATTTTCAAAGATTTTCAAAATTTTTCAGTTTTGTTGCCATGGCAACCAGAGTTTTTGAAGGAATTAAATTCTTTCAAGAAATTCTGAAGAGGACCATGGCAGGATCATTTCTGTGAAGTTTCATCAAAATTGGATGGGTAGTTTCAGAGAAGAAGACGTTTAAAAAAAAAGTTAACGCACGGACGGACGGACGGACGGACGCACGACGGACAACAGGCCATGACATAAGCCCGCTGGCCTTCGGCCAGTGGAGCTAATAATAGAAAATACTACCCACAAGTAAAACAAAGAGTTTTCCAATGTAGGAAATGTGATTTCAACAGGCAAAATATTGTAGGATTAGGGCAATTGCTTATTTGTAGGTTTTTTATTTTCCTTTTCGCAAAACCTATATATAAGACAACCTCTAAACAACCTTTAACAATCCTACGGAAAAAGACTTTTGGAAATATTGTGGAAAGAGGAGAAAATGCTGGTGACCAGTATTTTCTTCTTTTTCCCCATTGATCTCTACCCTGTCTGATACATATCCTAACCTTTGTGCCATTTTTTATTTGCTCTCAAATGCTTTGCAACTGCTTTGAATTTGGACCAGTCCACATTTTTGTTGTCTACCTTTTAGAACACAACAAAATTTCATACTAGTCCGAATTGTAAGCATTTGCAGACAACAAAAGAAATGCAGATCGAATGATGAACTTTGTCGTTGTAAGAAAAGAAAACATTGTGGGAAAAGGAGAAAATGCTGGTGACCAGCATTTTCTCCTTTTCCCGCAATGTTTTAAAAAACCTTCTTTCTCAGGGTCATTAAAACTTGGGCTTGTGTTGTACTCCAATTCAAAGAACTATAACCTTACCAAGTGAAACATGAGTCCTTGACCTTTCCAAGGATGTACAACAGAGAATAAACATATTTTCTACCTAAATCAGAAACTTTTCCCACAAAGTTTTTGCAAATGTTATGTAAAGGATTAACTTTCTTCCATAACACAAAATTTTAGAATTATCCAAAATGAAAGCAACTGATTAAGTGTGGATCATGTTTTATGATTTGTTTTTGATGGCGTAGAAATCATTGTGGGAAAAGAAGTAATGCTGGTCACCAGCATTTTCTCCTTGTCCATCAATGTTTTCAAAATCCTTCTTCCTCCCAGTTGTTATAACACTGGATTTTGTGGTAAAAAGTAAACCCTTTACCACACCATCTTGACTTTTAAAAACCCTGAAAAAGAATGCTTTTGAAAAAATTGTGGGAAAAGGGGAAAATGCTGGTAACCAGCATTTTCTCCTGTACCCACAAGGTTTTCTATCCTTTCAAAGAGAAAATTCTTCATTTGTATAATTTGTCTAATTATCTAATTTGTTGTCTGGAAATGCATTCAATTTGCCAAACAAAAAAATTCTGAACTAGACCAAATTGAAAGCTTTGCACAGGACAACTTAAATGTAACTTACATGGTGGTTTTTGTATTTGATAGGGTAGAAAACATTGTGGGAAAAGGAGAAAATGCTGGTTACCAGCTTTTACTCCTTTTCCCACAATGCTTTCAAAAGGCTTCCCTTTCAGGATCGTTAAAACTTGGGATTGTGTGGTAAAGGGTTAAACACTCCCTGTTTCAAGAACTCTAACAAGATGAGTCATGAATCATTCACCTTTCCGAGAATGAATAACTAGAGGCTTTGGTGAGAGTTTGGTATATTCTAGGTATATATGGAACTTTGCCAGCATTTTCTTTTACAAGCAACACAAAAAATGAAAGTTGTAAATTAGTGTTTTTGGTGCAAATCTGCTTTTGATGTGTTTTGACAGTTGGGAAATCATTTTCTCTTTCATTAATCAGAATTGTTAGAACAGTTTTGTGTTTCTACAACTCTCAGGGGGAAGACTTTGAAAATGTTGAGGAAAAAGGAGAAAATATTAGAGCGTCAGCCCCGTAACCATAAGGTCCCAAGTTCGATACCCAAGAGCGGGTGTCAACTTTGGGATTGTTCATTGGCCGCTGCAATCAGTATGAGTACTGGTGTAGTTTCAAGGAAGCAGACAGAATCGAGAGAAGTTAGTTGTAAGTACTTGTTTCTGAATCAATGTAAAACAAACATGTTTAACCCAAGGGGTAATAAGTCTAATAAGTCATACATTTCATCTACATGGTGATGTGTAAGAAGATACTAAGAAAAGTAATGTAAGAAAATATTCAGAATTAACTATTTACCAATGAGAAAATTTTGTATAGGATATAAAAAGAGTGCCGTGGTATATGGGAAATATACATGAGCGTTAGCGAGTGTATATTTCCCATATATCACAGCACGAGATTTTCTATCTGACTTAGACCACATGACTATTTATTCGTGCATTTCATGTTAAATGTACATGGGCGTATGAGATAAAAAGCTTGTTACAAAATGGAGTCACTGTGATCGTTAAAACGAGAGTTATTGCACCAGATTCAAAAGGGGCAAATTAAAGGTATAATTTCTGCACCCCATTTAAAAGAGGCAAACAAAAGGTAGAATTTCTATCAAAATTCAGAATTATTCATTAGGATATTTAATCAAGGTAAACCTCATTGTGGAGTGTTCAAGATCGAACTAGTATTTGTCTGCAATAATTTGAAAACATTGTGTTTCGACTGAACTGTCTATTTTAGTCTCAAAAACATAGCATGTTTCTGAGAAATAATGTTTGCTCTTTTTTATCAATTATGTTCAATACGGGAATTTCTGCCTAGCCTGGTAGCTCAGTGGCTAGCGTATCTAACTTGTGAGCTGGTAGTTGCAGTTTCGATACCTGGTTGTGTCAAGCTCTCCCTCGATTTTTTGCCTCTCACCTCTGATGCATGTGAGAAAAGTAGTCAGTGACTTGGAAAGAAAGTTTTGTTAGTACTGGTGTGAGAAAGCCAGAGAGCATATACATAGGTCCACTGACCGCCGTGATACGACCTTATAGCTATTAAAACAGCATTAAACTCCTGTACAAACAAACGCAAGAGCGAAGTGGAATTTCTTATTTCTTAATTAAATGATTGGTTTCTTTTCAATTATAGAGAAAAGTCGCTTAGTTGTATTATTGTGGTATGAGAAAGACAGGAAACATACGCATAGGTTCACTGACCGCCGTGTTATCATCTAATGCCAACATTAGTTTTTTTCCTTACTGAAGTCTTATTTTTTCTTCTGTCAAAAACACACTCCACTAATGAGGTTACTTGTAAAATGATAAGTAAGAGCAATACTATTCTAAGTGCTTGAATATTGTATACGCACTTACAATAGTACTGCACTCACCCATTGAAATGCTGTATCCTATTCCCTGAATCATATTTTCCAAGTTGTCTTTTACCGCGACAGGTACATTTTGCTCTGACGCGATGCTGAAAACATAGCCTTGTCAGATTTCACGTGCAAGATATACTAGCACTGTATATCTAGATATACAACTGTAGGAGTTGTATCTTCGATATATACTTATGAAATACTGGAAAACATTGTGGGAAAAGGAGAAAATTCTGGTTACCAGCATTTTCTCCTTTTCCCACAATATTTTCAAAAGGCTTCTTTCTCGGGGTCGTTAAAAGTTGGGATTGTGTGGTAGAGGGGTTCTTCACCAAACAATTCCATGTTCCCAAATTAGACTCTTCTCCTTTTGCTACAATGTTTTATTCATATTTAAACATTATTCTCATTATTTGAGGCAATTTCAATTTGTCTTCTGCAAATACTTCAATTATGGACTTTTAATTTGTCATCTGCAAATTAGTGGTTAGCCGATGATCGACTATAGTCGAAAGTCAGTTGGTTTTGGCTTTCGATAATAGATTGAGAAATCCTGGCATCGATTGTAGTTGGTACCTGAACTCGCTTGGTCCTGAAATATGACTTCCGGTTTTTAGTGCTTAGTTTTGTGACTAATTGTCGTTGTTGTCTGCAAATGCTTGATATGTGAATGAGTCTGATTTTTTTTTTTTGAGCTGGTTTTGAAACTAAGATTAAAGGACCAAAATAAAGGGTATTAAATAAAGCAAAGAATTTAATAGTAAGGTATTTCCTTTGATTTTAATAGTACAAAACATAACATCTTTATAAACTTAATACCATGTAGACAAATTGTCCCAGTATTTAAAGGAAACAGGCATTGTAAGTTAAACGGAGAAAACCAATTGTTCAACCGATAGCTAGTTGGTTTGCTCTTACGACTATAAAGCATCTATATATAATCAATTGTGATTTTAAACCGATTGCTCAACACTACTGCAAATACATTGTACTATCAATATGGACCACTCCAAAATTTTGTCTTCTAGTAAAGAGTTGCCGAGCCCCGGTAGCTCATTCGGTAGCGTGCAGGACTTGAGAACACGGGGTCCAGGGTTCGATCCCTGGCTACAACCCCTGGCTCAGCCAATTTCTTTCCGAGGATTGATGATAGTCACTGCGACAGGATTCATTCCTCTCCCAACGCTGACCATTGTCTCGACAATGATTATGTGGGAAAGCAGCCAGTGGCTTGGAATAAAGAAAAATTGTGCGGAGCACTGGTAAAAGAGACTCCAGGAAAGCATGGATAGGTGCACTGGCCGCCGCAATGTAACTGAAATAATGTTGAAGATGGCGTTAAACACCGTACAATCAATCAATCAATAGTAAAGAGTTAACTCTTTACCACACAATCCCGACTTTTAACGACCCTGAGAAAGAAGCCTATAGAAAACATTGTGGGAAAAGGAGAAAATGCTTGTAACCAGCATTTTCTCCTTTTCCCACAATATTTTCTACCCTATCAAAGTCAGAAATCATCATATTACCAAGATTTAATTTGTTGTCTGCAGATGCTTTGAATTTGGTCCAGTGCAAAAATTTGTCGTTTGGTAAAGAGTTGAAGTCAGTCACCTAAACGTCAGAGCAACTTGACTCATAAAGCAGTTCTTTGTAAGATTTAATTTCACTTGCACCTCTGTAACCTTTTCTCACAATAAAATTCTGTGGAACTCTTCACCAGACCCAAACATTTTAGACCTACCCAAATTCAAAGCATTTCCAGATGGCAAACAAATGACGTGGATTGTCTCTGAAAGAGTAAAATAAGTTGTGAGTAACTAGCATTTTCTCCTTTTCCAACAATGTTTTTCAAAGCTGATTCTTCAGGGTCAATAAAACATTGTGATTGTTTGGTAAAGGTTTAATTAACCCTTTTAACAACCCTGCGAAAGAAGCCTTTTGAAAACATTGAGGGAAAAGAAGAAAATGCTGGTAACCAGCAATTTCTTCTTTTCCTACAATGCTTTTTTTCTACCCTATCAAAGACACATTCCATCCTTTGAGCTACATGGAAACTGTCATCTGCAATGCTGTCAATTTGGACAAGTCTATATTTTGCTCGTGTGATAAAGAGCTAACAGTTTCTTGGCACTTGAAACCTCTTGAATACAGCCGAAACTGAATGAAGTAACAAAGTTTGGCAAGTTGGTTCTAATGATTGTTATGGATTTGGACTGGTTCAAAAATGTTTATGAGGAGCTAGGTTTACATTCTGTAGGTTGTATAAGCTACCTTTTATGTGATACTTTGTATACAAAACGGCTATTTTTTACTTGATCCAGGAAGATCCCCTCTCCAATAGATCATAGCCTTATTAACCTATTTCTTCATAGGTATGAGATTAACCATTTACCACACTCTCCTGAGTTTAAACAACCCTGAAAGAGGGTTCTTTTAAAAAACATTGTTGGAAAAGAACCCTAAATGCTGGAAACCAGTACAATCTCCATTTCTTATAATATTTTCTATCCCTTCGCAAACAACCCCCCCCCTCCATTTGAGTTACGGGTAGATTCAATTTGTCTTCTCCAAATGCTTTCAATTTGGACAAGTCAAAAATGTTGTCATTTGGTAAAGAGTTAACCCTTTCCCAAACAATCCCTGGTTTTTACGAAGCTGGGAAAGAAGGCTTTTGAAAACACTGTGGGAAAAGGAGAAAATGCTGGTAACCAGCATTTTCTCCTTTTCCCACAATGTTTTCTACCCTTTCATAGACAAAAATCATCATTTGTATTACATTTAATTTGTCATCTGCAAATGCTTTCAATTTGGGCTAGTCTAAAATGTTGTCATTTGGTAAAGAGTTAAAAGGCACTCTACACATTTTTCTTTACCAAAAATAATTCATTTGAACACAGTCAAGAAAAACTGTGAGAAATGTAGCAACTGCTCATGGTGATTTGTTGCTTGTTTTTTTCTTCTTTGCTGCTTTCACAAATTTGAATGTTAGACATCCATGAAAAAAATTTAACAAAGGGTTAAAGGTGGATGAAACAACAGAAGCTTTTTTCTGGGCCAGAGAAAAAAAAAACACCTGTTCATTTCAAGTTAATTGATCATGAAGCCTGAAAACTGGTTAGAAACACTGATATCATGTAATTTACTCTTTGCAGAGCTTGATAGCACATTGGGTGGCTAGTCTCAATGATGAGACATTTACAGTGCTTCTTTACATATTTGGACATTTACTGTGCACCACTCCATCTCAAGTCCATCGTGAATTTTCCTGTAGCAAAGACAGAGCGCTGCACTGACTTTCTGTTTCGTTGGTTTAATTTGTATTGCAGCGAAATGCAATCAACTTTTAGTGACAAACATGTCTAAAGACATATTATTAAACCTTTCATTATCTAAAGCGACTAGAAGTCGTTTATAACATGTAAATCACTAAATCTCAAAAAAAAAAACTGAAGAAATTTATCTTGGTGGTGGCCATTTTGTGTCTGTTTTCGGCAAGGTAAACACCTCATGTAACAGATGAATTAAACTGTTTTTTTCTTATATTTAGCATTTAAATTGAAAACATTTGTATTTCAAAAAACAGATAAATGAATACGCAAGCAACAAGTATGTTCAAACCCAAGTTTTGTGCTCCATCTGTTAAATTATGAGAGTTCAAAGGTGCACACAAAATCTGTGTGGAGATTTCAACTATTTTTTTCAAGATTGTCTCTGTACCCAGAGAAGACCAGTCAAGATTTAAAATAACCTTTAATTAATACTAATTGTGACTCACTCTCTGCTGTTCATAATGTTTTGACGATAATCATGCGTGGGAAAGCACCCAGAGGCTTGTTAAGATATTGTGGAAAATACTGGGAAAAAATAAACTCCAGGAAAACATGAAATAGGTGTACTGATCACCGGAATAGAAAAAAATAATTTTGATAACAGCATTATACACCATAAAAACATAATGCCTTAACAGATGATACAATTTTAGACAAGTCAAAATTAGAAAATATTTGAAGACGGCAAATTCAGTGTGACTAAAATGATGGGGTTTTTGTCTTGGAAGGGGTAGAAAACATTGTGGAAAAAGGAGAAAAATGCTGGTTTCCAGTATTTTCTCCTTTTCTCTTAATGTTTTCAAAAGGCTTCTCTTTCAGGGTTGTTACACTCTGGATTGTGTGGTTTAGGGTTCAATCTTCCCAAAAGTATCCAGCTTCCAGTAGTTTCCACATCCAACACTATTGGCTTTTTTACCAACCATTCTACTTTAATTCTAAATTTGGCAAAAAAAATCTGATAGGCTGAGGCAGAATTTGGTATTAGAACAATCCTTCAAATGAGAAAATTGCTCCAGATTTCTCTGTCTGATACCAGGGCTATATTGTGAGATATTTACCAACAAATCTATATCGCACCGTAATGGGGGTTGTTCCAAAGGTTGAAGAGGGCCAACCTTTGGAACCACCCACATCATAGCTCGATTACTGGTTAAAGTTTCAAGAAAGCATTTATGGAGAGCGGTAACCAGCATTTTCTCCTTTTCTGACAATGTTTTTCTTCCCCATGTAAGACAAATTCCATATTTGAGCCACGATTAGTTTGGAGCTATGACAAAACTACAACACTTTCTTCTGAACAGCTGAGCTATATTCATCCATGAGCTAGAGTCTGCCAATGTTGAAGTTCACAAAACGTGCAATCTGATCTTTTATCTATACTGCCCCCTCTGCTAACACTGCAGACAAAATAGGACCATGATATTGTACTTATTTCGGTCATATTTCCAAACTGAAAATGTCCTTCGGAATTATTTAGTGGTCTAAAAGGGTAAATGGATTAATTACAGTCAGAAATAAGTTGTCCCTACATATCCCTGTAATCTACTTAACCCTTTACTGCACAATACCAACTTTTAACGACCCTAGGAAAGCCTTTTGAAAACATTGTGGTATAGGAGAAAATGCTGGTAACCAGCATTTTCTCCTTTTCCCACAGTGTTTTCTACCCTGTCAAAGAAAGATTGCACCATTTGAGCCACATAAAATTGTCATCTGCAAATGCTTTCAATGTGGACAAGGCTAAAATTTTGTTGTATGGTAAATGGTTAATAGCTGTTTTATCCCTCTCTATTGTCATAAACCAACTCTGACATGATCTGCCTTAAATTCCACCTACCCTGCCACTTTAACTCTTTACTAGGTGCCAAATTTGTAGACACGTCCAATTGCGAGCAGTTGCAGACAAACTGAATACAGTCAAATGAGGATAGAAAACACTGCGAGAAAGAGACAAGCCCAAAGGCTCAGTCAGTGGCATCAGGGCTTGAAACCAAGGGGTCTCTGCTCTGATTCCCCAGCTCGGTCAATTTAATGAGGATTGATGAAATTAACAGCAACAAGACTCATTCCTCTCTCAATGCCGATCATTGTTTTGAAGATGGTTATGTGGGAAAGCAGTCAGTAGCTTGGGAAGAATACAGTGAAAAGTACTGGTCAAACAAATCTTAGGAAAGCATGGACATATATATAGGTGCACTGGCTGTGATAAAAACTGAAAAAAAAAGTTAAACACAAAGCACACACACTACCTCAATGGTCTGAGAGTTGAAAGTCCAGGGTCCGTATTCACCAACAATTCTTAAGAACATTCATTTAATTTCAAAGATTTTCTAAATGTGAAAGTAACATAACTTCTGATTAGCTAAACCAAATGGTTTAGCCAATCAGAAGTCGTGTTACTTTCTCATTTAGAAAATTCTGGAGAATAAGACTATGAACCTCCTTAGCCCTTAAGGTGCTTTTCACCACTATAGTTGCTTTTGTGGCCAGAGAAGATCCAGATCAGATGCACAAAAATGCAGTCTGGTCTTTGATCTACACTGTCCACTTTGCTTAGACATTCTGGAAAAAAAGCAACCTTGAAATTGCAGCTATTTTGGTCTTATTTCTGGATTGAAAGAGTCTGTTGAGTTCACAGTGCACTCTAAAGTTTAACAATACACCTTTACTAATTTTCAGGCAGTTTTTAACCCATTTCATCCGCATTTTATGAAACTATAGTCATTCTTCTATCTTTGTGCCAAATGTTGTCCCTGATGGCTGCAAGACTTCACAGATTACGATGGATACAAAGTGCATTTCATGTTTTGGAGGCCTTCCAAGCAATGGCTAGTATTGTTTCTGCTTTTAAATGAGGAAAAATCTCTTGTTTTTCTATCCATTACACCAAATATATTGGTAATTTACACAGCTGAGCCTTCTACACCATTACAAGTTTTAACAGCATCTATGTGTGGTATGTAAATAGAAACCCAGACATAAAACTTCTAATGACCCTGAGGGAGAAGACTTTTGAAAACATTGTGGGAAAAGGAGAAAATGCTGGTAACCAGCATTTTCTCCCTTTCCCACAATGTTTTCTTCCCTATCAAAGACAAAAATCAACACTAGAGTTACATTTATTTTGTCGTTTGCACAAACTTTCAATTTGGTTGGGTCAAAAATTTGTCGTGTGATAAAGAGTTGTTATTCTCATGATCATAATTGTTCATCTATTACTGAGTGGCATAACCTTTAAAATTGTCCAAATAAATGAAAGCACTTTCAGACAACAAATTAAAAGTGGCTCAAACAATAGTATTTGTCTTCAAAAGGGTAGAAAACATTGTGAGAAAAGCATAAAATGCAAGTTGGTGCCTGGCCAATAAAGAGATAACAGCCTGGCACAAATGGTCCTTTCTATTAATGATCTTTCAACCATTTTGACAAGTGCTGATATTTTTTCCTCCATATTTTCTCCCTCTGTGCAGATGTTTTTGATTACTGGTCACCAAAGAAAGCCAATATCTGCACATCAGGAACTGTAAAGCCAACAGCAATGTTGGGCCGAGGCCAGCTCTAACATATCTACCATTAATTTTTACCCTTCACATAATAATCCCAAGTTACAATAACCCCCAGAAACAAGGCTTTTAAATAACCTGCCAGGGTAAAATGAGAAAATGCTGCTCACCAGCATTTTTCCATTTCCTACAATGTTTTCAAAAGACTACCCTCTGGGGGTTTTAATATAAAGTTGTTTCCTGTAATTCCTGCTGACAGTCCCTATTTTACAGACGGATTTACAAAGTCATATGCTGCAATATTAATTTCTGAAGATTATGAAAAGACACAAAATTTTATCTCTGTTAGTGATGATTTGAGAACATTGTGACTGATGATGCAAATGCTTACCACAAGCATCTTACATTAAGACAATGGTTTTTTTTTTGCTATGAATTTATCTTCATCTAGCTAAAAACCTCTATGAAGGAAAAGGATAGACATAATGGAACTGCAACCATAAACAATGTCTCATCATGTTTGTAATTAACCTCACCACAAGGTTAACTACCTTTAAATAGGATTTAGGCATTTTTACCTAGGTTTCCATTACGAGAGCAACATTTCTTTATGAGAGCATCCCCGTGGGGTCCCGGGGTTTTTTTAATTTATAGAATAGGACCTCGGCCTTTCTCTATGGCATGTCGTAGAAGGCAACTAAAATTAGAGACAAACGGCTGCTTTCCTCGTAATTCGTAGGATTGCAGCAGGCTGGGTAGTTCTTATTCCAAATCCTGTATTTTTTTCTCGATGTAAATAGGGTTTGGAATGGGAATCAATTGGCCTGTGGGACCCCGTGTGGTTTAATCGGGGGTATAAGAATAAACCACTGCAGTCCCACGATCGTCACATCTGCCATTTCATCTGGCGGAACAAAAGTGACAGCATGCATGTCATAAAAGGCGACAAAAGGGGCATCATTTTGTGTTTCGTCCATTCCTCATTTATCATGTTTGTCTTATGTTGTTGCACATGTATGTTATTTTCACCTCGCATTATTGTTTACTAAGTAAGTGCGCCCAATATGACCTAAGTTGTCGACGGGCCTTAAAACGCTATTCATACTATTCATATTATGAGAGCAACTTTCTTTAGCATTAAGCCTCTACGAAACAATCCAGTGTTTTAATGACTCTGAGGAAGCCTTTTGAAAACATTATGAGAAAAGGAGAAAATCCTGGTAACCAGCATTTTCTCCTTTTCCCACAATGTTTTCTAACATATCCAAGAAAAATCTTGCCCTTTGAGAAAAATATTTAACTAATTGCCTGCAATGAGGTAAAATGGTCCTTTGACATGCAGAAAATTCACAAACAGCAAAACTTTTTGACACATGTCAGCCTGCTCTGAACGACCACTTGTCCACAAAAAGCGCAGACCCAGATGAGGATCAAGCCCTTATCAGCAGAGGGGTCCTGCATGGCTCAGTGGTGGAGTGTAGGATTCATAATTTGAAGGCCCAGGGTTTGATCCTCACTGGAGTGACTGGGTTTTTCGTGGGATTGTCTATGGGCAAGACACTTCAGAGCCCTAGCCTAGTACTGATGAAACCCAGGAGATACATGAATATGTGAGCTGTGGTCACAATATGACTGAAGTTATATTGAAAGAGGCATAAAACACCATTCAATCAATCAAACCTAACAAGCAGAGGAACACAGGACCCCTCTGCAATAATAAATCAACCATATTCCTGCAGTTAACAGCTCTTGAAAAAAAAAAGAAACTTGTTTGTAACTCGCAGTTTCTCCTTTTTTCCACAAGGTCATACCTTACATAGTTGACAGTAGTGGGAAATGACCATAGTTGGCTGTAGTTGAAAATATTAAACTTAGTTGAACATAGTTACACATAGGTACACATAGTTCAACATAGTAATGAATGTAATTCGAACTTATGATTTGCCTGTAGTAAGTACATAATTTTTGAACATGTTACCGTTAACTACAATGTTGTGACCCTACTGTGACCGTAGTCGAAATGTAGTTGACCTTAGTTCACCATAATTAATCCTACTTAACCATAGTGTGTGCTGTAGCTGACCGTAGTTCTGGAAAAACATCTTTTCTTCCAAAGCGGCATGGCTGAATAAGTGATCAGCAATTTCTGGCTCATCAGCTTCAAAAAGCACAACAACTGTAGCCTGTCTGTATTGAGCAGGCACAGCCACAGCGTTGTACCCTAGCTAAATGCAGTTGAAAACAACTAACTGTAGTTTTGCATATTTGGGACATAGTTTATATGTAGTGTAAGGTAGTTACCTGTAGTTAGACATAGTGATACCCTAGTTAACCCTAGCAAATTTGCTCGCAGTTGAATGTAGTTGACCATACTTAATCTTTTTATGTTTCCCTTTTTTGCCAATTTTGAACTTACTTAGAACATACTTCAACCTAGTTGACTGTAGTGACAATGGCAGACTATGTTTGAAATGAACAACGGACAACTATGTGCATTACCGTAAATGTGACCATCGCTTTATTCAGAAACAGAAGGGGTATATCAGTGCAATATTTTTAGATGTCTGAGTCAGTGTATGTTAATTCTTTACCAAACAACAAAATTCTAGACTAGTCCAAATTGAATGCATTTTGCAGGCAACAAAATAAACGGGAATCAAAAATAGAAATCTGAAAAGGAGAAAATGCTGGTTACCAGCATTTTCTCCTTATCCCACAATGTTTTCAGCCTGTGCAGTTCTGAGTTACCTTTTACCAAATAATCCCAGATTTTAACAATCCCTAGTAACAAAATCAAAGCGTTGAGAACGCTGATGTGGCATTTGTCAAGGAAGACACTGTGTAAATTTAATAATTTGAAAACAGGAGGGCCATGATGGCCCTGGATCGCTCACCTGAGTCAATAGGCGAAATTCACTCCACGCGCGTAATTCAATTTCTGACCAATTGTCTGGTCAATTGAGCTTAAAATGTGGCCTCTGGAGCGTCCACAAGGAATTTCCTGAAGTTGACCTAGTGACCTAATTTATCACCCGATGTGACCCAATTTAGAACTCGTCAAAACATTTATCAAGACAAACATTCTGAACAGTTTTCAAGTTAATTCAGCAATAAATGTGGCCTCTAGAGTGCCCACAAGGTATTTCTTAAATTTACCAAGTGACCTAGTTCATGACCCCAGGTGACCTAATTCCAAACTCACCCAATATTTCATCAAGACAAACATTCTGACCAATTTTCAAGTCAATTGAGCAAAAAATATGGCCTCTAGAGTGCCCACAAAGTATTAGTTTAATTTAATCTTGAGACCTAGTTTATGACCCCAGGTGACCCAATTTTGAACTGACTGAACACGTTGTGGTCAGGTGGGCTAACAAAGTTAGAACAGGTTCACTACATACCAAATAACAAAGCTCTATGCTTTCCAGTTTTAGAAAAGAAGAATTTTAAAGTTTTCCTTCTTTGTTCGAACTTGTGACCCCCGGGGCAGGGCCAGTTTTGACCCCAGCGGCATCATTGAACAAACTTGGTAAAGGTCCACTAGGAATTGCTACATACCAAATATCAAAGCTCCACACCTTCCAGTTTTAGGGAAGAAGAAGTTTTCCTTCTTTGTTCCTATGTTCGAAATTGTGACCCCTGGGGCGGGGCCAGTATTGACCCCAGGGGCATCATATGAACAAAATTGGTAGAGGTCCACTAGGAGATGCTAGATGCCAAATATCACAGCTCCATGCCTTCCAGTTTCAGAGAAGAAGAATTTTAAAGTTTTCTTTCTTTGTTCCTATTTTCGAACTTGTGACCCCCGGGGCGGGGCCAGTTTTAACCCCAGGGGCATCATATGAACAAACTTGGTAGAGGTCCACTAGGAGATGCTACATACCAAATATCAAAGCTCTACGCCTTTTAATGTCAGAGAAGAAGATTTTCAAAGATTTTGCTATTTTTTTCCTTTCTGTTGCCATAGCAACCAGAGTTAAGGTTGGAATTCAATCTCTTGAACAACTTTGGTAGAGCTTCACCCAAGGAACATCCCTGCCAAATTTCACCAAGATTGGCCCAGTGGTTTAGGAGGAGAAGATGTTTAAAGGAATTGTGGACAGACGGACAGATGGACGCCGGACAATGACCGATCACAATACCTCGCCTTAGCACTTCGTGCTCAGGTGAGCTAAAAAAAAAAGAGAAATATTATTTAAATATCAACTTGAAAATCAACCCCCTAAGCAAATTAATACGTCTCTTTGGTTAAAGGGAGATTACTGGTGCCTAAGTTTGCGTTATTTGTGTATTGGTGGTCTCCCTTTGATCTTCCAAGAGGAGTCAGGAGTAACGTCCCTTGACGGAAGGATGCACGATGGGTAGAGAGAGAAGCCATGTAAATATATTGAATTCAATTAAGTTTATACCTGAATACTATGATTTTGAGATATCTTTGGCCGTCAGGACCTAATTCCCAACATTACAATAAAGTTTTCTTCCTGTAAATATTCATGCACAATCAAATGAGTAGCGTGCAATCATGGGACGAACAAGCCCAGGGACGAACTGGTTTTGGAACAAACAACCCCGGAAGCAAAGCGGTCAGAAGACAAATTTTGTGCATATCATTGCGCCAATAGAAGGCTATGAAGAAGTGAAGCTATTTTTACTCAAAAAGAAGTATTTCCATGATCGATAGCCTTTTGCAGTTTATTTCAATACGCCATTTCCAATTATATATCTGAGTGCTATTGAAAAACTCATTTGTCTTGAAAAATTGAGTTTAATTGGGTTTACTTCCTTCGGTTTTGGACAAAATACCATACATGGTCTTCAAAATTCAATATTGAACATTTATTATTGATCTCATAGTGGCATTGTCTTCGACAAATGCCACAACAATAGAAAACATTGTGGGAAAAATGGAAAATGCTGGTTGCAAGTATTTTCTCTTTACCAGACAACTATGTGTTTTTATGACCTTGAAGAAGAAAGAGGTAGAGCACCATCCTCATTACCGTAAGATCCAAAGTTCGATACCCGGGAGTGGGTGAAAACTTTGGGACTTTTCACATTGGTCCACAAACTTGCCGTAAGTAATAGTGTGGTTTCCAGTAAGCAGAATCGAGAGAGATCAGTATAAAATGCTCGACCTTCTTTCTCAATCAATGTAAAATAAATATGTTGAAACTAAACACAAGGGATGCGTAATCAGAACTATTACTCAGCCACAATATTGTTAAGGCTTATCAGCCAGGAGGATGTCAGTGAGAGGGAAAACAGCTCTCCCATATTGTAATCCAATCACTTTATCAATAATGTTACATACCAGACTTCATGTTGAAGAACATTTACATCTTGCCTATATCTCTTGTACAGTAATATTGCATAGAGTCTTCACCCCTTCCTGCACAATCCTGGGTTTTAACAACCCTGGGAAAGAAAGCTTTTGAAAACATTGTGTGAAAAGGAGAAAATGCTGGTAACCAGCATTTTCTCCTTTTCCCACAATGTTTATTGACCAACATTTTGCTGCTAATGCAATAAAAAGAAGTCAAAGTCTTTTCCAATCGGGTGAAAAATATCATTTTAAGGGTTTTAACTGTTAACAGCTTAGATCATATTATGGTAGTCAGTGCAACTACGCATGTCTTTCCTGGCTTTCTCACACCAGTACTGACACAACTTACTTTCCAAGCCATTTACTACTTTTCTCACATGCATCAGAGATGAGAGGCGAAAAGTCACTGGAAAGAAAGTTTGCCTCAACAAACTTGCAACCACCAGGTCAAGAGTCAGATATCTCCGAAGTTTTGCTTAGAGCTATTAACCCTTTACCACATGACCAATTTTAGACCTGTCCGAATTGAAAGCATTTGCAGAGGACAGTTTCAATGTGGATCATATTAAATTATTTTTCTTTGATAGGGTAGAAAACATTGTGGGAAAAGGAGAAAATGCTGGTTACCAGCATTTTCTCCTTTTCCCACAATGTTTTCAAAAGCCTTCTCTATCAGGGGTGTCAAAAGTCGTCATTGTGTGGTAAAGAGTTAAACGGTTAATGATAATAATACCTTAATGCCAACACTTTGATTTTGACAAACTTTGCCTTCTATAACCTAATATATTACAAGATAGGATTTCAAACTGTGTTTAATACCAGCCCAGCATGACCCCTTTTCATTTGTCAGTTTCTTTTTTCACACATTCTTAACTGAATGGAAAAGTTTGTTAATCGAATATTCTACAGTATTAACCCTTTACCGCACTATGCCGACTTTTACCAACCCCAGAAAAGAAGCCTTTTGAAAACATTGTGGGAAAAGGAGAAAATGCTGGTAACCAGCATTTTCTCCTTTTCCCACAAAGTTTTCTTATCTATCAAAGAAAGATTGCACCATCTGAGGCATACTGAAATTGTCGTCTGCAAATGCTTTCAATTGGACAAGGCTAAAATTTTGTCGTCTGGTAAAGGGTTAATATATTTTTTCGATCTAATACATTAAATGGAAAAACTGATCAATATTAAAGAGTGATTACGGTCACAACCTTGGAGTACATCTTCCTTTTTTCCCGCCATAAGATGGAAATTTTAATGCCGCAGTTAATATAATGACAAACTCTGATTGGTAAATATAATTTGAATATCAGCTTTGAAAGAACGACATGATGTTTAAAACAGTTTTGATGAATAAGTTTCCTCTTATATGCCATACTGCACAAATAGATCTCATTGGTAAAACCTATTCTTTAAAAATAGCATCACACTGTTAACTATGGGGGTTTCATATTTCGAAATATTTTGTATACACAGAAGTCTTTTATCTCAAACATAACTTTCCCAAAATAATTACATTATCAAGTGGGTGTTAAATTTCAGGCATATGTTACCAGAAAAATTAAAGTCTGTTGTGCTGAATAAATGAAATGGATATACTCAGACAGTACTATAAATCTTTCATTGCTATTTCAAGGCCAAAGTACTGAAAAAATAATGAAACTTTTAGGATATTAATTGGCCCTAATATGTACAAAAGAAGCAGATACTGCTGACCAAAGATCAGACTACACATTTTGTACAGTCTGATCTTTGAACTACACTGTCTACTTAACCCAGGTTCAGTTGATCTCAATCCACATCTTTTCCAAAAAATGCACATTACAGAGGGTTAAGCCAGATCTAATGGTACACTGATAGCAAGTAAAATTGAAAAGGAACCCCTCCCCCCACTTTGCCGGCTATTTCAAGGCCATAGAAAAGAAACCCAAGATGCATAACAGACAAACACTTGAAGGGAAGAAAACTTTGTATTCAATGCATATAGAACACATTGTTGGAAAAGGAGAAATTGCTTGTTACAAGCAATTGCTTCTTTTCCAGTGATGTATTCAGCTGTAAATTGCAGGAGCAGAGAAAGTTGTATTTAGTTTCAATATTGATATGAGTTAAATATTAAACTTAGGTCAAAGCCATTTAATCTTCCAAGCTCAACACTTTTATTGGTCTAACACTAACAAAACAGGATTTAATTCTTTACAACACATCAAAAATGTAGACTTGTCCAAATTGGAAGCATTTGTAGACGACAATTTAAATGTGGCTCAAATGATGATATTTGTCTTTGACAGGGAAGAAAACATTGTGGGAAAAGGAGAAAATGCTGGTCAGTACCTTTTCTCCTTTTCCCACCATGTTTTTAAGAGGCTTCTTCCTAGCGGTCATTAAAACCTGGGATTGTGTGGAAAAGGGTTAAATGATAAATGCAGATATTGGAAGATATATCAAGAGGTCTAGATAACTGTGAACGTTTTAATTTTAAATGATTTTATAGTCAAGTTGTGTGAAAAGGGAGTTTAATGCATTTGCAACAAGCAATTTCCTTAAAATGATAACCCCCGCCGAAAAATTTACTTGACCGCGTAACTTAAAATCGCTCCCAGTCAGCCATTTTTCATCAAATCAAAAAAAAAAACAAAGTGTTTTGGCGGAATGGGTTATTGTACACATGTATAAAGTTTCACAAAATTGCATCCAATGGTATTGGAGATATTCTCCCGGACGGACACACGGACGGACGGACAGAAGGACGGACAGACGGAAGGACAACGCTAAAACTACATCCCTCCGCCTTCGGCGGGGGATAAAAAGTATCAATCCATGTCAGCCTGTGAAGGTTGACATGGGTCGAAACGTTTTGCTCTTTTATACATTTTCTGCATGTCTATGGATGATTCTACCTCCAGATTCAGTCTGTTGAAATTATGAGATGACTTGGTTGGTATAATGCATAATAGAGATGCATTGAACCCCCTTTTTCCAGAGTCTATCATTTGTGTCTTAACTCTTTACCAGACAACACAATTTCAGGCCCCTTCATTTTGAAAGCATTTTACAGACTTAAAAATAAATGTGACTTTTATTATGGGATTTCTCTTTGAAAAGGAGTAAACAGTATAGGAAAACAAGTAAATACTGGTCCTGGTCAATAGTGTTTTCTCCTTTTTCTATATTGTTTTCTTACGCCTTTTTTCTAAGGTTCCTTAACCCTTTACCAAACAATCCCGGGTTTTAACGACCCTTGGAAAGAAGCCTTGCGAAAATATTGTTGGAAAAGGAGAAAATGCTGGTAACCAGCATTTTCTCCTTTTCCCACAATTTTTTCTACTCAATGAAGGACAAATTCCAGCATTTGAGCCATCTTTAATTTGTCGTCTGCAAATGCTTTGAATTTGGACCAGTCTAAAATTTTGTTGTATGGTAAAGAGGTAAAAATCAGGATTGTCTGGCAAAAGGTTCTACAGGCTTAAAAAAAAAATGGGAAAATTCTTTAAAGGGTGAAATGTCTACAATAAACTCACTTGTGTTTGCTTATGATCATGTACACTGCATCTCTTTCCTTCATCTTAATGTACATGTATTTCTAAAGTTCTATACCAGCTCTGACCACTGATATATTGTTTACTAAACAACTCTGGCACTGATACACATTGTCTGTTTTAACCCTTCATCAGCAGACAAAAATGTTTGACTTGTCCAAATTCAAAGCATATGCAGACAACAAATTAACTCTTTACCACACAAGAAAATTTTAGACCTGTCAAAATTGAAGCATTTGCAGACGACAATTTTAATGGGGCTTAGAAAATTAATTTCTTTTGGGAAGGATCAAAAACATTGTGGGAAAAGGAGAAAATGTTGGTTACCAGCATTTTCTCCTTTTCCCGCAATGTTTTGAAAAGGCATTTTCCTGAGGGCCATTAAAACTCAGGATTGTTTGGTAAAGGGTTAATTCTTTTACCAAAAAACACAATTTTGGACTCAACCAATTTGAAAGCATTTGGAGACGACATATTAAATGCAGCTCAAATAATGATTTCCATCTGATAGGGTAGAAAACATGGTGGGAAAAGGAGAAAATGCTGGTTATCAGCATTTTTCCTTTTCCTACAATGTTTTCAAAAGCCTTCCTCTTCAGGGTCATTAAAACTCAGGATTGTAAGTTAAAGACTTAAAACCCAGCTCTTATGATGGAATTTGTTGTATGAAACATTAGCAAACACTGTTGTCTGGTAAAGCCTACCTGATAAATACTCAGAAGACTTCCATTTTCTTTCTTGCATGATATCATTTTGCATGTTTTACTTTGTTTATGTCAGAAAGCAAACAATAGCTTTTGAGAATTTTGTGCACAGTGCTGGAAAAAAAACTCCGGAAAAGCATGGATAGATACACTAGCTGGGGTATAACTGATGCACTTTAAGAATTGTGTTAAAACATCACGAAAACAAAAATATTTTTTGGCCAAGTTTCAAGACTAATTCCCTTTATCTTTATAAGCAAACATTCATGTTGTATTTGTGTTTATAGACAAGAGTTCTGAAGAGGAAGGTCAATACAAATCTATATAAAGCCCTCCCCAACTACACCAATACTGGTACATGTACTGTTCTGTACATCACTTTCACACTTTACCAACAATCCCCTGTTTTATCAACCCTGAGGAAGGTGTCTAACCCTTTACCAAATGACAAAGTTTTAGACTGGTCCAAATCGAAAGCACTTGCAGACGACAAAATAAACGTAACTCAAAAATTGAAATTTGTTTCCAGCAGGGTAGAAAACATTGTGGGAAAAGGAGAAAATGCCGGTTTCCAGCATTTTCTCCTTTTCCCACAATGTTTTCAAAAGGCTTCTATCTCAGAGTCGTAAAAACCAGGGATTGTTTGGTAAAGGGTTAAAAACATTGCGGGAAAGGGAGAAAATGTTGGTTACCCTCAATGCTCTAACCCTTTCAAAGCAAAATTCATTTAAGCCACAATTTATGTGGCTTACAAATGCTTTGAATAAGGACTAAACTAAAATTTTGGCATCGCTAAAGATTTTTTTTTGTTTAAAAAAACCAAGCATTTACAGAAAGCGAATTTTTATGAGGCTATTTAAATCTTCACCAAACGACAAATTTTCGGACTTTTCCAAATTGGAAGCATTTGCAGACGACAAAATAAATGTGACTCAAATACTGAAATATGTTTTGGGAAGGGTAGAAAACATTGTGGGAAAAGGATAAAATGCTGGTTACCAGCATTTTCTCCCTTTCCTACAATGTTTTCAATAGGCTTCTTTATTAGGGTCATTAAAAGTCGGGATTGTGCGGTAAAGGGTTAAAACCATACATAACAAAGAATCTACCAATTTGATATCAAATATGCCTCCTTTTCCCTCTCCCTTTCAATGTTTTGAAACAATTATACATAGGACATACATCTGAAGCCAAAGAATTTTTGCTCAACCATACAGACATCATTGTGATAAAAGAGTTATTATTTATGACAAGCAATTTTACTCTTTTCCCACAATGTTTACCAAAGCAGTCAAAAGTAGGAGTATGACAAGAAGTATTTGTATAGTACTGGGTCAATACTTCTTTCAAAAAAAAGGGAACTCTTACATAGTACAGGAGAAGTTTTAAAGTCTTGGTTGGTTTGGTTGGTTGGTTGGTTGGTTGGTGTTTTGCACCACTTAACCCTTTACCACACAATGACGCCTTTTAACGCCCCTGAAGAAGAGGCCTTTTGAAAACATTGTGGGAAAAGGAGAAAATGCAGGTAACCAGCATTTTCTCCTTTTCCCACAAAGTTTTCTACCCTATCAAAGAAAAGTTGCGTCATTTGAGCCACTATGAAATTGTCGTCTGCAAATGCTTTCAATTTGGATAGGTCTTAAATTTTGCTGTGTGGTAAAGGGTTAACACTATCACATCTCTGCGACAGCTCAAATATTCATGTAAGTCCAGGTTTCACCAGTACTAGGCTAGGGCTTTGAAGTCTTTTGCCCAAGGAAACTCCAACAAAAAACCCAGTAAATACAGTGAGTCTCAAACCCAAGACCTCCAGGTTTCAAGTCCTAAAATTTATCACTTAGTTATGCAGAACTTTTTAAGGTCTTTACCAAATGACAAAATTTTAGACATGTCCAAACTGATAGCATTTGCAGACAACAAAGCGAATACTGATTTGCTTTTGATAGTGGAGAAAACATCATGGGAAAAGAAGAAAATGTTGGTTACCAGCACTTTCTTCTTTCCCACAATTTTTCCAAAATGCATCATCCTCAGGATCATAAAATGTCAGAATTGTGTGCTAAGAGTTAAAGTGTGTAAAGAAAGGACAGTTTCAAAGACAGTTGACCTATAGATCTATGTTGCTTCCTAGCTCTTACTTTTAAAATTTCATTAATTTTTCTATTTCAACATTTCTATGCAGACATTGGCCAGTACATATAAAACTTGGATTCAAGCACAACTGATTTTCATTAAACTTTTTCCACACAATCCTGTGTTCTAACAAGCCACAGGAGGAATCCTTTTAAAATTATTGTGTGACAAGAAGAAAATGCTGGTAACCAGCATTTTTTTTCCTTTTTCCACAATGTTTTCTGTCCTTTAGAAGATGAATTGTATGAGCCATATTTAACTCTTTAAAAGAAATTCTAGACTGGTCCAAACTGGAAGCATGTGCGGATTAAATGTGGCTCAAATGGAAGCTTTTGTTTGTGAAATGGTATAAAACATTGCTGAAGAAAAGAGAAAATGCTTGTTATCAGCATTATCTTTTTCCAAAATGTTTTCAAAAGCCCTCTTGTAGTCTGCTACAGCTTTCAAATGGACTGATATACAATTTTGTTAGGGAAAGATTCAATACACAAGGATATGGAGAAAATTTGAAATTTGAAATTTACATAACTGAATTTTCATGCTGGGCCAAGTTCAGCTCACAACAAAAAAGTTAATTAACACTTGCTATGAATGATGGGGGAAAAAAGTACAAAAAGGACTAAACCATGCATTACATGTCAAAAGTATCAACAAATACATACACAGTATATGCATGTACATATACTTGAAAACCAAAGTATGAATAATATAATAGCATTCCAATATATCATCAACCCTTTACCAAACAATTCCAAGTCTTAACAACCTTTAAAACGAAGGCTTTGGAAAACTTTGTGGGAACAGGACAAAATGCTGATAACCATTATTTTCTCCTTTTCCTGAAATGTTTCCAACCATTTTAAAAGCAAACCCTACCACCTGAGCAACATTTTAATTGGTGTCTGTAAATGCTTTCAATTTGGACAAGTCTAAAATATTGCTGTCTAGTAAGTTTTCATTGCAGATCACAAATATTCACATCAAACATGCAGCAATGAAGACAAAAACAATAAATACCTCTTCATTTTTCAGCCCATACTCCGATGCATAAATCAGTGATTTTCCCAGAGCATAAACATACATCTGAAAATAAAGGAAAAATAAAAGAATTCACTGAATTGAACAAATTTCAGTCTTCCCCTCCCCCACATCTCCCTGAAAAGAAGAAAAATGTTAAAGGACAGCATAGAAGAACGATGTGGTGCTATGGTTGGACTGAAGTTATACCTCATTCTTTTGGCTATGGTAATAAAATGAGAAATGGATTGAACGTGGCCAATGATTTCTTTTACATAGATATAGATTGATTGATTGATTGATTGATTGTTTGGTGTTTAACGCCATTTTCAACATTATTTCAGTTAAATTGCGGCGGCCAGTGCACCTATCCATGCTTTCCTGGAGTCTCTTTTACCAGTACTCCACACAATTTTTCCTTCCAAGCCACTGGCTGCTTTCCCACATAACCAACTGTCAAAACAATGATCAGCGGTGGGAGAGGAATGAATCCTGTTGCAATGACTATCATCAATCCTTGGAAGGAAATTGGCTGAGCCGGGGATCAAACCCACGACCCCCTGTTCTCAAGTCCTGCACGCTACCGACTGAGCTACCGGGGCTCAGCTACATAGATACAGAAGATGTAAAATTTTATGAAGTTGCTGATTGAACAGATACTCCAAGCATAAATCAGTGATTTTCCCAGAGCATAAACATACATCTGAAAATAAAGGAAAAATAAAAGAATTCACTGAATTGAACAAATTTCAGTCTTCCCCTCCCCCACATCTCCCTGAAAAGAAGAAAAATGTTAAAGGACAGCATAGAAGGACGATGTGGTGCTATGGTTGGACTGAAGTTATACCTCATTCTTCTGGCTACGGTAATAAAATGAGAAATGGATTGAACGTGACCAATGATTTCTTTACATAGATATAGATTGATTGATTGATTGATTGTTTGGTGTTTAACGCCGTTTTCAACATTATTTCAGTTATATTGCGGCAGCCAGTGCACCTATCCATGCTTTCCTGGAGTCTCTTTTACCAGTACTCCACACAATTTTTCCTTCCAAGCCACTGGCTGCTTTCCCACATAACCAACTGCCGAAACAATGATCAGCGGTGGGAGAGGAATGAATCCTGTCGCAATGACTATCATCAATCCTTGGAAGGAAATTGGCCGAGCCAGGGATCAAACCCACGACCCCATGTTCTCAAGTCCTGCACGCTACCGACTGAACTACTAGGGCTCGGCTACATAGATACAGAAAATGTAAAATTTTATGAAGTTGCTGATTGAACAGATACTCCAAGCCAAAGGTAGGCATGCTTTTCCACAAATAAAAATATGGAATGAAGCACACACAGAGAAGGATGGATATGTACTGTATATCTGAACAACATCTTGTGACCTTTCGAGATAGGATACCTTGCAGAGAATCAGTAAAATACACCCAAAACAATATGATATATGTCTCTCAATGAGTAGAAAACATTGTGAAAAAAGGACTAAATGCTGGTAACCAGCATTTTTTCCTTTTCCAACAATGTTTTAAAAGGCTTTTTATCCCATACACACATTAACCCTTCATTGAAAGCACTAGCATATGACAAACTAAATGTAGCTTAAATTATGCGATTGTCTGTGAAAGGGTAAAAAACATTGTGGGAAAAGGATAAAATCCTGGCTATCACCCAAGGAGAAAATCTGTGACTTCTCTCAAAACTTTTAAACATTGTGTTCAAGAGAAAAAGCAAAACATGACACAGTAAACAGCATTTCCTCTATATTCCACTCTGTTCTCTAACCCTTTCACAGAAAAAGGCCCATAATTTGATCCAAATTTAAATTTATTGTCTGCAAATCCTTTCAATATGGACGAGTCTAAAAACTCAATTGTCTGATAAAGAAATATCGTACCTGTTCTACAGCTGAGGAGGTCATGACGAAACCCTCCTCTGTCTCTGGGGCCATATAGTTGGCATACTGTTGAACTGACTGAGCACTGCCGTATTCCACCTGACTATTCACAGTGACGTGAATACAATCTGGATTAATCACGAAAGCCGGGCCAAATTCATTGTAAACTTGTCCTGGAAATATGAATGTTTAATTTTGCATTAATTTAAGTTTAATCACTCTTTTTAGCATTTTTGGAACAAAGCTGCATGTGGATCCAAAGGTCCTCATTCACCAACCATTCTCTATCTAACTCTGGGCCTAATTCTAGGTTTAGAGAGTAAAGCAACTTCTTGCAACTTCTGATTGATTAAACCGTAAACGGTTTAGCCAATCAAAAATTGTGTTACTTTGAAAATGAGAAAATTCCTGAGAATGCTCCTAAGATTGGTTGGTGAATACGGACCCAACTCTTGGCTGTAAATCTTCAGTAAATATCTTCAGCAAATACCTTCAGTAAAAACAGATATATGAGAAAATGGCAAAGTTCAAAAGTGGGCAACAATGCAGACATAGACAGGGCTATGACAAGTTCTTTGATAAGGTCGAAAAATACTAGAATTGGAAAAAGTAGAAAATTCTAGTTACCAGCATTTTCTAGTTTTTCTACAATTTCTTTTCAAAAGGCCTCTACTTTCTACTTTGAAAGGGTGGGAAAAAAAGTGGTAAAAGGAGTAAATGCAGTAATGACCATTTTCTCCTTTTCCCACTATGTTTTTCAAGGCTTCCTTTCTTACTCTAAGGATCACAGATATATGGATTGTTTGATAAGGGTCAGAAACTATTCGAAAAACAAAATATCAATGGGCCATACAGAAAGTTTCATTCTGCGACAGGCTGACCTTGCATGGCCACAACTTTCTGCTATTGGTGAATTTTCTCAGTGTCAAAGGACCGTTCAACTTTAGGATTCAGCTGGATTTAACTCTACCACATAACCAAACTGTGGACTTGTCCATACTGAAAGCATTCTCAGATAACACTTTTCAACGTAACTCGAATGATTGAATTTGTCTTTGATAAAGAAGAAAACATTGTGGGAAAAGGAGAAAATGCTGGTTACCAGCATTTTCTCCTTTTCCCACAATGTTTGCTTCTTGCTAAGGGTCATTAAAACATGGGATTGTGTGGTAAAGGATTAAGACAAAAGTCACAAAATCTATTTTATGGATCCATAATCATATTATGACTTGCTTGGTATCATGCATCTCACAGATCTGCATTTAACCCCTTTATTGCCAAAGCATGGCTCATATCTGACAACATAAGCATTTACTATTACCTGACAAGAACAAATCCTGTAAGGTTTCAGCCCCAACACAGAGGAACGCCCAAATCTCTGTGTCCGTCAACGGACCTCCACGCACCTCTAGCACCTCACTTAAAGATACTCCGACTTGCACACTAGGCATCCTCTGAAAAAAATGATGATACGTATTATATCATGTTAACCCTTTACCAAACAATCCTGAAATCCAACAATCCTGAAGAAGAAGCCTTTTGAAAACATTGAGGGAACAGGAGGAAATACTGGTAATCAGCATTTTTTCCTTTTCCAACAATGTTTTCTACCCTACCACATAAAAATTCAAGTCTGCAAATGAAAACACAAATGCAGTTTGCACAAGTTTAAATTTTTCTGTGGAAGAGAGTTAACTCAAGGTTCAGTTGTTTCTGGAGACAACATAGATTCAGATCAAATTATACAATGGTGAAATTGATTCTGAAAAATTGTGGACAAAAAACAACCAAAGAATTGCATTTCTGTGCATTTTGATTCTGTCTTTTTGTAGGGGTTTATCTGCAGAGCTAAGTATTAAAATCCCTTTACAACTGCAAAATTTCACACTTTTCCAAATTCAAAACTGTTATAGATGACAAATTAAACAAGGCCCAATTGACGAAACCTGACTCCAAAAGAGTAGAAAACGGGGGAAAATGAGAAAATGTTGGTAACCAGTATTTTCTCCTTTTTCCACAATGTTTTCAAAAGGATTCTTTCCCAGGAGCATTAAAACTCTGGACTGTGTGGTGAGGGGTTAATAGTTTCATAACAGCCTTATAAACACTTGCTCCTTTTCCAATTGTCGTGGATCAAACCTGGAGGCCCGAGGTTTGACAGGTTTGATCCTCACTGGAAGCACTGCTTTTCAGGGGGAATGCTATTAAATTCAGCAAGATACTTCAGGGCCTTGGCCTGGTACTGGTGAAACTCAGGACATACAGCTGTTGCTGTGATATGACTGAAGTGAAGCTGAAAGTGGCATAAAACACCGTTCAATCCATCAACCCATTTCCAGCAATGTTTTCAAAAACATGTAACTGTAGGGGAATTCACATGTTGATAACTTGCTCCAGTCTTGTACTACTGAAAACCAGGAATCATGTGAACAGGTGATATAACCCTCTACCAAATGATCCTGTTTCAAGATGGCTTTTCTTAACAATATAGAGTAAGGAGAAAATGCTTGTCACAAGCATTTTCTTCTTTTCACACAAGTTTTTTAATCCTTCCAGAGACAAATTTCAGCCACAATGAATTTGTCATCCATTCAAGATGTCAGTGATTATGGACATAACTGTTACAGCCCTGACAAAGGCCAGTATTTCCTCAATATTTCAAAAACTGTCCAACTTAGAAACACAATATAAATGAGCAATGCTCTGTGAAAAGGGGGCTTAAGGCATTTGCAAAATGTATTGATCTGTAACCGGATGTATATCTATCTGCACTGATAGAAAGAATAGCACACAACAGGAAGGTTCTTTTGGATAAACACAACAAACAAGTTTTATAAAAAAAAAAATACAATTTATTTCCTCGATTGAAGTTTTCTTCAAATACAAGAAAACGACAATAAGCAAAATTAAACTTAAGTTATCGGACAGGAATGATCAGACAAAGAGAGTGACAGACAGACGGAAAGACAGAGGGAAAAGAAGAGAGCATCAGTGAGGTTAGCTCGAAGGTAGGAGCTACCTATATAGCTCTATACAACTGAGCAACAATCCAAGTTAAAACCGTGTTTATGTAGTCAGTCAGCTTGGGTACGTGGCTGTTCTGAAAATACAGTTTGATGTCAACACATTGGCAGTTTTATGCGGACTGCTAAACATCACAATGTTCTCGAAAATATATCCAATATTTCCATTGAAAGAAGCAGATAAATGCATAATCGATGAAAGGGAGTAGATACTGGCATGGACGGAGCGCAGAAACTGGTGTTGTAAGATAACATGTGCAGAGAGAGGTAAACTGCCAAAATATAAAGTATGACAGTACTTATAATGCATAGTAAGGACATTGAGAAAACAAAACGTGTGTACTGGGCATGGAAAAAATAGCTTTTTAATACGGTAAATCACTTCCATTACAGATCCATGTCAGCCTGCCAATTCCACACAGGCTGATCTAGGTCAAATTTGTTAGCTCTTGTTAAATTTTCTGCGTGTCCAAGGATCCATAATTATGTAATGAATTGCATGGTATCATGCATCAGATATGCATTATACCCCCTGTTTCCATAGTATGGCTCTTGAAAATGCAAATGGAAAAAAAATAATTATAAAGAGTACTTGATGGAAATGTAAGTAAGACTTTCCATTGTATTTTTATCTTGACAGTAAGGAATTAGAAAGGGTGATTAGCAGTATATATACTGATAAATGTCAAAAGAAATGATTGATGTAAAAATATTGATTGCAAAAAGGAGGAACGAATTTTTGCAGGCCGAAACGTCAATATTTGACAGGAATGGAAATAGAACAGACTTCTATGTTTAGGCACGTTAATAGCAGCTTAATTTTACATCTGTTTTTTTTTTTAATCTTTATCCCGGATTGATATGGACACAATCAGACAGACAATAACATCATTCAACTCAATCTAGATGATCAAACACGGTTGTCTTGCCTAGGCATGTTTCGTGCAATTATGAGACGTTTTTTTCTGGCGACAGCACGACTATTCCAATCAGAAATATCATCTTATAAACGAAATTATATGTGGAATAATTACCTGTGTTTTGATGATCTGATCTAAATCCCGAGAATCGAAAAAAATAATCACTAATTTCGGGAGATCACTTTTTGACAGTTGCTCTTCGCCACCATATTTGTTCGATTAATTAGGCAAGGTAACTCTAGCAACTTATTTCATACTACCTTTCTTGCAAACACTTTATTACGAGTTATTCCCCTTATTAAAGAAAAAAGGCAATTGGCATAGAGATTCAGTTGGCCCTTCACAAAAATTTTAAGATTCATCAACATTAGCAGACGACAAATTTGAAGATGACAAATGTAGCTCAAATGATGGGATTTACCATTTGAAAGGGTTGATAATACTAGAATGTTCTCCCTATAGGCTTTTTCCAGGGTGTTTTCAAAACAGCATTTTCTTTTTTTCCCACTATGTTTTCTGACCTTTCAGAAATAAATCCAATCATTTGATTCACATTTGTCGTCTGCAAATGCTTTAAAAGTGGACCAGTCTCATATAATGTTGTTTGGTAAAGAGTTAGAGCTTTATACATACATAATATCAAAACAGCTTAGCAAAAGGAAAAGTTGCTGGTAACCAGTAATTTCTGCCTTATCAATAATTTTGTAGTGGCTCACTTAATCTTTTCCCAAATGACAAATTTTAGACAATTCCAAAGCTAGATCAATCTGCAAACGACAACTTTGAAAATAGCACAAATGAACTTGAGTGCGTTGATAGTGTCGAAAACATTGTGGGAAAAGGAGAAAATGCTTGTTACCAGCATTTTCTCCTTTTCACACAATGTTTTCAAAAGACTTCTTCCTTAAGAGTCGTGAAAATACAGGACTGTTTGGTAAAATGTTCACCTTGTATCCAACAATCCCAAGGTTTAATGACCCTGAAGAATAACGACTGATGAACACATAGTGGAAAACGGAGAAAATGCTAGTAACTTGCATTTTCTCATTTTTGCACAATATTTTCCACCCTTACCAAAACAATTTTCTAGTTTTGAGTAAAATTTTTTTGTTGTCTGCAAATACTTTCAATCTGGACAAGTAAAAAATTTTGTTGCTTGGTAATGGGTTGATACTACTGGTGTCTCCTGTCCTGGCTAATTAATCTGCCAGCCAAAATGACTGCGCCAAATCTTCAGCTTGCCAAATCGTCCTGCGTTCATCTAAGGGTGGTTACCTATTTTGTTGATATGGACAGTGTTGTCTACAGAGAGGGATCACAAATACGCATCATTATGTGTACACACAATCCCAAATTTTAACGACCTTCAGGGAGAAGCCTTTTGAAAACATTGTGGGAAAAGGAGGAAATGCTAGTAACCAGCATTTTCTCTTTTTCCCACAGTGTTTCTACTCTATCAAAGACAAATTGCACCATTTGAGCCACATTGAAATTTTCGTCTGCAAATGCTTTCAATTTGGACAGGTGTAAACTTTTGTTGTTTGGTAAAGTGATAATTATGTGTACACACAATCCTTGGTTAGAAGGAAAGCAAACTATTTTTTCCACCACTTTTAGCTTTTATTTTGTTCATGGTATGTCATTTGCATCATTTGTACATTCTTCCTTGATTGTATAATACTTTGTGCTTAGCCACTGTCACTCACTCAGTAAATTCCAAATGGTTAGCAGGTATGAATCAAGGCACAGCCAAGCTGTTTTCAAGGTTTGAATACAGTCATTGAGACAATATTTATTTCTCTTGATGTTAAACTTTGTCTCTACTTTATGAAGGAAAGAATGTTGGGTGGCAAGGAAAGAACTTACTGCATAGTGCTGGTAAAAGAAGCATCAGAAATGGATGAATAGGTGCACTTGCTGCTGGGCTGGGATATAACTGAAATATGATCAGACTCATCTGTTTTACACTGACTCTGGATCAAGTTCTTACAACTTTCATCTGTCACTCTTTATGCATATGTATGCATGCATCATATTAAACTAGAGCTGTCACTGAATGTGACTTAATACCGCCGCCAGCGCTTTGACAGAAACAGGCAATTTAACAAAATATTTTCTAAGTTCATGGGGAGATTACCCTGGAACCATAGGGAGTAGATGATTGAAAACTGCGTCTTGCACAACTTCAGTATACGATCAATGTATCAACAAACTTTCAATGCAATAGCAGCAAAACTGTAGGAGGAGTTCGCGACACAAAATTACTAGTATTTTGTACACAGACGGACACAAGGAAGGACATACGGACGGACAGACAGGCTGATTCCAGTATACCCATGAAAACATTCGTTTTGCGGGGGTATAATGGGGCTAAATTAATGAACTATGCCTCTGAATTAGTAGAAAACATTAAGGAAATATTTCCTCCTTTTCCAACGTTTTCAGAAGCCTTTATTGCTCACAGTCATTAACCCTTAAAGCACTTTTTACATCTATAGTTGCCTTTGCAGCCAGTGAAGATCAAGATCAGGCTGCACAAAACGTGCACCCTGATCTCTGTTCTACACTGTCCACTATACTTACACACTACAGACAAAAGACAACCGTAAAATTGCAATTAAAATAGGCCTTATTCTAGACTTAAAATGTCTCTTGGGTTTATTCAGTGCTTTAACCCTTTACGCCACAATCCCAAGTTTTAACGACCCTAAGAAACAAGCCTTTTGAAAACATTGTGGGAAAAGGAGAAAATGCTGATAACCAGCATTTTCTCCTTTTCCAACAATGTTTTCTGCCCTATCAAGAACAAATTTCATAATTTGAGCCAACTTTAATTTGTCATCTGCAAATGCTTACAATTCGGACAAGTCTATTTTTTTGTTTTGTGGTAAAGAGTTAAAGGGTTAAAAAGCTGATTGTTTGGTATAGTGTTAAAGCCCATACAGATAAAAACATGGGACAGAACAAAAAGAAGACCAAACAACAACTCATTATAGTACTTCTATTTAACTTGTACATTATCTTACAACCAAACCTTGCAAACAACTGGTGATAACTAATCTATCAAGGGAGCTCATTGTGCAACAAAAGTTATCATTCTTCATCCTTCATATCCTATGTTTTACAACCCTTGGAATATTTGCTTTAGAAAGCTTAGCGGGAAAATGACGAAAGCACTGGTAGCCAGCATTTTCTCTTTTCCCCCTCCATGTTTGCTACCATTTCAAAGACAAATTTCTATCATTTTAGCAAGCAGCAACATAATATTTGTCATCTTCCACTGCTTCTCAAAATAGACAAGTCTAGAATTTTCATCATGGCATTGTTAAATTTGTCAGCTTCACATGCTGTAAAAAGGGGACAAATCTAAAATTTTGTCATCTGATGAATAAAGAATATTATATTGTAGTAACTTTTCTTGTGCTTGTATTTGATTCAAGCAGCATGAGAAAATTTGATATTGCACGAGACCAAAGGTCAAGCAAGATGTCAAGATTTTCTTACTCTGAGAGAAGTAATACAAGCCCCCGGAAAGTTACTACTACATTATGTTCCTTTTATAATATACCTACAACTTTCAACAACAAATTTTTGCGATTATGGAAACTTTATTCAAAAACGGTAAACAGAATAAGATAGTTAATGGTGTGGTGGGTGGTAACTCTGTTTTTCATAATCAAATGGCAAACCAATGCATGTTCAGTCTGTGCGGGAATCATGTCTTAACACCATGCTTGAAACCATATTTCACAATGTGTGTAGATACCGATTTTTTTTTTTTTTTTTGTGTGCGTTATTTTATATGCGCCTGACGCATAAACTTGAGCCAGAAAATTTACTCATATATAACAAAAGGATAAACTCACTACATCCTGAAACACGTCTATGGCAGACAACTTTGAAAACATTGTGGAAAAAAGAGAAAAATGCTGGTTACCAGCAAAATAATAATAACCATGTGAAATATCGAAGTTCAATAAGAACCAATCCTTTACCAAACAAGCTCATGTTAAAAAGACTTTTGAAAACATCGTGGGAAAAGAAGAAAATGCTGGTTACCAGCATTTTCTCCTTTTCCCACAATGTTTTCAAACACTTTCTTTCTCAGGGTCGTTAAAACTTGGGACTGTGTGGTAAAGGGTTAACAACACTGACAGAAAAGACTTTTGAAAACATTGTGGGTGAAGGAGCAATTTATTCTGATCCTCGGTGCTAGGTAAAATCAGATCTCCATTTACAGTTCAAAATTTCTTGATCAACTCAAAAATAAAACTTCTTTTCCCACAACGTCTTCCATCATTTCAAAGAGACATTCTTTTTTTTAGTTATGTTAAACAATGCTTTCCATCCTTTCAAAGAGACATTCCTTTTTTTTAGCTATGTTAAATTTGATATCTGCAAATGCTTTCAACTTCGGCAAGTCTATAATTTTGTTGTATGGTAACGAGTTGAGCTTGTAACATCAATTTATTAATTCAATTAAATTAATAAATTTAGTTAATGGAAAGATATTGTAGCATTGAGTTAACCCTTAAGCAAACAGTTCTTTCTTTTAACAACCAGAGAAAGAAAGCTTTTAAAACTACTGTGGGAAAAGCAGCTCTGCTGTCATGGATGACAATCATTACGTTGCTCTTTTCACTCTTGGCCGATTGATTTGAAACTTGTAATTCCTCATATACGCCACCCACTGGGTTTTGGTAGATATCACCCTTGATTTACATCATTAAAAACAAATCAAACGTGGCGTGATATAACCCTTATGGCATAATCCTCACACATGCTTTGAAAGTCCATCATCTGGCATTTGAATCTATCCAAAAACTTCACTGACTCTTCACCAAACAAAAAACTTTTGGACTTGACCAAAACGATAGCATCTGCAGACAACAAATTGACTGTAGATCAAATGATAGTCTTCTTTGATAAGAGTAGAAAACATTGTGGAAAAAGGAGAAAATGCTGATTACCAGCATTTTCTCCTTTTCCCACAATGTTTTCAAGAGCCTTCTCTTTCAAAACTGTTTAAACTCGGGATTATGTGGTAAAGGGTTAAACTGATTTGTAATAGTGAATGTTAGAGTAAATTTTGTTTGTCAATAATTTTTTGGTAATGATTTGCAGCATATCCTCAAATTCTCTCCTGCTGTTGGCATTTTTCCTTACATGTTGCTGATGATGGATAGCAAATGTAACAGCCTATTTCACTGGTGCTTTTAGAACAAACTGCAACCAATGATTACATGTATCAAGGGGATTACAAATTTCGACTCAATCAGCCAAGGGTGAATACAGCAATGTAGTGATCTTCACCCTATGGTAGCAAAGATGTGGGAAAAAGAAGAAAATGTGGGTAACCAGTATTTTCTCCTTTTCCAATAATATTTTCTACATTTTCAGACAAATTCAATCATTTGAGCCACCATTTACTTGTTGTCGGCAAATTGCTTACAAAATGGACAAGATAGTCTAAAATTTTTTGTCTTACTGAGTGTTAATATAACAGTAACATAATTAAATAAACAAAAAAATATAAGAATGCTTATTCCTATCACAATGCTTATTTTCATTGTAGAAAATGTCTAAAACAATTTTTTTTTTTTTAAGCAAAAGAAACTTATGTATTACTCTCAGCTTTGTGTTACAAAATCATAATCATTTTCTCAAAATACAAATACTAATATTTTTGCTAAATTGAAAATATTTCAATCCACAACAACCCTTTACCACACAATCATCACTTTTAATGACCTTTTGGAAGGCTTTTGAAAACTTTCTGGGAAAAGGAGGAAATGCTGGTTACCAGGATTTTCTCCTTTTCCCACAATGTTTTCCACTCTATCAAAGAATTAATCATTTGAAGTTCGTTCATTCTGTCATCTGCAAATGCTTATTTATCCATTACAGTCAAGAGTTTTAATGATCCTAACAGAGAGGCATTAGAAAATAAAGGATATAGGAAAAATGCTGGGAAAAGCTTTTGAGAAATAGCTTGTAAGCAGAATTTTTTCCTTTCCCCACGATGTTTTCTATCCTTTCAAGGAAAAAAATCCCATAATTTGAACTCAATTTTATTTCTCATCTGCAAATACTTCCCATCTAGACAAGTCTCAATTTTCCTCATCGGGTAAACACTTAACCCTTTATAATAATAATTATCCCACCTTTTAACACTTCCAAGAAGCAAGAGGGCCGTGATGGCCCTAGGTCCCTCACCTGAGCCTTTTGACAAAACATGATCCATTTTAAATCTCTTTTGAGATATTATGACAACATTCTAACAAGCTTTCATAATTATTGGACTGAAAATTTGGCCTCTAGCTTGTACACAAGCTTTTTCCAGACTTTTTCAAGATGTCATCAAACAAACACTTTGACCAAGTTTCTTGAGTACTGAACTTAGATTGTGGCCTCTAAAGTGTACACAAGCTTTTTGTAAGATATGATCTAGTGACCTAGTCTTTCACCCGACATTACCCATTTACAAACTCATTTAAGATGTCATCAAGACAAACATTCTGACCAAGTTTCATGAGTATTGAAGAGAAAATGTGAGAGCATACACAAGTTTTTTCAAAGATTGGTCCCAGTGACCTAGTTTTTTACCTGACATGACCCATTTTCAAAATCCTCCAAGATAACATCAAGCCAAGCATTCTGACAAACTTTCATGAGTATTTGACTAAAAATGTGGCCTGTAAAGGGTACACAAGGTTTTCCTAAGATATGACCTAGTGACCTACTGACCTGACATGACCCATTTTCAAACTCCTCCAAGATAATATCAAGACAAGCATTCTGACAAACTTTCATGAGTATTTGACTGAAAATGTGGCCTGTAGAGGGTACACAAGATTTTCCTAAGATTGGTCTCAGTGACCTAGATTTTTACCCAATGTGACCCATTTTCAAACTCATCCGAGATATTATCAAAACAAACATTCTGACGAACTTAAAAGAGTATCTGACTGAAAATGTGGCCTCTAGAGTGTACACAAGGTTTTTCTAAGATTTGACCTAGTATCCTAGTTTTTGACCCAACATGACCCATTTTCAAACTCATCCAAGATATCATCAAGCCAACAGTCTAACCAGCTTCCAAGAGTATTGGACTGGAAATGTGGCCTGCATCGCTTACACAAGGTTTTTTAAGATTTGGCCTAATGACCTAGTTTTTGACCTGACATGCCCAATTTTCAAACTAGTCCAAGATATCATCAAGACAAACATTCTAACCAACTTCCTACAGGATTGGACTGAAAATTTTGCCTCTAGAGCATACACAAGGTTTTCCTAAGATTTGACCTAGTGATCTAATTTATGATTCCACATGACCTATTTTTCAATTACAATCATCAAAACAAACATTGTAGAGTAATTGGATTGAAAATGTGGCCTCCAGACCTTACACAAGGTTTTTCTAAGATTTCACCTAGTGACCTAATTATTAATCCATCGTGACCTATTTTCAAACTCAACCAAGATGTTATCAAGAAAAACATTATGACCAAGTCTCATGAGTATTGGACTGAAAATGTGGCCTCTAGTGCATACACATGGATTTTCAAAGTTTGGTCCCAGTGACCTAGTTTTTGACCTGACATGACCCATCTTTAAACTCCTCCGAGATAACATTCTGACCAACTTTCAAGAGTATTGGACTGAAAATGTGGCCTCCAGAGCTTACACAAAGTTTTTCTAAGATTTGACCTAGTAATCTAGTTTTTGACCCGACATGACCCATTTTCGACCTTGTCCTATGTATTATCAAGACAAACATTCTGACCAACTTCAAAGAGTATTGAACTGAAGAGCATACACAAAGTTTAACTAAGATTTGACCTAGTAACCTAGTTTTTGACCCAACATAGCACATTTTTGAACTCTTCTGAGATAATGAAGACAAACATTCTTACAAACTTTCAAGAGTATTGGACTGAAAATGTTGCCTCCACAGCTTGCACAAGGTTTTTTCTAAGATTTCACCTAGTGACCTAGTTTTTGACCCAACATGACCCATTTTCAAACTCATCCTATGTATCATCAAGACCAACATTCTGACCAACTGTCAAGAATATTGGACTGAAAATGTTGCCTCTACACTGTACACAAAGTTTTTCTAAGATTTGACCTAGTGACCTAGTTTTTGACCCAACATGACCCATTTTCAAACTCATCCAACATATCGTCAAGGAAAACACTCTGACCAACTTCCAAAAGTACTGCACTGAAAATGTGGCCTCCACAGTTTACAAAAGGTTTTTTTTTTAAGATTTGACTTGGTGACCTAGTTTTTCACCTGACATGACCTAAATTTCCACCTGAAATGACCCATTTTCGAACTCGTCTGAGATATCATCAAGACAACCATTCTGACCAACTTTCAAGAGTATTGGACTGAAATGTGGCCTCCAGAGCATACACAAGGTTTCTCTAAGATTTGACCTAGTAACCTAGTTTTAGATGTGACATGACCCATTTTCAGACTTGTCTGAGATATCATCAAGGCAAACATTCTGACCAAGTTTCATGAGTATCAGACTAAAAATGTGGCCTCTTGAGCGTACACAAGGTATAAGTTGACAACACACAACGGACACAGCTCGACTACAAAAGCTCACCTTGAGCACTCTGTGCTCAGGTGAGCTAAAAAAGCTTTTGAAAACATGGTGGCAAAAACAGAAAATGCTGGTTACCAGCATTTTTTCCTTTTCACACAATGTTTTCAAAAGCCTATGGGTCATTAAAATGCGCAAATGTTTGGTACAGAGTCACACAAACACTCAGAATTAATATTCCCCCACTTATTTAGAGCTTGCACTCAGATCTGTACATGAACTATCACAGGGTTATGCATCGTGACTTTCTCCAACCATTTCATAAAGCACCAGTCACAGTGAAATAAGTTATCTACATCAGTGAAGTTTGTAACATCATCAAGTTGCAATTTTGGTTCATCGGTCACAATGTCTCCCTGGTCAACACTTCAGCTTCCTTGATTGTTTCTGTTTATTCAACTATTTTCAGCACTTGTCCAATTGCAATAGTTTTACCTGAAAAGAGAAAAATTTACAAAACAATTAAGTTTGTTTTTTTGAGACTTCATAGACACACTCATTTCCATAGGGCTATTTTTTAGACTCACCCTTCCTACATGTAGTATCCAGAGCCCCAGTAGCTCAGTCCAGGACGTGAGAACAGAGGGTCGATGGTTTGAATCCCCAGCTCAGCTTACTTCTATCTGAGGATGATGATGACCTTGTCAGAGAACTTCAGTTCATTTGTATCAATTACGAAAATTGTCATTTGCAGATGCTTTCAATTTAGATACAATGCAATATCTTTATTTAACTATTTAAGCCCCTGGCCCATATACATTCACATGTCCTACAATTTATTTACAAAGACTGACACTAAGTATATAACAAACTTTTGAAATCAAAGTTAAAGTTAACAATTATGTCTAAATCTAGTACTGTGACATTTAAAGGTCATATGCTTTGGTCTAAAACTTTTGAAAACATTTGTAGGAAGACATTATCACATCGGAAGGTTAATACATGTAAACAGATAGTTACCCATTACAATATTAATGCCACATTTCATGCTCATGTGGTTTAAAGCTTTTGAAAACATTGTGCCATAACATGATACTTCATTAAATATTAGTGCAAAGGAAAATTTAATGAATAGGTTTATCTACCAACCCATTAATGTTGGAGAGCAATATTTCTTTTTTATACCATTTAAAACTTTTGAAGGAGGAGCCTAATATTATTTGTTTGGGACAGGGTTTAACAGCCTTGACATGAAAATGTCTTCCATTTCAAAATAGACAGAAAATATGTACTTCATGAATTTTGAGTTGGTTTGGTTAATATTACAATCTCTGGCCAATCTAGTGGCTGCAAACCAAGGTACTACTGCAGTTCCTATCAATACAAATCTTACCTTCATCTCTAAGTGTAAATCGGCCCATCTGTGGGAAGTCTTGGAAGGTTTCTAGACAAATCATTCCGGCATTCACTTGAAATCTCGCCACTCCGATCTGATCTTGCATTATAAACCGTGTTGGGGTCTTTTTGCCCGTTTTTTTGTCTATTAAACATATGAGGTTTTTGATGGTGACTTCCTCTCCACATGTATGAATATGTAGAACGGCACTGTAGCCAGCACAGATTATTGACTTATGTTCCAGTATCACAATCTGCAGAAGATAACAGCAGCCGAAATAAGTATCAGCTGAGAACTTTACCCAGTAACAAAATTTTCGACCGCTCCAAATTGACAGCATTTACAAACAAGAAATCAAATGTCTCAAATAGTGGCATCTGTTTTTTGCAGAACAATAACATGATTTTCATGGACTTTCTGCTTGACGGTCATTAAAGGACAGGATTATTTGGTACACAGTAAACTCATGACCAAAGTACAATTTTGAAAACATTTGCTGAAGACATGTAAATACAGACTCAAAAGATTTGAATTTGTTTTTGAAGGAGCAGAACACATAGGAAAAGTGGAAATGCTAGCTACCAGCATTTTCTCCTCATCCAGGTTTGTTTTCAGATGTTGTTCTCTAAAGCATGAATATATAAGAAAAGGACAGACAGATATCTCAACAAAAATACAAACATCTTTCATGATCACAATATATCCGATAAAACATCAGCAACTACTCTGACATATCAATTTTGTTCTTCACGAAGCGATTCCATGTTTTGACAATCCTGCGCTAGACAGCAGCTTGAAAACATTATGAAACAAGAGGGCCATGATGGCCTTGGATCGCTCACCTGAGTCAATAGGCAAAAATTCACTCCATGTCCATAATTCAATTTCTGACCAATAGATAGGTCAATTGAGCTTAAAATGTGGCCTCTAGAGGGTCCACATGGAATTTCCGTAAGTTGGCATAGTGACCTACTTTATCACCATAGGTGACCCAATATAGAACTCATCACAAATTGATCAAGACAAACATTCTGAACAGTTTTCAAGTTAATTGAGCAATAAATGTGGCCTCTAGAGTGCCCACAAGGTATTTCTTTAATTTGACCTAGTGACCTAGATTATGACCCCAGGTGACCCAATTTCATACTCATCCGATATTTCATCAAGATAAACATTCTGACCAATTTTCAAGTCAGTTGATCAAGAAATGTGGCCTCTGTAGTGCTCTAAAGGTATTTGTTTAATTTGACTTAGTGAACTAGTTTTTACCCCAGGTGACCCAATTTTGCACTATTCCTAGATTTCCTCAAGAGAAACATTTTACCCAATTCTCAAATCAATTGAACAATAAATGTGGCCTCTAGAAAGCCCTAGTTATATTTCTTTAATTTGACCTAGTGACCTCGTTTATGACCCCAGCTGACCCAAATTCAGACTCATGTGAGATTTTATCAAGACGAACATTCTGACCAATTTTCAAGTCAGTTGATCAAGAAATGTGGCCTCTGTAGTGCCCTAAAGGTATTTGTTTAATTTGACTTAGTGAACTAGTTTTTACCCCAGGTGACCCAATTTTGCACTATTCCTAGATTTCCTCAAGAGAAACATTTTACCCAATTCTCAAATCAATTGAACAATAAATGTGGCCTCTAGAAAGCCCTAGAGTTATATTTCTTTAATTTGACCTAGTGACCTAGTTTATGACCCCAGTTGACCCAAATTCAGACTCATGTGAGATTTTATCAAGACAAGCATTCTGACCAATTTTCAAGTCAGTTGAGCAAAAAATGTGGCCTCTAGAGTGCCCCAAAGGTATTTCTTTAATTTAACATAGTGACCTAGTTTATGACCCCAGGTGACCCAATTTTGAACTCACTGAACATGTTGTGCTCCGGTGGGCTAACAAACTTAGAACAGGTTCACTACATACCAAATATCAAAGCTCTCCGCCTTCCAGATTCAGCAAAGAAGAATTTTAAAGTTTTCCTTCTTTGTTCCAATGTTTGAACTTGTGACCCCCGGGGCGGGCTAGTTTTGACCCCCAGGGCATGAACAAACTTGGTAGAGGTTCTCTAGGAGATGCTACATTCCAAAAATCAAAGTTCTACACCTTCCAGTTTCAGAGAAGAAGATTTTTAAAGTTTTCATTCTTTGTTCCTATGTTTCAAACTTGTGACCCCTGGGGCAGGGCCAGTTTTGACCCCAGGGGCATCATATGAACAAACTTGGTAAAGGTCTACTAGGAGATGCTACATACCAAATATCAAAGCTCTACACCTTCTAGTTTCAGAGAAGAAGATTTTTAAAGTTTTCCTTCTTTGTTCCTATGTTTCAAACTTGTGACCCCTGGGGCAGGGCCAGTTTTGACCCCAGGGGCATCATACAAACAAACTTGGTAGAGGTCCACTAGGAGATGCTACATATGAAATATTAAAGCTCTACGCCTTACAGTTTCAGAGAAGAAGAATTTTAAAGTTTTCCTTTTTTGTTCCCATGATCAAAATTGTGAACCCCAGGGCGGGGCCAGTTTTGACCCCAGGGGCATCATATGAACAAACTTGGTAGAGGTCCACTAGGAAATGCTACATACCAAATATCAAAGCTCTACACCTTACAGTTTCAGAAAAGAAGATTTTTAAAGTTTTCATTCTTTGTTCCTATGTTTCAAACTTGTGACCCCTGGGGCAGGGCCAGTTTTGACCCCAGGGGCATCATATGAACAAACTTGGTAAAGGTCTACTAGGAGATGCTTCATACCAAATATCGAAGCTCTACACCTTACAGTTTCAGAGAAGAAGAATTTTAAAGTTTCCCTTCTTCGTTCCTATGTTCAAACTTGTGACCCCCGGGACGGGGCCAGTTTTGACCCCAGGGGCATCATATGAACAAACTTGGTAAAGGTCTACTAGGAGATGCTACATACCAAATATCAAAGCTCTACACCTTCCAGTTTCAGAGAAGAAGATTTTTAAAGTTTTCCTTCTTTGTTCCTATGTTTCAAACTTGTGACCCCTGGGGCAGGGCCAGTTTTGACCCCAGGGGCATCATATGAACAAACTTGGTAGAGGTCTACTAGGAGATGCTACATATGAAATATCAAAGCTCTACGCCTTACAGTTTCAGAGAAGAAGAATTTTAAAGTTTCCCTTCTTTGTTCCTATGTTCAAGTTTGTGACCCCTGGGGCGGGGCCAGTTTTGACCCCAGGGGCATCATATGAACAAATTTGGTAGAGGTCCACTAGGAGATGCTACATACCAAATATCAAAGCTCTACACCTTCTAGTTTCAGAGAAGAAGATTTTCAAAGATTTTGCTATTTTTTTCCTTTTGGTTGCCATGGCAACCAGAGTTATGGGTGGAATTCAATCTCTTGAACAACTTTCGTAGATCTCCACCCAAGGAACATCCCTGCCAAGTTTCATCAAGATTGGCCCAGTGGTTTAGGAGGAGAAGATGTTTAAAGAAATTGTGGACGACGGACGACGGACATCGGGCGATCACAAAAGCTCACCTTGAGCACTTCGTGCTCAGGTGAGCTAAAAAGGGAAAATATTGCTAACCAGTATTTTCTCCTATTCCAGCAACGTTTTCTTTACACTCTCAAGATAACCATCATAATCTTACCTTAATAATTCTAGTTTAGAACATTGTGAGAAGAGGAGAAAATGTTGCTTACCTGCAGATAAGCAGCATTTTCTCCTTTTCCCACAATGTTTCCAAAACTCTTCTCACCCAGGGTCATTAAAACACTGGATTTTGGGGTAAAGGATTAAAACTTACTACGTGACAATTATCATTCAAGGAATGAAGAGAACTTTTTTTTGTTTTCATGGAGGTATGAAAAAAAAAACCTAATCACAGTGTATGAAACCGCAAATCGGTTTCATACAGTGTGATTAGGTTTTTTTTTCATACCTCCATGAAAACAAAAAAAAAATCTCTTCATTCCTTATAATTCAATATCACAGACAACAAATATGCACTTAAATTTTACTCTAACTGCTTTTTTTTTGTAAATCCAACATTGCATATTTATTTAATGTCCATTTCATTGATAATTAGTAGCACAGTAAATCTGCTCGTTCATGACGTAATAATGACGTAATTCATTGGCAGATTTAGCAGATTTTTTATCAGAAGTTCAATATGCTAGAAGTAAGTTGAAAATAAGTTTGTTAGGACCCAGCAAAGTGACAATGAGTTAAAGCTCTCTCTTTGAATTTACTGTTGGATATTTTTTTTAATGTTCAGAGAAAATAAATTTAGCCAGCAATTTGAAATTTGGACTGGATATAAAATCAGACAGAAAAACATTATGGAATCTCGTATACATGTTTGTTTACATTAGTTTGACTGCAAAAGTAGTTCCGGCACTGCTTAATTTTTTTTTCATGGAGCTATGAAAAATTTTTTTCAGCCAATCAGAACTCGCCAGTGCTCATGAAAAGAACTAATATTGAATTATTCATTTATGTTTTCAAAGTCATCTGCTACAAATCTGTTTTAGGAGGGAATAAGTAAATGTTATAGCAAGCCAACTTCTAACAATAAAAGCCTTACCTTTGCATCAAATATTCTCCCTGTCCGACATGGGAATTCTGGGGCACATATAACAAAACCTGGAGATACATCCTGTAAAACAAATGTCAGAGCTCCAGACAGAGGGAGTGACTTTGATTTCAAAACTGAAAATATTGACTGTTCTCCACCATACCCTGTTATGGTTACTCACTAAAACCGTCTTATCAAGACCATTCTAATGAGTACCCGCAACATAGGGTTTGAAAGAGAAATAATCGATTTAGAATACAATCACTCCCTCTTATCTGGAGCTTTGAAATGTTCTACGTTCACTGCTCACACTGCTTACATTTGTAATATTTTTCTTTGTTTTATCCATGTGCACACTATCCTATGAAGTTATGTAACTCTGTGGCAAGCAACAAAGTCTGAGAATAGTCCAAATTAAAAGCATTCACAGCTGACAAATAAGATGCAGCTCAAATGATGAAATTTGTCTTTTAAATCAGCATTTACTCCTTTTCCCCCATTTTTTTCAAACCCTTCCTCCTAAGCATGTTAAAACATGGAACCGTTTCGTAAGGAATATCATGCTTGTGTACTAAACTGAGTTGACCTTGACCTTTGATCCATACAACCCAAATCAATAGGACACGTCCTTGAATCACGGACAACACTTGTATAAAGTTTCATGATCCTAGGTCAAACAGCTATTGAGTCAGAGCACGAAAACCATTTTCAAACAAAGTTCACCTGTGACCCAGACCTTTCACCCATGTGACCAAAACACAATAGGGCACCTCCTTGAGCAACACTTGTGAAAAGTTTCAGGGTCCTACATCAGACAGCTTTTGAGTTACAGCACGGAAACGAAAAAGTCTACAGATGGACAGATTGACAGACAGACAAACGGACAGCCAGACATGGTAAATCAAAGCCTGTTAAATGAATTTTTACACTTACTTACTTAAATTAAAGCAACAAATATATGAGCTTTTTCATTCTTATACATAATATTGTCAAGAAAATCTGCAATATCTTCATAACAAGGGAGACTACCCTTCTTGCAGTTATTGATATTTGGGCCTCTGGTCTTATTGAGAAAAGTACATATTCAGGGTCCGTCTTGACAAACCAACCATTCTTTAGAATTCTTAGACTTATTCTCAAGAATTTTCAAGATTTTAAAGTAACACAAATTCTAATTGGCTAAACCAAATGGTTTAGCCAATCAGAAGTTGTGTTATTTTCTAAACCTATAATTAGACTGAGAATATTCATTTGAAAGGTTGGTGCCAAATGACAAATTTCAGACTCTTCTAAGTTGAGAGCATCTGCAGACAACAAATCTTAAAGTGGTACATATGAACTGAAATTCTTTGATAGAGTAGAAAACAATGTGGGAATTGTTGTTACCAGCAATTTCTTTTCCCACAATGTTTCAAAAGGCCTCTACTTCAGGGTCATTAAAAGTCGGGGCAGTTGGGTATAGGTTTAAGCACTCTGTTTGGTGGTTTTAATGTGAAATAAAACTTTCATAAACCATGTTTCTCAGAGTCGTTAAAACTTGCAAATGTATGGTAAAACTTCAACAGCGTTTACCTCTTCTTCAACTCCTGACACTTTTAATTTGACATTTTCTCCCGGGTGAGCTTCATCAGCATCTTCATCGTAAGACCACAACTGTAAAATCTTTACTTGTGTCTGTGTAAAACAAACAGGGGACACATATGAATCATGCTCTGCAATAGTAGGGTTTAATGCAACAAGTTATTTCATTGAAATGATATCCCCCACCGAAAAAGACTTTTTTTTTGATAGAAACATATATCATAATATATCATAAGAGGAATTGCTGCCTTTCTTATTGGTCCATAATAAAATTATATATTAAGAACCCTTTTTCCATGACATGGCATTTCATTTAATAAAAACAAATAATGTCTGTGGCTTGTAACTAACAATATAAATATGAAGTTTCAAAATATTTTGTCCAGTAGTTAACTTTTTACCACACAACAAAATTTTTGTCTTGTCCAAATGGAAAGAATTTGAAGACGACAAATTCAGTGTGGATAAGATGATGGAATGTGTAAATGGTTGAAAACATAGTGGGAAAGGAAAAAATGCTGGCTACCAGCATTTTTTTCCTTTCCCACAATCTTTTCAAAAGTTCCTCTCATTCAGGTCGTTAAAACTTGGGATTGTTTGGTAAAGTGTTAAAGAGATACTGGTCCATAATGGAAATATACACCAAGCCTCCTTTTTCCATGACACAGCATTAATTATGTGTGTGTGTGGGGGGGGGGGGGGGGGAAATATCATAAGGAACACATGTATGAAATTTCATCAATTTTCGTCAACAATTTTAGAAGGTATCTGTCCAGACAAACTAAACGGACTGACGGGAAATGTAAAAACTATATCCTCTAGCCTCTGGCAGGGGATACAAAGTATAGATTCTGATCAGCCTGTGCAGTCTGCACAGGCTGACCTGGGTGGGTACTTTCTGTTGTTAGTTAATTTCTGCATGTCAAAGGACCAGTCTACCACAGGATTCAGTCTGTTGTTTGACAAAATGGATTTTATGGATCCATAATTATATGAAGACTTGCTTGGCTTAATTCATCATGGAGATGTGTTAAACCCCCTTTTGACAAAGTATGGCTCATATGTATAAGAGAAAATGCTGGTTGTCAACATTTGTTTCTTTTCCTACATTCTTTAAAAAATTTCCTAAATAAGAGTCATTAAAAAATTGTATTGTTTGGTAAAAGGCTAAGCACAGAAACAACAGTTTAAAAAAAAAGAAGAGCATCCAATGAGGGTGCCAATGCTTGGCTGCAGTTGCTTGATTTCATTGAAAATTCTAAGTCGAAAAAAGGGGCATAACTTGGTCAAAAGTACTTTGATGGTTAAATGACCTTTTTGTATGGATTCTCTTTTTGATAGTTAACAACTTGTCACATTTGAAGTAAATATCTTCCGTAATACCAGAGATATTGTAAAATGTCAAAGATTTTGCACGACAAGGACGCAGACCAAGACACGGCTACCACAATAACTGAACGTTTTCTTTGAAAACAGCCTTGCTAAAAATGGAAAAAAAACAATACTGGAATAAGAACTTACTTTGTTTGGCATTAAATATACAGTCTGGTTTTTTGTTGCTACACCAGATTCTATTTTTCCAATTAATATCGTGCCCATGTCTTTATATCTATCCACAACGGGCATTCGTAATGGTTTATCATGAGCTCGACTCACTGGCGGAAGGCTGTCTAAATACTCTATTAGGGAGGGACCTCTGAAATACATCATAAATGGTAAAACATTTTCAGTCACCATCAGACAATAAAGTCTTTGACTCATCTTTATTGATATTTGTTCTGGAATTTAAGGCAGTTTTAACAGCTAAGGTTGTATCACGACTGTCAGTATACCTATGCATATATTTCCTGGCATTCTCACACCAGCACTGACATAACTTTCTTTCCAAGTCACTAATTTTCTTACATGCATCAGAGGTGAAAGACGAAAAATCGCTGGATAGAAAGTTTGCCTCAATCAGTTATTGAATGCCGAACCCCCAGGTCACGAGTCCCATATGCTAACCACTGAGCTACCAGACCGGGTCCTTAACCCTTTGCCAAACAATCCCTGGTTTTTACGACCCAGAGGAAGAAGCCTTCTGAAAACATTGTGGGAGAAGGAGAAAACGCTGGTAACCAGCATTTTCTCCTTTTCCCACAATGTTTTCTACTCTTCTAAAGTCAAGTTTCAATTTTTGAGTCATTTTTATTTTGTCATCTGCAAATGCTTTCAATTTGGACAAGTCTAAAATTTAGTCGTTTGGTAAAGGGTTAATTGAACGCTTTAGTGGAGAACAAAAAAGTAAATGTGGTTAACCCTTTACCACACAACAAAATTTCAGACTTGTCCACATTAAGGGAATTCACAGAGGATAATTTACATGTATTTTAAATGATAATGATTGCTCTTGAATGGATCAAAAACATTGTGGAAAAAGGAGAAAATGCTGGTTACCAGCATTTTCTCCTTTTCCCACAGTGTTTTCAAAGGCTTTCTTTCCCAGCGTTGTTAAAAGTAGGGATTATGTGGTAAAGGGTTAAAATGATTGAGAAATCTTTTTTTCCCCAGGGCCATTTGGACACAGAAAATTTAAGGTTAGTTCTAAATCTAGAAAGTCTCAAAATTTGTTTAAGAAAGCCAATCAAAATGGTATAGTGAATCTTTTTCATAGGCAAATAACGTAGCATAACTCAGAATGGTTGTTGAAAACTACTCCAGTTCCCAATTATCCCTTCACTGAACTGCAAAATTTTAAGCTTGTCCATATTGAAGGAATTCAGTCAACTATTCAAATGTTTCTTAAAGACAGAATTTGTCCTTGAATAAATAGAAAAAATTGTGAGAAAAGAAGAAAATACTGCTTACAGGCATTTTCTCTTTTACAAGTATGTTTTCAAAAACCTTCTTTTTCCAAGTTCATCAAAACTTGAAAACATGTGGTACAGGGTTATACAGGGTATGTGGACAACATTTGTTCTGCCATGTCACGGATGGATGGACGGACGGACCTGACTGACTGACTGATTGATTGATAGTGTTTAACGCCCTTTTCAACACTATTTCAGTTATATCGCAGACCTCTCCAAATTGACAGCATTTACGAACAAGAAATCAAATGTCTCAAATAGCGGCCAGTGCAACTATCCATGCTTTCCTAGAGTTTTTTAAACCAGTAATCAGCACAAAATTCTTTCCAAGCCACTGGCTGCTTTCCCACATAACTTGTCGAAACAATGGTCAGCGGTGAGAGAAGAATGAAACCTATCGCAATGACTATCATCAATTCTAGGAAAGAAATTGGCCTAGCCAGGGATCAAACAAGCGACCCCCTGTTCTCAAGTCCTGTATGCTATCAAGTAAGCTACCAAGACTCAGCAAAAGGGTTTGACTCGTATTCAAAATGTAAGATACCAAGCAAGTTATTAATGTAGGTCCATTCTGTCGAAAAACCAGCTGAACCATGAGAAATATTTGGCCTTTGACATGGCAGAAGTGTACCAACAGCAAAAAGGTATGACCCAATTCTGCAAACTGTGCAGCCTGACATGGGTTGATACATTCTGCAGATGCATTTGACCACCTATTCACAAAGCATCTCTCCTTTTTCATGTATACAACATTACCTGAACCATGGACATACGCTTTCATCTGCCACGTCTCGAAGATTGGCCCCTGTCAGCCCTGATACAGGGATAAACAAGAGGTCAGTTTTCGGGTTAAATCCACATTTTTTAAGGTATGGTACAAGTTTTTCTTTGCAGTCATTATATCTGAAATAAGGAAAATCAACAATAAAGTCTTAACTTTATAATCTTAACTTACCCTTTACCCTATAATCCCAACCTTTAACGATCCTGAGGCATGATGACCTTTGAAAACCTTGTGGGAAAAGAAGAAAATGCTGGTAACCTGCATTTTCTCCTTTTCTCACAATTTTTTCTATCCTATCAATGCCAAATTTGTCATTTGTACCTGTTTCATTTGTCGTCTGCAAATGCTATTTATTTGGACAAGTCTAGAACTTTATCGTTTGGTAAGAGTTGATTCACTTTTAGTCAAGTTGTAAGAAGTAATAGGTAGAGAGGAACTTAATGGGTGTTATGTATCTTCATTTTTTCATAAACAAGTTGACTTAAGTCTCATCTCATCATCTAAGCCTTGGCCAGCATAATGTACTTTCAGTAAATGAGTTTAACACTTTTCCAGACAACAAACTTTACACCTGTCAAAATTGAAAGGATTTGCTAACAACATATTCAAGGTGACCTGGAGGATTGCATTTGTGTGTAAAAGGACAAAAACTATGGTGGAAAAAGGAGAAAATGCTAATTCCTTTCCCCACACTATTTTCAAAATCCTACTCTCTCAGGGTTGTCTTAACTTGGGATTGTTTGCAGAGGGTTGATATATATGATAATCAATAAATAAACACATTAAAATCAAAAATACATCAGCACATTATCACACAGATAACAACAAAGCATCCTGTATCATCAAAAGTACACCAGGAACTCTCTGTAATTTGGATAGGCAATGGCCAATTTTCATTGACCAATCAGCAGGCACTCTCCATTATTTGAAAAAGCAAAAGCTGAGTTTCATTGACCAATCAGATTTGTCAAATTTTCTTCATGGTATTAAAATTTCCATCTCACAAGAGAAGGGAAAAATTTGTCTGCCTCCATAGTTTCCACCTTCAAAAAACTCTTAGCTTTTTACCAAACAATCCCAAGTTTCAACAACCCTCACGAAAAAAGCTTTTGAAAAAAGCTTTGGTAACCAGCATTTTCTCCTTGTCCAACAATGTTTTCTACCCTTTCTGATACAAAATCCAATCACTTGTCTATCATTTTATTTATCGTCTGCAAATGCTTTGAATTTGGGTAAATCTAAATTTTATCATTTGGTAAACACTATTCTTTTTGTACCATTCTATATATACAGAACATGATCAAAGTAATGACTTTTTCCATTCCAGTTTCCACTCAAGTTAGGCATGGAAAACACAGCCAAAATGACTAAGCGTTGCCTTCAACAGGGAATACAACTGAGCATCAAGTCTTATATGTAAGATTATAAAATGCAAAGTTATGTAAAGGACAAACAATTGTCCTTGTGGACTTGGAAAAACAATACCTTCCCAAAGGACAATTCTTCAAGAGATCAACATGTATAACAAATACAAGAAAATGTCACTGACCTCCCTTCGTCCCACTGTACAGTTGGATCATCCATCTTGTTGATTACAACCACAAGTTTTTTAACTCCTGCTGTTTTCACCAACATGGCGTGCTCTCTCGTCTGTCCTCCTCGCTCAAACCCAGTTTCAAACTCTCCGCGACGAGCAGAAATTACCTGTAAAACATGTCATCATTACGGTCATGCAAACAACAAAATTTTAGACTGGTCCAAGTTGAAAGCAATCTCAGACAACAAATTAAATGTTGCACAAATTATAAAATGCTTAACCTCTTGACTTATTACCAAACAGACCTTTTTTTGACAAACCAACACTAGTTAAATTGGTAAAAAGGAGAAAACATTTATGGGGAAAAAAATGTCACTTTTTAAGGAGAGAAGCTAGTTTCAACATATTTATTTTACATCTACTGAGAAACAAGTTCTTACAAGTTATACTAATCTCACTCGATTCTGCTTCCTGGGGACTACACCAGTACTCACGCCGAATGTGTGGGCCAATGAAAAATCCCGAAGTTGACACCTGCTCCCTGGTATCAACTTGAGACCTTTTGGTTACGAGGCCAATGTTCTACCTCACGACCATGGACACCACAAGGAGAGAAGCAAAGGTTTGTATCTGTATTCTTTTGTCACAATTTGCTACATGTTTTTGCAATACAAGTAAGATTTTGGTGGCAAAATTATAAATTGTTTGTTACAAGCAACTTCATTTTCTTCCAAACTGTATTTTCCAAAATATGTATTATTTGATAGTATCATTCTGCATGAAAATTGAGGGCTCTCTACTTATGTTGGTTCTTGTTTTATACCAAAATATGCCCACAAATATGGACCTGTACTCTGTACAGAGGCTGTAGACGATGAAAAAGGCTACTTTTCTGTTATTCATTTCAAGCGATTATTATACAGGATCTTACATGTTTATATTTATTCAACTCATCAACTAAAATATATGACAAACCCCTTACCACACAATCCTGAGTTTTAACGACCCTGGGAAATAAGACTTATGAAAACATTGTGGGAAAAGGAGAAAATGCTGGTAACCAGCATTTTCTCCTTTTCCCACTATGTTTTCTAACCTTTCAAGAACAAACCCAATCACTTGGGACACATATAAATTGTCGTCTGCAAATACTTTCTGTTTGAACTAGCCTAAAATTTTGTTGTGTTGTAAAGAGTTAAGTAAACTTATCAAATATGACTTCACAAAAAAACACTCATGCTAGACCCTCTATTTCAATGACATTTCCTGACTAAGATCTCTCACCAGGACTGCTATATCAGCTTGTGAAGCTCCACCAATCATGTTTGGAACAAAACTTTTATGGCCAGGAGCATCCAATATTGTGAAATGCTTCTTCTCCGTCTCAAAATAGGCTCGCCCTACTTCCACAGTTTTACCCTTTTCTCTTTCTTCAATATTTGTATCTAATGCCCATGATAAGTACCTACAATGGTGAAAGAAAATCTAGAAATATGTTCCTGCTAACAAGTGTAGATCAAGATAAGATAGCAAAGAATGTTCAGCCTGTTTGCAGCTTAACAGCATTTTCTCCTCTCCAAATGATATTTCGAAAGCTTTATTCTACTTTATTCTACAGGATCTTCCACTCTTTACCAAACAACAAAATTACAGACTAGTCAAAATTCAAAGTGTTTACTGACAACAAATAAAATGATACTTAAATGATGGGATTTATTTCTGGAAGGGTTGATTGATTGATTGTATGGTGTTTAACGCCGTTTTCAACATTATTGCAGTTATATTGATTGAATGGTTGAATGGTGTTTAACGCCGTTTTCAACATTATTTCAGTTATATTGTGGCGGCCAGTGCACCTATCCATGCGTTCCTGGAGTCTCTTTTACCAGTACTTTGCACAGTTTTCTTTCCAAGCCACTGGCTGCTTTCCCACATAATCATCGTCGAAACAATGGTCAGCGGTGGGAGAGGAATGAATCCTGTCGCAGTGACTATCATCAATCCTCGGAAAGATATTGGCCGAGCCAGGGGTTGTAGCCAGGGATCGAACCCTGGACCCCGTGTTCTTAAGCCCTGCACACTACCGACTGAGCTTCCGGGGCTCGGCTTTCTGGAAGAGTAAAAAAATTGTGAGAAAAGGAGACAATGCTTGTTAGCAGTATTTTCTCCTTTTTTTCCACAATGATTTCAAAAATATTGCCATAATGGGTCATTAAAACTTGGGGTTGTGTGGAAAAGGTTAAAACTCAGGGGTGTTAGGTAAAGGGTAAAGACCACAGGGTGTGACCTGTTCTTGTACAAGCTATTACAATGACAACCTGAAAACATTACAACTGCCCAACAGGACTATTTGTTTTGGTGTTTGATGGTGTTTTCAACATTATTTCAGTCATATTGTGGACCTATTGATGCTTTCCTGTGAGTTCATTTACCAGTATTTCTCACAACAATGGCTGCTTTCGCACAAAACGTTGTTGAAACAATGTTTACAGGAGCCAATCCTGTGTCAATGAGTATCATCCATCCTTAAACAAGTAAGCATAACAGTGATGTAATGTCGGATCAAAGCAAATCCATTACCTGACCCTGTGCAGTACTAAATGAACAATTGGATACAGCATACACAGAGGAGAAACATCCGACGGAGACAAAAATATCTCTTTTATCAGTTGTTTGGTAAACATTGATAGAAAACTTGCAATACATAGAAAAATAAGTCACAATGTTTGTGACTGGTATCAAATGCAGGGATGTAAAATCTCTTACCGAAACTAAATGTTTATACAGGTGGCTAATAATACAAGAAATATCAGGTGTTTTCCCCATACCTTTGAGCTTGAAGTTGGGAGTGTTTCTTATATCCAAAGGCATCTTACACTTGAGCAATGTTTGGCTAAGATTTTATTAAGTACATAGGACTTAATGTTACTAAAAAGTTGAGTCCCACTGAGTTTCTTCTAAGTGCCATTTTGCCTGCATAAGTCATGAATTAAATATCTCAAAACCTTGCTGAAAACTTTTACAAAAAATTTTTGGACGCCATCTTCCACTTCAGTAATGCCAAGCAGCAGTTGGTACCTGAGATCAGATCAATTCACTGGGAACCACAACTACTCTATGGCGGGTAGCCACTCAAATATTGCAACATCACTAATTTAAATAGAACTACTGTTGCAGAGTCTCAGTTACATCCTAGTACACGTGCACATCAAGATAATTTGTAGACAATTTTGAATTTCAATGGTCGATTTGTGGAGTATGAGTTAAAAGTTTCATATTTTTACCCCTTTTCATAACTGATGTAGTTTGAATAATGTTTTGACTAATTTTTGCGCACTTCCCAGGGATGCTATGAGCTTTGGTAATTAGAATCCAAGCACATTTTCATGAGCAAAAAATTTTCCAACATAAACCCTGTTGAGTATGTATGGTGCTGCCCCAATGATAGCATCCTGATGTTTATTAGCTCATATTTGTGGGACAAACCATGTAAATCAGTGAAAACAGCTGACTATATAGAAATATTATAGAAGTTTGTATCTGTGTCTAGTCAGCTACTGGGTTTACATAATGAATTACCATGTTTCTCTGTTCTTTTCCTTTGCTTCTCTTTCATATTTCTCCAAAGTTCTCTTATCTACCATACCAGTTAAATACCTGAAAGGAAAAGTAACATGTCAGATCTTATTGTCAATACATATGAACCTTGCTCTAGCAAAAAGGTGTTTAGTGCACCTCTGTGATGCATTATACTAAATGGATTTTATGGATCCATAATTATGTGATTACTTGCTTGATATGATGCATCACTGAGATGCATTAAAACCTAGCAAAAACGTGTTTAGTGCACCTCTGTGATGCATTATACTAAATGGATTTTATGGATCCATAATTATGTGATTACTTGCTTGATATGATGCATCACTGAGATGCATTAAAACCTAGCAAAAAGGTGTTAAGTGCACCTCTGTGTTGCATTATACTAAATGGGTTTTTATGGATCCATAATTATGCGATGACTTGCTTGATATGATGCATCACTGAGATGCATTAAAACCTAGCAAAAGGGTGTTTAGTGCACCTCTGTGATGCATTATACTAAATGGATTTTATGGATCCATAATTGAAATTTGTTTCCAGCAGGGTAGAAAACATTGTGGGAAAAGGAGAAAATACTGGTTACCAGCATTTTCTCCTTTTCCCACAATGTTTTCAAAAGGCATCTTTCTCAGGGTCGTAAAAACCAGGGATTGTTTGGTAAAGGGTTCAACCTCCTTTTGCCACTTGGACCTGTATAGAGTTTACAAGCTGAAGGTGATGATGCAGGATGCTTACTGACATTTGTTCTGTATGATAAAGAGAATCTAAAATTTGTGTTTATCTATTGTTATTTTTATATAACTGACTAAAGTAATAATGATGATGTGAATCTTGGTCATCACTTTCAACATTATTTCGGTCATATAACGGCAACACTTCATACATTCATGTGTTTGTTTGGATTTACCATAACAGGGCTGTGTCTCTAAAGTGCGTTGCCCAAGAACACTCACACAAAACGATTTTACCCCGGACTCATATATTACAAAAATGTCATACTTACAGAATCTGTCCTCCAATTGTAGATTTTCCTGCATCTGTAAGACAAAATAGAGAACTTTATACAGTGATAAGTACATTTACATCATACATTTTTACCCTTTCAAGAAAGAAATTAACCATTTGCTGTCAATATAGATCAAGATCAGACTGCACAAAACATGCTGTCTGCTTTGGTAAGACAAGAACTGCATTTATTTCAGTTTTATTTAAATTAAAGACTGAAAATGTCTGGTTTATTTGGCACACCAAGTGTTAATACAGACTAAAGATAGTAAGGTCCATAGCAAAATCTGATCCTTGCATTTTTTTCAACCAAAATATACACACTTCAAAGGGCAGTCTTTCAAAACTTTGTTTTCTGCATATCAATATTTCTTTTAAGACAGCCACATTTATGAAAACTGTTAACTCTTTACCACACAGTCCCAACTTTTAACGACCCTGAGAGAGAAAGCTTTGGAAAACATTATGGGAAAGGAAGTAAATGCTGGTAACCAGCATTTTCTCCTTTTCCCATAATGTTTTCCACCCTTCCGAAAACTAATTTCATTTTTTGATTCACATTTGTCTGCAAATGCTTTCAAATTGGACCAGTCTAAAATTTTGTCGTTTGGTAAAGAGTTAAATAACTTTTTCTGTGCAAGTGCAAAGAAATGCTGTGGCTACACTCACCCTCTATCAAACAATCCTGAGTGTCAATGACCCTGAAGAATAAATAAAGCTTTTGAAAACATGGCGGGAAAAGGTCACCAGCATTTTCTCCTTTTCCCACGGCGTTTTCCATCCTACCAAAGATAAATCACACCATGTGAGCCACACATAATTTGTTGTCGGCAACTGCTTTTGATTTGGACGAGAATAAAAAATTTTTTGTATGGTAAAGAGTTAAACAAAGAAGTGCAATTTTAACAGTCCAATGACAGGATTGATTAATTGATTGAATTGGAGTTTAACGCTCTTGTAACAGTTTAGGTCATATCACGGCGATCAGTGCAATGACGCACATGTTTCCTGGCTTTCTCACACCAGTACGGACACAACTTTCTTTCCAAGTCATTAACTACTTTCTCATATGCATCAGAGGTGAGAGGGGAAAAATTGCCGGAAGCAAAGTTTGCCTCAACTGGGTATTGAAATTGCAACCACTAGGTCACAAGTTCGATACGCCAACCAATGAGCTACCCAGGCAGGATTCAATTGATAGGATGGTAGGTTAACTGTTTGGAACTCCATTCTATTTATATTAGAACATAATGATGTCCTCTTACCTTTTCAAATGCAAACTTATATAATTGAAATAATGAAATACTGAAATAATGGACAAAGACGAAAATTGTATATATACCAGCATCCATTTCCTTTTTCCACAATGCTTTCAGAAGACCTCTTCCTCTGGGTTACTAAAACACAGGATTATGTGGTACACTGTAAATTCTTTAATGACCTACCAACGTGACCAATAAATATGATATTCATGTGAGCTTTTTTCAGTCGTGGTGCAGTGTCTTTAGTTTTGGGAACAGCTTTAGTTGGTTTTTCCACTTCATCCTCTACCCCTTCTTCCTGTCCGTTCTCCTCCTCTTCTTCTTCTTCATCAGCCCAGTCATCAGCTGTCAAACAAAATACATCTCATTCTAAAAGATGCCTTAACTTCATCTTGTAGCAGACAATTTTTGAAAACTTGCATCAAAGGGAGATATTGCTCTTCATGATTTCAATTTTTGCCACAATGTTTCCATTTACTCTTATTATACTGCAAAGAAATTTCTCATGATCTGACTGGATAATATGCTCCTAATATATATTGCTGTACACTCGCAAGATCAAGGAAAAAGCAGTTTCCCTGTCAGGAGCCCTATAGACTTGACTTATAAACTTGAAAACACAAAATCCAAGATGGCAGCATCCATACGAGTCGCCAACAAGATAAATACACCGTATTATCAATAGTTTCCCTTGATGACTGTCATAAAAGCTAAAAGAATAGATTATTTCTGAAAATAAATGAACATGATTAAATATATTATCGCTTCTTGTCTTTCTAACACAAATGTGCGGGGGTAAAATAAGCTATCCCTTCTTCATGTAGACAAATCCTTAAGCGTCAAAGGTAACACATTGTAACATTAAACAGAAATAAATTAATGGTCGTTCGAAGCAAGTCCTGTTTGTTTACTTTTGCCAACAAATCATAAAATGAATAATTACTTACCTTGATGATGTATGAATTCGTGTTTGAATGACAATATGTGTAATGTCTGGGTAATTAGATTTCGTATGCATACTCAATTCATCAGACCATAAAACAGGGAAATTTTTACTTGAATACACCTACCTGCCCTGCCACTTGACTGGAAAACTAATAATACACTATACCTTAAAGGCGTTTCAGCAAATTATTTCTAGTGCAGAGAATTTCGTGAAATTTGACACAGAAACACTTCAACGTATGTTCTCTCGATATGCGAAGAGATAATCAGACGTTGCCTGATGAACCAAAAAGTTCTGAGCCCATGAAGAACATAACCCTTTTTTCAAATTACACAAAAACCAAATTATTGCAGCATACGTCAGAATTTGTGATTAAAATCTGTAATTTCAGTCAAATCATGTTCTCTGTGTTTTAAATTCATAGTGAAACAATGGATCCTCTGACTTTGATGAGAAATTAACAGATATTTCAAATTAATGATACGCTATCTATGTTTCAATAAAACCCTTAGCCAACAAAATTGCTTATTTTATCACAGAAAATCAGGACATTATTTGACCCTCAAAAAAATTTAGCGCAAAGATTTTTCTCAGAAATATACATGATGATATCCTTTATCAAGAATTGCAAAAAAAAAAATAGGTTGCCAGGCAACTTTTCCCAATATTCGAACTCAATTACCTCCCTTGGAACAAAGAAAGTAACACAAAACACCCAAGATTTCAAATTACTTAGATGTATTATTTCTAGCATTAATTCATATTTTTTTCACAATAAAGATTGTACTCTGTCAACCCTTTCCTTGATATAGTCTTGATTTAACATTGGTATGGGACGGCTTTGGAAAACATTTTGGTAAAAAAGGGTAATTGTTCATTACAAGCAATTGTTCCTTTCCCCACAACCTTTTCTGCACAAACGGTTCTTTTAGTCTCATTTAAACCTTGTTTAATTTGTCGTCTGCAGCTTCTTTCAATTTTGAAGTTTCAGTTTAATTCATTTAGGAAAGGGTTAATACCAAATACATGTGGTATATTTTAATAGATGGGAGAATGGAAGAACAATACAAGCAGAACTGTCAAGGAATTACTCAAAGGCATAGATTACTTACGAACCTTATAGCAAAATGAATCAAACGATCCTGATTCCTATCAATACCCAGGAAAGAGGGTTAGACAACATTGAAAAGGAGAAAATACTTGTAATTTTCTCTTTTTACCACACTAAACTTACTATCCAGATAAGTAATGTCTGACAAATGTACATGTTCCGTTTTCGCTGTTTAGGAATGATTTACACCTTCATAAACTGATCGTTAAAAAAAAATGTATCTACCACTACTTTCTCCACGTCTTGCAGCAAAAAGCAGTGGTCCAATAATAGTACTACAATCAGACAAAGTTACGCGCTAGAAAACAGAGAAGCGAGGAGACATGCGCAAAAATGTTGCGCACTGACAACCCGACGAAACATCGTTAACTCCATAACAGACAACAAAATATTCAACTTGTCCAGATTGACAGCATTTACAAACAAAAATAAAATATGGCTCAATTGATTGGATCTGTCTCTGAAAGGGTTGAAAACTAAATGTCAAGGTCATCAAACTTGGAATTGTGTGGAAAGGGTTTACAACAGTCTACTGTTTAAACAAGAGGCTTTGAAAAACATAGTGGAAAAAGGAGAAAATGCTGGAAAAGGTTTTCAATCCTTTCAAAATCAAACCCTATTATTTGAGCTGTAATAGACTTCTTATCTACAAAATGCTATTTGGAAAGTCTTCAATTGTGTCATTTAGTTTGGAGGTTGGTTGTTTGTTTTAATGGTGTTTAATATTATTTTCAACATCATTTCAGTTGTATCATGGCGGCCAGTGGACCTATCCATGCTTTCCAAGAGTCTTTCACCAGTACTTGCACAAACCACTGGATGCTTTTCCACATAACCATTTTCAAAACTATGATCAGCGATGAGTAAGGAATGAATCCTGTCGCAATGACTATCATCAATCTCTGGAAAGAATTCACAACCTGGGAATCTAAACCTACAACCTCCTTGTTTCAAGTACTACGCTACTGTGCTCTGCTTTGTCATTTGATAGAGTTAAAAAGTCTTACCAACATCTTTTGTTCCATCTCCTCCTCCTGGAAAAAAAGGATAAGAAAATCAATTAAAAATAACCTTCTAACTAATGAGGATATGAAAAAAGGGACTCTTGTGTCCTATATTGCATAACTGATGACAAGCACTTAATTCTTGGAATGCCAAATATACAAAATGGCCATATTCATGTCTTGTAATTAGACCCAAGTAACTGCAATGTCAAGGTTGCTCTTGTCTCGAATGTCTCAGCAAAGTGGACAGTGTAGAACATAGGTAAGACTGCAGGACACAAAGGTAACTAAATGTGTGAAATACGCTTTAACTCTTTACCAAACAATCCTGAGTTTTAACAACCCTGAGAAAGAAGGTACTTGAAAACATTGCAGGAAAAGAAGAAAATGCTAGTAACCAGCAGTATCTTCTTTTCCCACAATGTTTTCTCTCCTTTCTGATACAAATTTCGTCATTTGAAGCACATTTAATTTGTCGTCTGCAAGTGCTCTGAATGTAGAAAATTTTAAATTTTGTCGTTTGGTATAGAGTTACCTTTTACTAAATGATCCCCAGTTTTATTGAGCCTGTGGGAGAAAACTTTTTAGAACACTGTGGGGGAAAAATATGATAGTAAACCAGCATTATATTCCTCATTCCGCAATTTTTTCTTTCCTATCACAGAACCTGAGCTCATTTGTACCAATTTTGAAACTTGTTGTCTGCAGATGTTTTGAATATGGTAGAGGCTAAAATTTTCCTTCTGGGAAAAGGTTAAAAGTTAAGTCTTTATGGCGGAACAAAATCTCAGACTTGTCCAAAGTGAGTTTTTTCGCAACAAATGAGGGTTAACTCTTTACCAAACAACAAATTTTTAGACTGGACCAAATTCAAAACATCTGCAGACAACATATTAAATCTTGGTAATATGATGATTTCTGACTTTGATAGGGTAGAAAATATTGTGGGAAAAGGAGAAAATGCTGGTTAAAAGCATTTTCTCCTTTTCCCACAATGTTTTCTAGAGGTTTCTTTCTCAGGGTCGAAAGAAGTTGGGATTGTGTGGTAAAGAGTTAAACGATAAAAATTTACTTTGAAAGGGTTGAAAACATTGTGGGAGGACAAAATGCTGTTACCTGCATTTTCTACTTTTGCCACAATTGTCTTTAAAGCCTTCTCCAATGACCAGCATTTTCTCATCTATCCACATTGTTTTCTACGCTTTATGAAAAATCCTATCTCTTTGAGCAAAATTCTATTTGTCAACTATAAATGAGCCATCTCTGTGAAACTGGGGTTTAATGCATCTCTGTGATTCATTATACCAAGCAAGTAATTACATCATTATGGATCCATAAAATTCATTTTGTCTGAATCAGGAGGTTGAATGGTCCTTGAGCATCCCGGAAATTGACCAATGGCAAAAGCTTTCCATCCATGTCAACTTCTGCAGACTGGGATCAATACTTTTTGCAGATGCATTAAACCCCCTTTTCACAATGGTGGCTCATATGCTTTCAATACGGACCAGTATAACATTTTGTTGTCTTGTACGGATTCAAAAAACAATACCTTCGTCTTCCTTCCCAACACCAGGTTCTGTAGGACTGCCGTCTTGTTGAGGTGGAACTTCATTTTCTGTCTCTTTCTGCTCTGTTTCTATTGATGAAGGTACAGCTGAAAGCGTAAATAAAAAAAATAAAATACTAGAGATCTGCAAGGGATTGTTCAGAGATGGGACCTGAAAAATTAGGCCATCCTGTGGTAGTTTTCAATTAAAGAAAATAGACACATTTACCCTTAAAGTGCCATTTGCAACTTTTGTTGCCTTCATTGCCTATGAGTATCAAGATCTGACAGTACTAAACATGCAGTCTGATCTTTGATCTACACTGTCTGTTTCCATAGACATTTCAGACTACTTCTTCGCACTGGGAGTTTTGTGCACCCCTTGAAGTCCCCAGCATTGAAAATCTGGGGATTCCATGTATAAATTAGGATTACAGTTTACAAAAAGTATTGAAAAAGTAGACAAATTGTTACTGATATTTTGCATTAAAATGACAAAATAATTGACTTATAGAACTGTTATGGTTATTTTTATCATTAATATGTGAACATGTTTCTACTTTCAACAATCAACAAGTGCAGACTTTTGGCAATTACTAGTCCTGTCTATAAATGCAGATTTAGGTACCGCTGCTTGGCAAACCACAATCTGCCACCTCGCAAGTCAGGCAGTGCATTGTTAATATTTCCTCGTATCTCACCAAGCAAAAATGAAAAACCTACACATTTTGAAACTTCTTATTTTTATCTTAACTTGATGAACTACCAATTTCTTTGGTCAATGAATCCATGGATGTTGAATGATCTGGTTCATCAGTTGGATCAATTTGAGCTGGATAGCTTTGCGAAATTAGGGCAAAATTCCACAGCCCTAGTAACATTTTCTGCCAGCAAAGCTATCTTTATGCAGACAATGGCATGACGTCATGGGGAAATACCAAGATGCATGATGGGTTACGTTCTGACTGGGGTTGTGACCAAAACTGGTATCCATTATATCTCAAATAGCCGTTGATATGAAAATTGATAAAACGCTACAAGTTTAGTTGTGACCTATGGTAACCCTTGACTGGTTTAGCTGTTTAATCAATTGGCAGGACAGGCAGAGTTCCTGATCACGCAAAATCATACGTGAAACAACTATAAATGAAATAAACAAGAGGGCCATGATGGCTCAGCTGAGTCTTTTGACCAAACATGACCTTTTGGATATTATGACAAACATTCTACCAAGCTTTCATAATTACTGAACTGAAAATTTGGCCTCTAGCTTGTACACAAGGTTTTTCTAGAGATTCTCTCAGTGACCTACTTTCTAGCCAAACAAAGCCCATTTTCCCTTTGTAGATATTATCAAAACAAAGATTCTTTCATAAGTATTGGACAGAAAGGTTTATACAAGGTTTTTCCAAGATTTGACATGGCGACCTTGTTTTTTACCCATTTTACCCATTTTCTATTTCATCATACAGATCATCAAGAAAAACATTCTGACCTACTTTCAAGAGTTTTGGACAGAAAATGTGGCCTCTAGAGCACAGTACATAAGATTTTCAAACATTTGTCCTAGTGACCTAGTTTTTGATCCGACATGACCCGTTTTCAAACTCATCCAAGATATTATCAAGACAAACATTCTGATCAACTTTCAAGATATTTGGACTAAAAAATGTGGCCTATGGAGCTTACACCAGGTTTTTCTAACATTTGACCTAGTGACCTAGTTTTTTACCCAAAATGACCTGTTTTCAAACTCAGCTGAGATATCATCAAGACCAACATTCTGACCAACTTTCAAGAGTTTTGGACTGAAATTGTGGCCTCCAGAGCATACACAAGGTTTTTCTAAGATTTGACCTAGTGACCTAGTTTTTGACCCAAAAACGACCTGTTTTCGAACTTGTCCAAGATATCATCAAGACAAACATTTTGACCAATTTTCAAGAGTTTTGGACAGAAAATGTGGCCTCTAGAGTGTACACAAAAGTTTTCTGAGATTTGACCTAGTGACCTAGTTTTTGACCCAACATGACCGATTTTGAAACTCATCCAAGATATCATCAAGGCAAACATTCTGACCAACTTTCAAGAGTTTTGGACTGAAAATGTGGCCTGTAGAGTGTACACAAGGTTTTACTAAGATTTGACCCAGTGACCTAATTTTTTGACCAGACACGACCCATTTTCAAACTCGTCTGAGATATTGTCAAGACAAACATGACCAAGTTTCATGAGTATCAGACTGAAAATGTGGCCTCTAGAGCGTACACAAGGTAAAAGTTGAAGATGGATGACGGACGCCGGACACAGCACGATCACAAAAGCTCACCTATATGTGAAATCACGCACAAAAAATATGGACAAAGATAAAAAAAAAAAAGGAAGTTTCTTGCATAGAAGGGCTCACGTAAATGCAATTTTCAAAAAATGTATATCGTCGGAAAAATTTGAGATTTCCAGCTTTCTATTTTTAGCACATTTACATGGTCGGCGTACTCAGTCTTTATTGTTGTGATCTGTAATTGCAGACTGGGACTTGCTAGTCTCCAAAAAATATCCGTAATTCAGCTGTCCTTTCTTTAACTCAGTCCATGAAAAAGCATTTTGTCGACGTAAACGTCTTTCGTCTGTAAACTAACATTGGGAATGGCTCAGAAACGCTGTACTTTGGAAGCTTTCAGATTTCAGAATTCGGGTTCCCATAAGAAAGTCAAGCCAAATGAAAGAACAGAAACTGAGGAGGATCATAGTCCCGCAGATGAAAGCAAGGTTACTCAGAAACCGATAGACAAACTAGAGGCGCTTGAGTGCCTGTATCGCTCCACAGGCCTGATATTTCTATAATGGCAAAAGGAAGTTTTTAACAATTATCATTCAATCCTGCATTTTAGCTCACTGAAGAAACAATTTGGTAGACAACCACCATAGGAACTTACCTGCAAAACAACAATGAAATCCAATGAATAGTTTTAGAGAAGAAATTTTTCAAAGATTTTACTTTATACCATAAAAGGAAAATGAGTCTCCCATAAAAGCCATGTTTTTTGACAGATCTTTTTTTTTTTTTAAGGAATTCTGTAAACCTGTATCTAAGGAACATTCCTGCAAAATAATAATGCTATCCAAATAGCGGTTTGGGAGGAGAAGATTTTTAAAGGTTTTTTACTTTGGTTGCCATGGCAACCAGAATTCTTCATGGAACACAATTATTTGAAGGAAATTGAAAGAGGACCACCAAAGGAACATTCCTGTGAAATTTGGTAAAAATCCAGTCAATAGTTTCTGAGGAGAAGTTTTTTAAAGAAAAAGTTTACGGACGCACGCACGGACGGACGGACGCACGACTGACACAACGCCATGACAATAGCTCTGGCCTTCGGCCAGTGGAGCTAAAAACAATTCCAAAACAAATGGCTGTCCAAGTTTTCATGGCTCAGATTTGTAGTTTTCCTGAATTTGTACCCCCATTTTTTTTCTTATATAAATACCCCTATTTTTCAATTGTAGGGGGTACAAAAAACCCCCAAATAAGAATTTCAGTGGGAACACTGGAGAGGAAACCAATCAAGGGGATTCCTAGTTTATCCTAGCCTGGCATTCAGGCCCTGCATTTGAGTCATTCTCATAAACAAGGTACACATCTATAGTAAACCTACAAAATATGTGTTGTTATTTGACCTAAGATATCTAAAATACAGGGCCTGGTGAAAAGCGCTGAGAAGCACCCAATATACAGGTTACTGTCAAGGTTAGACAGGGTTTAAACTCTTTAGATTACCATAAAAAAAATTCATACTCCAAGCCTTTTCCCCAGTCTGTTTACACTGTTCACACTATTGTAGGATCTATATAGGCGTCGGCCTCTGGGATCCTTTTTGATAGGGTATTTTCTTTACTGATTGTAGTTCTGGTCCGTAGCACTCGACTTCAAACTTGACTGGTAGGTGTTTCCAAACTTTATTTAAATTACGTTTAAAACTATTTACAGTTTCACATAAAATTAGGTCCTCAGGCAGACTATTCCAGTCCTCAACAACTCTTGCGAGAATGAATTCTCTCTTAGATTTGTGTGGCAATACTTTTTAAAAATTCTTTGGTTGTGTCCCCTGGTATTGTATTGTTGATTCTCGTTCTTTGGAAACAATTTATTTTTATCAATTTTGTAAAACCCCTGGTGAATCTTGTAAACTTCAATAATGTCAGTTCTTCTTCTCCTATATTCCAATGTTGGTAGTCCAAGGGTCCTTACATGACTGCTGTAAGACAGGTCTTTAGTTTCTTGGGGAGTAGTTTTGTAGCTCTTCATTGAATGTTTCCGATTTTGACCTTTTCTCTTTTACGTCTTGTCTTGTTAAATCAGACATTAAGGACATAATGTTAGTGTATTTGTTTTTCTTTTTCATGAAAATGCTCTATTTAATGGATTGACTTCAGTCAGTGCTCTCAATAAGTGGACGTCGACATATATTACGTCCGAATTTTGAGGAAAAACGTCGGCATTTTGAAAGTCGGACGGCTTTTTTACGTCCAGATTATGACAAAAACGTTGAGAGAATTTCAACCTGGACTTTTTTTTTCAAAAAACAATGCACAAAGGGTTTTGACATGTGTGTAAAACTTCCATATTGTCTATTCAATGTAAGGAAGGCGCTTTACAAAGAGTCATCTAATAATGTTAAAGCGTTTTGGTGATCCAGATTACAGTATACAGATGACAATTACACATATGCGATTGTTTATCTATTTATGACCGGTTTATGGTAAGTGTTTAATTGATCGGTCAATTATGATCGGTAAGTAATCAACCGTTTTTAATTTGACTTCAGCTGTAGAAATTAACGGATAATTGCAATTAGTAAGACACGAAATCGAAGATCGGGGAATGTTGTTTGTTTGCAAACTTGCAACATGAAAGGAATTGAAATAATCGAGTAATGTCAATTATTTGTCCAACTCTTCAAAAATCAGCAGATTATGGTTTCGATACGCATTTCTTTTGGGAATTATGCAGCACACTTTGGCAAATTTCTTTAAAATATCATCGTGCAACGTGACCGTCGTTACGAAGGAAACCACGTCTATCTGAGATGCGTCACTTCAAAATCCACTCAGAAACTGAAAGAAAATCATGCACATCAAAAAATTCAAGATAGATGGTTTAGCATGTTCACTTGGTTTGAAAACCATGGTCCATCATTGCCAGCCAATCACAGATCATTATCAGTGTTGTTATAGATATACATGTATGTGCATTTCTAATCCTATAGTATATGGTTATTCTAAGGACATGTCTTTCTGTATAATACCTCGAGTAATCACAACATAGGGTTTGAAATTAGGATTTGACATTCTGCGACACAATCAAAATAAATCTAAGCCTATGACCACACTGCCCGACACCAAACAAAAAATTCCTGATTTTTAAAAAAAAATTCCTAAAATTTGAACATGGAATTATAAAAATTCCTAAAATGGGCCCTTATTGAGAGCACTGCTTCAATCTAAGTTCATCCTTGCTTTATTATGGAATTTTTCATTTAGATTAAATTGTATTTTGAAGCATCAATAGAAAAAAAAAAATATGTCTGACTTATCATCATGAAAATTAAAATTTCAAGGATACTGCTTATGTGCCAGTTATGTAGGCCTACAGTTTCAATCTTATATCAGGGCGAGTGTGTTTTTTCATTACCATTTACATGATTCTTGTAAATATATGAATAGGAACACTGGAAAACCTGAAATCAATTTACTAAATACTGTAAGTCCAAATTACCAAACAGAAAGTACTGTTAATCGGCTAGTTAACAGCATTTGCTCCTTTTTCCACAATGTTTTGAAAGCCCATCTTCCTCAGAGTTGTTTGTAAACAGAATCGATCTGCACAGGATTAAAAGACAAGGGAAGAAATGGATGTTAAATATTTTTTCAGTTTGTTTAGTACCTAAGTGCCCTAGAAATATGTCAAATGTCATGCGTTGACAACAATATGGTAAAAAACATGTCTAGTCCGAAAACCATGTTACTTACCAACTCGTCTTTCTAAATGTCAACCAATATGAAGGGGTTTTCCATATTCTAAACAGACACATCGATACCTTAATCATCTCTTTATGGGGACAAGACATTACTTTCCGATCCTCACCCGCTTAATGTACACACAGGAGGCATTAAAAATCCTTACCAAAACCGGAAGGCACGAATGTTGATGCATATGGGTTCTGGCCAGGAATGAATTCCGGTGCGTTTAAATTCCAGTTTTTCATCGGTTTATTGATGACCTGGTCCTCATTTTCATCATTATCCCAAGAATCCGGCTCAGTGCCTTGATTATTCAGAGAAGCCATTGGGTAGGCTCGCCTTAAACTCGGTCTCTTTCAGTATTGTGCAACAAATACAACCGCATGTGGACCCACTTCGTGACGTCATACATTTTCACATGTTGTTTTCTCATTTTGACGGGATTTTTTAAATAATGTAATTTTTTAATTTTTTTTTCTATAGTACGTAACACATATTGTATTTAAGTAAAACGAAGATACATTATAAAAGAATTATATGAAATAACTATTTAAAACAAAAACGTAAGTCACCCCCCCCCCCGTGCACGTGGGTTAGGTTCTGACATAGATCTAGATCTCCGTCGTCATTCTCTCGTACTTCCACATGGTCAGTCAATCTTTCGTAAGGACTGTCACCATCAACATTGTATATTTATTACGCAATTAATGAAGATACTTCTTCTAATTTTTTTAGCATTTATATTCTTATTTATTCCAGGGGTTTTCCGAAATAACGTAGATTTTCTTTGATAACTTAACACTGCTATGAAGCATGGTAATAGAAATAATTTCAGTGTACACGTTTCGGTGTGTATCACTTTCCTATCTGATCACCGAGTTTGGTTTAATAGTCCCGATGACTTTGCACAAAGCTATAGATCTAGTCTCTCAAAAAAGTCATTACCACAAACCCAGCCCCTGGGCGTCAGCTGGGTTTACACGACGTCAACCACGTCGCACGTTATGTTTTTGGTGATGAACGTCGTGTTTTGGAGGACTTCATTTCTTCTCAAAGTATTGCCTGTTAAGTTGTGCCACTTAAAAAACAAGAGCACGACTAACAGAAGTCTTCCTCTGAGTCTCTTAAGTTATCATCAAGTATGATTCTGTTGGATTTTTTCCAAGATCTTATCAAAATTTGATAAAGTTCTGCACGATTTTCAATACGATCGATTGCCGCAATGATATACCGCAATTCACGTTAGCATCAGTGAACTTGAAAAGTTATTTATTGCTGTTTGCAGCAATCAACTGGTGTCATTTTTTGGGGGAATTGTGGCGCAATTTCAACCAAATTTATTGGTTAGCATTTGTTTTATAAGTAAGCTTGTAAAAGGTATACAAAGAGAGCAAATAATTGGACTGCCCGGGTGCCCGTTACCATGGTGAAATAAAAAGAGTATCAATATAAGTTGTATAGAAATCACGTTCTCTGATTACATATGAATTAAAAAGCCAAATGATACTTTTTTATGACTTTTTGTTGACTTATGAGCTTTTTATTACAAGAGACTGTGTTATTTTTGAATATCTGTCGTATCAAGACTTAAAAAGGACATTCATGATTTAATTTTGAAAAATGAAACTTGTAAACATACTGGTCAACTATTCTTATATTTGTTTGTGGGGTACGAGTTCTCCAGAAACACTGTGTGGGAGTTCTCTATAGAATAAATACTTATCTGATATGGGCATTCTGGGTACAGAAAAGGAATACTTTTCAAAACAGCAACCGTTACTTTGAATTTCAATATAATATAAATGTTTACTTGATAAAACGCTACTTGGTACAATTCATCTAGCCACGGTTAGCTATCATATAGTCTATACTCAGTAAAACACTACCTCGTACGACTCACCTAGCTCTAGTAAGCTTGCATATATACTATACACCAGTCATTTATAAACACAGCCCCTTTAGGCTCGGAAAAATACCACTGGTACATTTTTCGTTGATAAGTGTGGAAAAACCCAGATGCACAAGTCCTGGGTTTCTGTAGATCTATATTTAGACACTCTTTACAAAGATTTGCAGTAAACAACGGTATTTTTAAGAATTATTTTTTCCCGTTTAAATTATTAATTTTTAAGAAATTTGAAACGAAAAACAAGCTGGATTTTTTCACAGAAGTATTATTTATAGCAATTTTCTCCATTGCTACTTTTTTGGTGGGCAGATTGTCAGTTAATACACCGTGTATTAAAATTTATCCTGTACATGATAGCAGAGATCATATATAAGATCCCTGATGATAGTGATTCCTCATAGCAGACATGTTAAATCTTCGAAGACGTACATGACATGCCCAGACAACGACCTAATCACCAGTCACTCATAAACACAATGAATGAATGTTGTTTTATGGAGCATCGATAGCTTAGGTCATTTAGCGCGCATATCTGTGTTTAAAGATATTAAAAGTGGAATTTTTAAACTGCATAAACACAACCCCTATAAGCTTGAGAAATAGCACCAGTATAAGCCCAGCGTATGTTGGGGACGTTATTTTTGATTTCAGTCTGTAGCAAAATCCCGGTCTTCCCCATGTCTATATTTAGAAACTGTATGCAAAGATTTACAGTTAACGACAAGACTTATTGTATTTTTTTTTAAATAATTGTTCCTGTGTTATCTATAACTAAATTATCATATTTCTAGGAAATTTGGAGCGATAGGTGGGCTTGATTTTTCAACATACTTATTATCCATAGCCATTTTCCGCTTGCTACTTTTAGCGGCAGAGTTTTTTTTTTTTTAACGCATCGCGTTTTACTAATAAATACTGCACAGTACAGTGATGCGTTATATAGCAGACTAGCCTAATCTTCATTGTCTGCGCATGTCATATTCTTCGAAGATTCGACCTGTCTGCTATCACGCATCGCCCATCCCCCGAATATTCGGGAAAAGTAGGGCTTATAGCGAAGCTATTAGCCTATTACCCAAGCATGTAGGGGCTGTTTTAATAAATGGCCGATGCATAGGTTACATGCTAGCCGATCACAGCTGAATGAATCGCACCAGGTAGCGTTTTATTGAGTAAACGTTTATTTCATTTTGAAATTCAAAGTAACAGTTGTTGTTTGAAAAGTAGTCCGGTTCTGTACCCATAATGCCCATATTAGATAGATGTGTATTTGTAGAATGCCATCTAGCGGGAGATAATGGGCCTAATCTTGGAAAAGTATGACATGCGCAGACAACGTTCTAGCATAAATAGACAAGTTGTAGTCTAACCCTGTACGCTTATGAAAATGGCGTCGCAAGCGCTCGCTCAAATGTTGGACGAATTAATGGGACGAGACAGAAACCTCAACCCAACTGAAAAAAGAACTGAATTAAAATGGAATGATCCAGAAGTGAGTCGTATTCTCAAAGATATATTTAACTGATATTTTGCGGGTCAATTTACCTTATCGCGAAAACCCATGACAAAATAGTTTGTTTGAACAACTTTCGTTTTAAAGAAATGCTAAGTTCAAGAAAATTCCCTAGTTTGTTGAAAATTGGTTCTCAAAGAACATTAATCAGTCAGGTACAGGTACTCTGAGGCATAGTGTCAATCTGCATTAATGCAGTTTAACATTGGGTGTCAAGTGAAATCGTCCCCTTCAGAAATCGACCCAAAAATAATTACGAAGTGACAGAATCCAGCGGTTCAAGCTCCATTTGAACAAAGTGCAGGAATGGCACCTATACTTTAAGAAAATATGGGGGATTTTCTAAATATGTCATGAACCAAAATTGATACGTGGCTGCAGTAAGAAACAAACAACAAAAAAAAAAAACTGAAAGAATACAATTTACTTCCTGGCTTCAGTTGCAACATTACCTAAAGCTATAAAACCAGAAATTTAGTGTTCAAATGACCGTGTCAACACAATAAACATAACTTAAATTGGGGACAAATCTTCCTCTGATGTTGGCAGAATGTTCGTCTGTGTGACCCAAATCCTCTCCCCTTTTTGCATTGGGCTGAACCATCTTCATTTAACTCTTTAACTCAAGACATAATTTTATGCTCTTCCAAATTAAAAGCATTTGCAGACAATAAAAAGCGTCTCAAATGATGAAAGTTGTGTTGAATAGGGTAGAAAACATCGTGGAAAAAGGAGAAAATGCTGGTTACCAGCATTTTCTCTTTTTCCCACAATGTTTTCAAAAGCCTTCTTCTTCAGGGTCATTAAAACTTGGGATTGTGTGGTAAAGGGTTAAATAACTCTCTTAGACTGCACTGGTTACCAAACAAATAACTGCAGTAGAAAGCTTTATCAAGCCAGTAATAAATCAGTCCTGAAATGGGGTAGAAGTATCCAGTATTGAAACTCATCAGACGCTTCGGAATGTCAAATCCGGCATTTCTTCACAAATGTTCGGAATTTGTGTTCTGTGATTTTTTATTTTGATGGAGACCTGGTCCCTTGCTATTCTACAAAATACTGGGGTTAATTTTAACCCTTAAAGTGCCTTTCTCAACTGCTGTTGATTTTGCAGCCAGTGTAGGTCAAGATCAGACTGCACAAAACATGTAGAGTGAGCTTTAATCTACACTGTCTGCTTTAGTTAGACACTCAGGACAAGTACAACTTTGAAATTGCAAATGTTAGAGTCTTTTCCCCACTCTGAAAGTTTCTAATGGGTTTATTTGGTGCTTAATAGGTTCACAATCCTGTATTTGGTTTTATAACTTTATCAGATATCCAACAATACCACCTACATCACTTTTTCAGAGGTGTGCTCTAAAACATTTGACTACTATAAACTGCCTGATGCTACAGTTCTATGTATTAGTATTACACAGAATCTCTGCATATGAGTCATGTCCAGTGAAAAGGGCTTTAATGTACCTGCACAAAGTATCATGCTAGCCTGCACAATCTGCTCAGACTGACATGAGTCAAAACTTTTTCTTATTTGTAAGTTTTCTGCATGTCAAAAGGACCATTCTACCTCATGATTCAGTCGGTTGAAGCACAAGTTGGATTTTATGGATCCATGATTACAGGAATCTTTTTTAATAGTGGCTGTATTCAAACAACTGAAGATGTTTCTGGGTAAGATGTTATTGTGAACCTAGTTTTTCAGTATGCTTGGCTTCATAATTATTATGTAAATGTTTTGAAATTGACCTGTTTTTTTTGCACTCTCTCAACCATTTTTACCTAAATTTAGATTGAGTTTAATGGACTGAATCATTTGAATAAAACTTTGATTTTTTTGTCATAGTTTTTGTATAATGACCAGGTAGGTACAAAAAATTTCCAAAATACAAATTTTAGAGAGAGGATTTTGTGCAAAATGTTTTATACCAACTATATGGACTATACTTCTATTACAGGTTTGTAAATACTTTTTGGTAGAGTTTTGTCCACATGAACTGTTTGTGAACACAAGAGCAGATTTAGGTAAGTTCACTTCATATATGATCTGTATGCTATTGAAATGCTTAACCCTTTACCACACAATCCTGAGTTTAAAAGACATTGAGGAAGAGGCCTTTTGAAAACATGGGGAAAGGAGAAAATGCTGGTAACCAGCATTTTCTCCTTTTCCCACAATGTTTTCAAAAGCCTTCTCTTTAAGGGTCGTTTTAACCTGGGATTGTGTGGTAAAGAGTTAACTAGGATGCTTTCCCAGTTCTATGAAGAGGTGTTTTGAAAGTAACATAAATCCTAACAAACAAATCTAGGACCAGTCATCTGTCAAAATGTCACAGCTAAAGAAATGTTTTACCATAGGAATTTAGAAGTAAAATCATATTTTAAATGGTTAATGAACAACGGTTTTACGAAAGTAAGGGGAGGGGAGAGGGGAAAGATGGAGAGAGAGCAAAGTTGCTGCAAATTTATAATAGGAAGTAACTTCCTTCAAAAATGCTCATAGTTTTGGTTTCTTGGCACAGATAAAAAAATTAACTCTTTCCCAAGAGACGAAATCATCTGCTGATAGACTGATAGAGTAGAGCTTAGCACAGAGAATCTCTAAGTTACTTGATATGTGTGAGAGAGAGCGGTAGCCAGAGAGCTAGCCAAGGAACCATTTAGACAAATCATGTAAATGTTCAGTGATCAAATCATGCTGGTGGCAGATTTCTTCAATCATATAGATTGTTTTGTGAGAAATGAAATCACTTAAGGATAGGGCACCCTAATGGGGATTCCTGTAACATCGCTTTTTATCGCTGAAAAACATATGGATTCGACTAAGACCCGATGATCCGTAATTGATCGGCCGATAGATGCTGGTTCCACGCATTGATTATGGATTACCTGAGTCTTAGCCGAATCCGTACGATGGAAGGCGATGTTACACGAATCCCATTAGGGTGCCCTATCCTTAATAACAAAACCTTGATTTTATCTCATTACCATCCAAAGAAATTGGGACCCAACTGAATTGAAAGCATTTGCAAGTGACAAATTATTTGTAGCTCAACTGGTGATTTCTGTCTTTTACAGGATGGAAAACATCTTCCGAAAAGGAGACAATGCTGGTAACCATCATTTTCCTCCTTTTACAGCAATGTTTTCCAAAGCCTCCTTTCTTAGGGTCATTTAAACTTGGGATTGTGTGGTAAAGAGTTAAAGTCCTCTTGTTCCATGGGATCAAATTTCATCAACTATTTTTAACCCCATACCAACAATCCCAGGTTTGAACAACCTTGGTGAAGGCCCTCGAAATTACAGTGGGAAAATGAAGAAATGGTGATCTTCTCCTTTTTCCACAAAGTTTTCTACAACTTGAAAGATAGAAGTCATCTTTTGAGCTACCTTTTAGTTGCTGTCTTAAACTTTGTTGATTGGTAAAGGGTCAAAATGAAATCAATTGATTTATATGAATTTAAAAAAAAAAATAATAATAATAAAACTAATAATACTGTTTTTGCTAAAAGTTACAAAATTGTGTGTATAAGTTTTAAAAAGTCACACAAGTATATTTTTGAGAATACCTGGACAGACATGATTTACATGGTACTTTTCAATTTCTTCAGGTCAGTGTGAAAAGATACATGATGATCACCTGAGAAAGGAGTAAGTACTTTTTATCAGCTTGACTGTTTGCGAGGAAACCTCTTCACAGCATTTTTACTGAAAAAGCACAATCAGGAGAGGGTTGTAAATCACAGAGGACATTTGAAAACATTATGGGAAAAGGAGAGAGTGCTGGTAACCAGTATTTCTTCCTTTCTGCACAATGTTTCTATCCTTCCAGAGGCAGATTTTAGTGTTGAGGTCAGATTTTAATTTGTCATTTGCAAATGCTTTGAGTAAAGACCAGTCTACAATTTTGTCCGAAGATTAAGAGTTAAAATTAGAACAGTTGCAAAATAAGGTCTGTGGGCTTACAATATTTGCTCTTTATGGCTGGTTGAATCTCTGTATCTATATAGTGTCCATATTTTGCATTACAGGTACAAACTAAGTTCCAGATTTGGTAGACTGGGATATGAGGAAGACTTTGTGAGATACCTACAGAATTTAATAAATGATGTGGAAAAAAGGATACGAAGGGGCCATCAACGTCTAGCCCTTAACAGCATGCAAGGATCAGTGTGTTTGACTTTAGTTCTCATTACCAAGTATCCAGTTTAAGCCCCATTTTTAACCCTTTACCACAATCCCGGGTTTTAACGACTTTGAGAAAGAAAGCTTTTGAAAACATTGTGGGAAAAGGAGAAAATGCTTCCAATTTGGATCTGTCTAAAAATTGTTCATGTGGTAAAGAGTTAAGAATGATTGATTCATCATAATATATCTGATTCTCAGTGTTCAAGGACTCTGCTTGCTGTTGACATAGTCACCAAAATAAATGTATTGTCAGACACTCCCCTCCTCTCCATACACTGTGCTGTGACCTATCCTAGTCTGGTAGCATGTGTCTGTCTGTCTGTCTGTCTGTCTGTCTGTTGGGCTCTCTCTCTCTCTCTCTCTCGTTCGAATGCCCAGCTCAGCCTGTTTCTTTTCAAGAATCGATGACTGTCCTTGCAACAGGATCCATTCCTCCCTTACCCCTTAGCATTGTTTAAAGGATGTTTATGTGGGAAAGCAGGCACTGACGAGTCTAAGATTTTGTCAGGTGATAAAGAGTTAAACCTTCTTTCCACAGAGTATTATATATAATAGATGTATATCTTGTATATTTGGGCCATGCTCTGTGAAAAGAGGGCTTATTGCATCTGCAAAAAGTTTCGACCCATGTCAGCCTGCGCGGACTGCGCAGGCTGACATGGGTCAAAACTTTTTGCCATTGGTCAATTTTCTACATGTCAGAGGATTATTCCACCTCCAGATTTTGTCAATTGCTAGCAAAAAATGGATTTCATGGACCCATAATTCAGTGATGACTTGCTTGTAGGTATGATGCATCACAGAAATGCATTAACCTCTATAGCCATAGTATGGCTCATCTCTAATTGCAACTGTACCTATTGTTTTGTTTCAACTTTCTGTTAGATAAATCAAAATCCAGCCAATCCGAGAGAAGAGAAGATTAAGATGTTAACGGAGAGAATAAATGAACTGGTTCAACAGGTAAAATTTCAGCATCTCTCAACCTTCTCGAAATTGGTACGAACGAGCTTAAGCTCTCTAATAGGGTAGAAAACATAGTGGAAAATGGGGAAAATTGTCCTTTTCCCTCAAAGTTTTCAAAAGCTTTCTTTCCCAGAGTTGTGAAAACTGGGGATTGTTTGTTAAGGGGTTAAATACACTACTTCTTTGGAATGACTTGTTTCATCTTGCGGCCTATTAACTTAGAAAACATTGTGGGAAAAAAGGAGAGACTTCTTATGGAACATTGTTTTGACTTGGCTCCAATGTTTTAATGTATATCTTGAGCTATTTCATGTTAACTCTCTTCCAAACAACAAAATTTTGGACCTGACCAAATTGAAAGCATTTGAAGACAAAATAGATGTAGCTCAATTGAGGATTTCTGTCTTTGATAAGGTACCAGCTGGTTACCAGCATTTTCTCCTTTTCCCACAATGTTTCCAGAAGCCTTCTTCAGGGTTGTTAAAACTAAGGATTATATGATAAGAGTTAATTAACCATATTTTACTCAGATGCTTATAGAGTGGTGCAGGGTTCATTCTAGAGCGCACCCTTGCGCCATTGGCGCATATTTTTCATCTGTGGCGCGTGAAAAATAATACCTGGGGGCCGACGTGGCGCACGTTTTTTGTAAGGTGTTAATTTGATAAAGGGAATTTGTTCTCAAGTTCACACCAGTTGAAGAATCAAGCGCAGCCAACACATGGCCGTTAAATTGTTACAAGGTCTCTTATTGGTTATTTCTGTGGGTGTGTCACAGATATCATCCAATCAAAAGAGGCATGCTGTACTTCAAAACTTTGTAAAACTCCATGATGCTTCTATCTTACAGCAGACGTCTCAGCCGATATTTTTAGCTCTACTGGCTTAAAGCCAGCAGAGCTTATGTCATGGCGTGGTTTCCGTCGTCCGTCCATCCGTCCGTCCGTTAGTCTTTTTCTTGTTTACGCGATAAAGTCTGCATTTGTGGTCAGATTTTCGTGAAACTTGCACAGTTTGTTTATCCCATCAATAGCTTCAACCCTATTGATTTTGAAAAAAATCTAAGAAACAGTATTGGAAAAGTAGCCATTTCAAGTTGAAAATTTCTATTTCTTGTTTACGCAATAAAGTCTGCATTTGTGGTCAGATTTTCATTAAACTTGCACAGTTTGTTTATCCCATCAATAGCTTCAACCCTATTGATTTTGAAAAATATCTAACAAACAGCATGGGAAAAGTAGCCATTTCAAGTTGAAAATTTCTGTTTCTTGTTTACGCGAAAAAGTCTGCATTTGTGGTCAGATTTTCATGAAACTTGCACAGTTTGTTTATCCCATTAATAGCTTCAACCGTGTTGATTTTGAAAAAAATCCTACAAACAGTATGGGAAAAGTAGCCATTTCAAGTTGAAAATTTCTATTTCCTGTTTACGCGATAAAATCTGCATTTGTGGTCAGATTTCCGTGAAACTTGCACAGTTTATCTTATCCATAGCTTGAACCCTATTGATTTTGAAAAAAAATCCAACAAACAGTACGGGAAAAGTAGCCATTTCAAGTTGAAAATTTCTATTTCTTGTTTACATGATAAAGTCTGCATTTGTGGTCAGATTTCCGTGAAACTTGCACAGTTTCTTTATCTCATCAATAGCATCAACCCAATTGATTTTGAAAAAAATCTAACAAACAGTATGGGAAAAGTAGCCATTTCAAATTGAAAAGTTCCATTTCTTGTTTACGCGATAAAATCTGCTTTTGTGGTCAGATTTCCTTTAAACTTGCATAGTTTGTTTATCTTTTCAATAGCTTCAACCCTGTTGATTTTGAAAATAATCCAACACACAATATGGGAAAAGTAGCCATTTTAAGTTGAAAATTTCTATTTCTTGCTTACATGATTAAGTCTGCATTTGTAATCAGATTTTTGTGAAACTTGCACAGTTGCTTTGTATCATAAACAACATGAACCCTATTGATTTTGAAAAAAATCTGACAATCAGTGTGGGAAAAGTAGCCATTTAAAATTGAAAAGTTCCATTTCTAGGCAATGAAGTCCACAGTCTTGATCCAATATTTTTGAAAGAGATTATTTGGTTCATCAAGGGATTGAACTTTATTAAAAGTGAAGAAAATTTAGTAAACCGTTCAGTAAAAGCAGCCATTTGATGACTTAGTATCGTTTACTCAACATAGTCCACATTATCAGTTACATTTCTTTGGCTGGATTCCAAACAATTATTTTTGAGAATTGCACTTACTTTTTTTTCACTGTTAGTTCACTTCTCTACTCATGCTGTCTAAACAGGTTCGAGCCCAGTTGCAAGAACACATTTTTTTTTTTTTTTTTTTGCATCATGAATTCATAATGTATGCTAGCAAAAAAGCAAAATCACTGCCAGTAGAGCAATTTCAGGCCCTCAAGGGCCTCTAGTTTTACATTTTTGGGCCCAAACAACCAAAGAAATAATATCATGACAGCACAGGCAACTAAATTCTTCTAGTTATAAACAAGACGTTGCTGGGATTAAAACCAGTGACAGGTAGAAATTTATCTGTAATTCAGCTAGTATAGAAATCTACTACAGATGGTTTCGTTGTTGTCATAAAACGGTTCTAACTAAACAAAAAATATACAGTGCTCTACTGTAAGCACAAAAGACAGACATGCTGCCTGAAGCATACACAATTTCTTACATGCACATGTGTGAGGCTTTCAGAGGGAAAAGGTCGTTGTGTTTAGTGCTGTGTCTAAAGGACTCTTAGGGTAGATGGTTTTTGAAAACATTGCTTGAGAGGAGAAAAGAATGGTAGGAAATGCTCATCTCACAATATTTTCTACCCCTTTCGAGACAAATTACATCACTTACGTTATATTCAATTGGTTGTCTGGAAATGCTCATTATAGCTTCTTTCAAGCACACATGTATGTAGCCCCACTTTGCAGAGCTCTTGTTTCTTGTGGGAAAAGGAGAAAATCCTGGTAAGCAGTATTTTCTCCTTTTCCCACAATGTTTTCAACTGTTATAACTCTTTACCAAACGACCAAATCTTAGACTTGTCCAAATTCAAAGCATTTGCAGACGACAAAATAAATGCGGATTAAATGATGAAATTTGTCTTTAATAGGATAGAAAACATTGTGGGAAAAATGATGAAATTTGTCTTTAATAGGATAGAAAACATTGTGGGAAAAGGAGAAAATGCTGGTAACCAGCATTTTCTCCTTTTCCCACAATGTTTTCAAAAGGCTTCTTCCCCAGGGTCATTAAAACTCGGGATTGTGTGGTAAAGTGTTAAAGACAGATTCCATCATTTCAGCCACTTTCTGTCATCAGGAAATGCTATCAATTTGGACCAGACCAAAATTCTGTCATTTTGTACAGAGATAACTACAGATTTTAGACCTGTTTATATTAAAAGCATTGGCAGATGATAAATTTAATGTGGCTCAAAAGCCAAAACTTGTCTTTGAATGGATAGAAAATATTGTGGGACAAAGCAGAAAATGCTAGTTTTCAGCATTTTCTGCTTTTTCCACAATGTTTTCAAAAGCCTTCCACCTCAGGGTAGTTAAACCTCAAGATTTTGGGGTATAGGGTCAAAGTGGAAACAGAGGTATTTTTTTTTTGTTTGTTTTTTTTCTACAGGCTGAAGAGCTTGGCTGTGAGGGCAAAGTAGAGGAAGCACAGGGTATAATGAAGTTGTGTGATCAGCTTAATGAGGAACGTACACAGTTACAGAATGTAAGTACAGTTTGTTTGATTGTTTGTTTGTTTGTTTGTTTGTTTGTTTGACCAGGGTAGGATGAAGCTGTGTGATCAGCTTAATGAAGAACGTACATTACAGAATGTTAGTATACTTTGTTTGTTGTACCATCAAGGTAATGAGATGCAAACTCAGTGACTCAGTCACAGAGTCTCACTCTAAATCTTTACAGGTCTGTTTTAATTGGGTTTTACGCTGCTTTCAACCAAGCCTGCTAGCTCTATCATGTACTGGGCTTGAAACCAGTGGGTCTTGAATTTTTATGCCCAGCACAGCCAATTTCTTTCCGAGGACTGATAGTTGCCATTGTGACAGGATTTATTCCTCTCCCATTTCTGATCATTGTTTCAGTGATGCGAAAGCAGCTGGTGGCTTGGGAAGAATATTCTATGCAGAACTGTACTGGTAAAAGAAACTCCAAGACAGCATGGATACTGGCCTTGGAGATATAATTGATATAATGTTGAAAACAGTGATAAACACTATACTGTCACACAAACATTGCTTTCAACATGACCACCATGATATTCAGGCAGTAGTTCTCCTATTTAAGTCAGAATCCTGTGTGGCTGTGGTAAATTACAGGACTCGTAACGTGCAGGCTATGGATTTCACTGGAAGCACTTTTTCGTGGGAGTGTCCTTGGTTATAACTTAAAACACTTCAGAGCCCTAGCTTAGTACTGATGAAACCCAGGTCATACATGAATATGTGAGCTGTTGCTGTGATATGACTGAAAGTTGAAAGCAGCATAAAACAACATTTAGTCAATCAATCAATGCTTTATTTAGGATTTTTCGCCTCTCACCTCAGATGCATGTGAGGAAAGTAGTCAGTGACTTAGAAAGAAAGTTGAGTCAGTACTGGTGTAAAAAAGCCAGGAAACACATGCGTAGGTGCACTGACCCCTGTGGTTTGACCTAAGCAGTTAAAACGTTAAACTCCTATACAAACAAAAAACTTGTTATTTAGGTCTTTTCTGGATTTCATCAGTAATAGGCTGGGGCACAGCAATGCTTTGTCCATGAACACTCTCAAGTGATCTGCACAGCCATTTGGAATTACTCCTTGATTTCTTTCTTATGAATCCAGTGTCTTATTCCTTGTGCTATTTTCTTCAGGAGGAAATAAATTGACTCTTTAATCCTTTGCAGAGGACAAATGAAATTCTATTCAAATGACTGAATTTGTATGAGAAGGAATTGAAATTATTGTGGAAAAAGGAGAAAATACTGGTAAGCATCATTTCTCCTTTTCCCATCATGTTTTCAAAAGCCTTTTTTCTTGGGGTGCTTAAAACATGTAATTGTTTGGTAAAGGGTTAACATCAGGAATAAAGTAAATGGATCTATTTATAGTGCTTGATTTCAGAATTGAGAATAAATTTTTCAGAATCCTAATCAAGACCCCTACAACGAGCCCCTAAAAGCCATGGAGGTATGCACTGTATGCGGGGCCCTTCTTGTCGTTGGTGATGCTCAACAGCGTGTAGATGAACATATCATGGGGAAACAGCATTCGGGCTATGCTAGAATTAGAGCCTACGTAGAGGGTAAAAGACTGGTAAGTGTGAAAATTTTTAATCCTACGCTGCTAAGTGTGACTCAAGGACCTTTTGCAGACACTGCAGATCAAGATCAGACTGCACAGAATGTGCAGTGTGATTTTGAATCTACACTGTCTGATATGGAGATATTTTCCCCTGAAAAACACCTTTGAAATAGTAAAATTTGGCTTTTGCTATCAGCTTGAAAGTTTCATTTCACTTCTTTTAGCAGGTTAAGGGTTAACCCTTTACCAGACGACAAAATTTTAGTCCTGTCCAAATTGAAAGCATTTGCAGACGACAATTTTAGTGTGGCTCAAATGGTGTAATTTTTCTTTGATACAGTAGAAAACATTGTGGGAAAAGGAGAAAATGCTGGTTACAAGCATTTTCTTCTTTTCCCACAATGTTTTCAAAAGGTTTCTTTTCCAGGAGCGTCAAAAGTCGGCATTGTGTGGTAAAGGGTTAAGATGTAACAGTATAAATATGACTTTTGTAGATGGCAGTGGCCTGGCCGGGTAGCTCAGTGGTTAGCTTATCTGACTCATGACTTGATGGTTGCAAGTTTGATATCCTGTAGAGGCAAACTTTCTTTCTGGCGATTTTTCGCGTCTCACCCCTGATGCATGTGAGAAAAGTAGCCAGTGACTTGGAAAGAAAGTTGTGTCAGTACTGGTTTGAGAAAGCCAGGAAACACATTGTGTAGGTGCACTGACTGTTGTGACCTAAGCTGTTAAAACTCTTGTTAAACTCCAATACAATCCATCAATTAAGTGATGGTGTTGTAAGAGTAGAGCACTGGCCTCTCATGTCAGATTGATTGATTGTATAGTGTTTAAAACCATTTTCAATATTATTTCAGTCATATCTTGGAGGCCAGTGTACCTATTCATGTTTCCCTGGAGTTTCTTTTACAAGTACTTAGCACAATATTCTTCCCAAGCCACTTGCTGCTTTCCCACATACCCATTAACCATTGTGGAAACAATGATCGGCAGTGAAAGAGGAATGAGTCGCAATGACAGTCATCAATTCTCAGGAAAGAAATTCATTGAACTGGTGATATACACCACCAAGCCCCTGGTCTCAAGTCTTGTGTACTATTGACTGAGCTACTGGGGCTCAGGTTTCATGTTGAAAGTTTTAGGTTCAAATTAGGTAACAAGCTAGATCATCAGTTACAACAATATACGATGCTATTACTGGTTAGGTGTACAGAAAATAAGTGATTTATGTACTAACTTGTTCCACAATTAATGTAAATTTGATTTGTTTGGTTTAACTGTTCCTCAAACAATACCGCATTTTAACGACCCTGATGAAAGAGAATTTTAAAAATACTGGGGGACATGGGGAAAATAGTGCTCACCAGCATTTTCCTTTTTTCCCAGTGTTGTCTACCTTTTCAAAGGCAGATTCCATTGTTGTTGCCACTTTGAATTAGATTTCTGTAAACTTTTTCAGTTTTGGCATATCTAAAACTTTTGATGCCATTTGAATGCGGAATTATTTGTCTTGGATATGATGAAAAACATTGTGGAAAAAGGAGAAAATGCTGGTTACCAGATTCTCTACACCTTTCTGCCTGGACCTAAATTGTCATTTTTCTAAGAGCACTATCTTTACCAGACAACAAAATATAGACCACATTTGATGTCATTTGAATTCTGAATTATTTGTCTTGGATAGGATAGAAAAAAACATTGTGGTAAAGGGAGAAAATGCTGGTTACTAGCATTTTCTCCTTTTACCACAATGTTTTCAGAAGCCTTCTCCAGCAGGTCATTAGAACTGCATTGTTTGGTAGAGTGTCAATAAGAAAAGATCTTTGTTTCAGAAATCAAAAGAGGAAGAAAACGAAAGAGAAGCCAAACTTAAGCAGGAAAGGGAAGAAAGAGAGAAGGAACGGGAAAAGGAAAGAGAAGAAAGGAAGAAAAAAGAAGAAGAGAAAAAGAAGGAAAGAGAGAGGGAAAGAGAAGCCAGAAAAGAGAGAGAGAAGGAAAGGAGGAAAAGAAGTAGATCAAGAAGTAAAGGTCGGAGATCCCGCAGTAGAGATAGGTAGATAATGTACTTAACATTTTATTCTTAACATACATGTTCAGTGAGAATTTGAAATTGTTGAAATCTTTACCACAGCAAAATAAAAAACTTGTCAATATAAAGCATTTACAGGTGACTAAAGTAAATGAGCTAAGCTCTGGCAAAAAGGGGGCTTAATGCATCTCTAAGATGCATTATACAAGCAAGTCATCATATAATTATGAATTCATAAAATCCACTTTGTCTCACAACCTGCTGGGTCAGGAGGTAAAGTAGTCCTTTGATGTGAAAAAACTTTACAAATTGTAAAAAGTTTCAACAGATGTCAGCCTGCTTGAACTGTGGAGGCCAACATGGGTTGATAATTCATATAGATGCAGGCTCCAATATATGTGGCTGAAATGATGGCATTTTTCTATAGAAATACAGAAAACTTTGTTGTAAAAGAAGAAAAAGTGAACACTAGCATTTTCTCCTTGTCCCAGTACTTGTATGTATTCTGTTACCAGCATTTTTTTCCTTTTCTCTTGATGTTTTCAGCTTCTTCATGGTGGTTAAAACACAGGATCCTTCGGTAAATGGTTAACTCATAACACCCGGTAGATGAGGGACAATCTAGTGTTTTAATAATCTGTGAGAAAGAAGACTTATGAAAACATTGTTTAAAAAAATGCTGGTAACTGGCATTTTGTTAGAAAAAATTCTGGTAACCGGCATTTGCTTCATTGCCCACAATTTTGTCTACCCTTTCAAAGGTTTCCAATTATTAGAACCATATTTAATTTTACGCTTGCTTTCAGTTTTGACAAGTCTAATAAAGAGGTAATGCTCCAAGTTTGTAAAGCTTAGAAGGTAGAACATCAGAAAAAGTGCTTTAAAAAGACAAATATCTTGGTCCACTACAGTCAAAGTTGATGTGCATTTTAAATCATTACCAAACAGTCTGGTATTTTTTCAGCCACTAAGAAGACTTTTTTTTTTTTTAAGCATAATGGGAAAGCAAAAAATGATGGTAAAAGCAAATGCTGGTAAGCAGCATTTACTCCTCCTGGCACAATGTTTAGGTCCTTTTTACCCTTTACCACACAACTCCAAGTTTTAATGACATGGAGATAGAAAGCTATTGAAAGCATTGTGGAAAGAGGAGAAAATACTGATAACCAGCATTTTCTCCTTTTCCCACAATGCTTTCTTCCAAATCTAAGGTAAGTTCCATCATTTGAGCCACCATTAATTTGTCCACTGCAAATCTTTGAATTTTGACATGTCTAAATTTTTTTTATCCCCCGCCAAAGGCGGGGGGATATAGTTTTAGCATTGTCCGTCCATCCGTGTGTCCATCCGGGAGAATATCTCTAATACCATTGGACAGAATTTCGTGAAACTTTATATGTGTGTACAATAACCCATTCCAGAGAGACGCTTTTTTTTTGTTTTGTTTTTTTTTATTCAATGCAAAATGGCCGACTGGGAGCGATTTTAAGTTATGCGGTTGAGTGAATTTTTGTTGTTTTCAGTCATTTTCTGCTTGTCCGAAGCATAACTTTGTCATCTCCAGCCCGATTGACTTGAAACGTGGCATTTGTGTTTGTTGCAAAAATACGGAGTGCAGTGCAAAAGAACCATAACTCTACCTCGTGCTGTCTTTGAGTTATTTCCCTTTGATCATCATTTTTACAGCATTTTCAGCTTGTCCGGAGCATAACTTTGTCATCTCCAGTCCGATTGACTTGAAACTTGGCATTTGTGTTTGTTGCAATAATACAGAGTGCAGTGCGAAAGAACCATAACTCTACCTCGTGCTGTCTTTGAGTTATTTCCCTTTGATCATCATTTTTACAGCATTTTCTGCTTGTCTGGAGCATAGGGGTCCGTAGTTTGACTCCTGTCACCCGTAGACTATATATTGTAAACAAGGGATTTAACTTTGTACAGACCGTTACTCGCCCCCCGATTACAAAAAACAACGTATCTTTTCTACGCTAACAGTTATTCTCCTTATTCTTTCGACAACTGAGAGCCAAAAGATTTTTCTACCAGAAAAACACAACTGTTTGTCAGTGGCTAATGCAGTCTGGCTGCTACAGTCGCTCGAACTTGTAAATTCGCTCAAAAATCTTCGCCATTGACAAGGGTTCGTACATCCGACTTTCAAGATATAAAATGCACTTTAGATCCAATGAAACACAGCATTAGCGGTACACACCCTTTAAACATGTTTCAAAAAATTACTGACCTATAGTCTTTGTCTTCCATAACGACAAAACGCCTCAAAATTCGTTCAATTTGTGATCCCGAAGCAAATTTCATACAGCTGCCGCCATCTTATGTCATGTGACACTGTTTTGAATGGGAAATTTGATTGGTTGATATGTAGTGACAGTAGCGCATTCAACCAATGAAAATTCGTGCAGCTGCTGACATCGTTTGTCACGTGACACTGTTTGGAACGAGAAATTTCATTGGTTGATATGTGCGACTGTTAGTGTCGAATGTACGAACCCTTGTCAATGGCAAAGATTTTTGAGCGAGTTTACAAGTTCGAAGGACTGTAGCAGCCAAACTACATAAGCCACTGACAAACACTTGTGTTTTTCTGGAAGAAAAATGTTTTAGCTCTCAGTTGTCGAAAGAATAAGGAGAATAACTGTTAGCGTAGAAAAGATACATTGTTTTTTGTAATCGGGGGGCGAGTAACGGTTTGTACAAAGTTAAATCCCTTGTTTACAATTTATAGTCTACGGGTGACAGGAGTCAAACTACGGACCCCTATGGTCTGGATTATAACTTTCTCATCTCCGGTCAGATTGACTTGAAACATGTCATTTGTGTTTGTTGCGATAATACGGAGTGCCGTGTGAAAGAACCATAACTCTACCTCTTGCTGTCTGAGTTACTTCCCTTCGATCGTCATTTTCACAGCATTTTCTGCTTGTCCGGAATATAACTGTCATCTCTAGTCTGAACATCTTCAAATTTGGTATGCATGATTGTTGAAAAATTACGGAATGCAGTGCACAAGAACCATAACTCTTCCTAGCACGAATTTTGAGTTATTCCTCCTTAGATCTTCATTGTTATAGCATTTCTTGCTTGTCCGGAGCATAATTTACCTCATGCTGTCCTTGTGTTTTTTCCTTTGATCGTCATTTTTACAGCAGTTAGTGCTTGTCCGGAATATAACTTTGTCATCTCAAGTCAAAACGACTTCAAACTTGGTATGCATGTTTGTTGCAATATAACGGAGTACAGTGCACAAGAACAATAACTCTACCTGGTGCAGATTTTGAGTAATTCCACTTTGATCTTCTATTTTACAGTCCAGTTCTTTGTCTGGAGCTTAACTTTGTCATCTCCAGTCCGATTGACTTGAAACTCGCATTTGTGTTTGTTGCAATAATATGGAGTGCAGTGTGAAAGAACCATAACTCTACTTCGTGCTGTCTTCGAGTTATTTCCCTTTGATCGTCATTTTTACAGCATTTTCTGCTTGTCCGGAATACAATTTTGTCATTTTTAGTCTGAACATCTTCAAATTGGGTGTGCATGATTGTTGAAAAATTACGGAGTGCCTTGCACAAGAACCATAACTCTTCCTAGCACAAATTTTGAGTTATTCCCCCATAGATCTTCATTTTTATAGCATTTCTTGCTTGTCTGGAGCATAACTTTGTCATCTTAAGTAGGAATGATTTGAAATATGGTATGCTTATTTGTTGCAATATTTGGAAGTGCAGTGCGCAAGAATCTACCTTGTGCTGTCTTTGAGTTATTTCCCTTTGATCGTCATTTTTACAGCATTTAGTGCTTGTCCGGAATATAACTTTGTCATCTCAAGTCAGAACGACTTCAAACTTGGTATGCATGTTTGTTGCAATATTACAGAGTACAGTGCACAAGAACAATAACTCTACCTAGCGCAGATTTTGAGTAATTCCACTTTGATCTTCATTTTTACAGTATTTCTTGCTTGTCCGGAACGGAACTTTGTCACCTCAAGTCAAATTGACTTGAGACTTGGTAAACATGTTTGTTGCAGTTACGAAAAGTGCAATGCACTGGAGCTGTAACCTTACCTAATGGCCTTTTGGAATTATTCCCTATTCATTATTTTTTTGTTTCAGCTTTTCATGCTTCTCTACAATATAACTTTGTCTTTTCGTGTTGGAATGACCTGAAAGTTTTTATGCATGTTTCCTTAACATTAGAGGTTGATTGATTGATTGATTGATTGTATGGTGTTTAACGCCATTTTCAACATTATTTCAGTTATATCGCGGCGGCCAATGCACCTATCCATACTTTCCTGGAGTCTCTTTTACCAGTACTCTGCACAATTTTCTTTCCAAGCCACTGGCTGCTTTCCCACATAATCATCGTCGAAACAATGGTCAGAGGTGAGAGAGGAATGAATCCTGTTGCAATGACTATCATCAATCCTCAGAAAGAAATTGGCCGAGCCAGGGGTTTAACATTAGAGGAGACATTCATGCCTATTTCAATCACTTACATGATTTCTGCTGCACTACTATTTTTCTCTACCTGCCCTTTACGATTATTATCCCCCCTCGACAACTGGCGGTGGGACAGGCGTATCTTGCTACAATTTGCCGCTCTTGTTCATTAAATGTCATGTCATGGAAAAAGGGGGCTTGACAAATATTTTTATTATGGACCAATATCTCTCACTACAAGACAAAATGTAATTAAACTTCATCTTATTAAGCCACAGACAATAGTTATTTGGTTTTATTTCATGAAATGCCATGTCATGAAAAAAGGGGGCTAAATGTATAATTTCATTATGGACCAATAACAGTTAGTTCACCCATTTGTCCGCCTGGACAGATATCTTCTAAAGTCCTTGACGAACATTTATGAAACTTCATGCATGTCTTCGTAGGATAGTCCGTTGATACAATTTTCTTTTATATATAATGACGTGTCATTTGTGGTCAGTGGATACTTTCAATATGGACAAGTTTAGAATCTGGTTTAGTATCCTAGAAATTGTTAACTCTTTACCAGACCACAAAATTTGGGACGAATCAAAATTTAAAGCATTTATAGACAACAGATTTAAAACAGTTCAAACGATGAGATTTTTCATCCAAGGAGTAGAAAACTTCGTTGGGAAAAAAGAAAATTACCAGCATTTTCTTGTTGTCCAGTGTTTTCAAAAGGCATGTTCCTCGGTTTCCCTAAAACACGATTGTTTAGTAAAAGGTTAAACAGGATTCAGAGTTGATTTTTGTAATGTATTGATTTGTGATATGTTAGGAAAAGGAGATCAAGTAGTCGAAGTCGCGGACATCGCAGAAGATCTCGAAGTAAGTCAAGGGACAGACACAAGAGAAGACACAGAAGTAGAAGTCGAGGGAAACGATCCAAGAGTAGGGAGAGAAAACACCGGTCTCGGAGCAAGGAAAGGAGCAGTAAGAAAACAAGTAAGGTTGATTTGTTTTGCTCCCTTTGACTTTGAGCTTAGCCGACCACAGAGCTTTAACTCTTTAACTTTTAGCCAGTCTTTTGTGACCATAGGCATATTTTGCAGAGAATGTAAAGCAAGATAAACCTGCACATATGTGCAGCCTGATCTTGCTCTACACTCTCTGCAGCTCAATCAGCAGTCTCAGTTATGCAAATCCAGTTCAACAGCAAAAAGTGTAACAAAGTTTTTTTTGTTATCTTCAGTAATTTAGATTTGGCAGAGTAAGGATTAATTTAAAGAGCTTCCAGTTGGCAAAGCAAATGGTGTTTAGATGTTGTAATTTAACTGTGAAAGTGTATAAAACATTGCTTGGGAAGGAGAAAATGCTGGTAATCAGGGTTAGGGTTAGCATTTTCTTCTTTTCCAACGATGTTTTCAAATGGCCACTTCCTTGGAGTTATTAAAACTGGGGAAAGTGTGGTAAAAGATTCCTTCTTTACAAGACAACAAAAATTTAGACTTGTCCAAATTAAAAAAGTTTGCAGAGGACAGTTCAGATGGTGCTGAAATAAAGGAATTTGACTTTTGAAAGTGTGGAAAACATTGTCAGGGAAAGGACAAGATGCTGGCTACCAGAATTTTTTCCTTTTGTGATGATGATTTCGAATGACCACTTCCTTAGGCTTGTGAAAACAGGGGGGGGTGTGTGGTTATGGGTTAATGAGATAACATGTTTGTTGTACTCTGTATTTTCTACAACGGGCTTATTTAAAGGCCATGCAATTAACATCTAATCTCATGGAGAAAAAAATATGGCCTTCGTGGTCTTTAGTCAAAGGTAAACTGTGTCTTTTAAGTGCTATGAAAACTAGGTTGAATTAATGAACTCCTGCTATGGCTTTGTAGGCAAAATTTATTGTTGAATGTTTGTGCAATGTCAGTAGGTTATTTTTTTTGTCCATAATTGCTGGCCTGTAAAGCTGGATCCAATTATGTACTAGGACACTAATTTGTTATCAAAACAAAGTCTGTATTTTGTACATGTCATATTCAATTATTTTAAGGCAAGGAAAGAAGTGAGTCCATAGATAGAAACAAAGATCCAATGAAAGATTCCATGACTAATCAAACTACCGAGGAACAGATTCCAGGAAACAGTGAGGTCAGTGCCGAGGGGGATGAAAACGATGACCAGATGGAGAGCGGAGAGATTCTAAACTGAAGGTGATTTAGTACTCTGTTACAGGTAAGTGGCTGTTACTTTAATTTTATACAAAACTGTCTTCATTACAGATCTCCCAGGTAAGTGGTGATACATGAATCTGATAATTTGTCATAAACTTAAAAATTTTGGCTCTTTTATTTATGGATCAAAACTGTTTGGAAATAGTTAAACCAATATTCAGCTAAGTTCAAGGGAACCTTTCATTTTTGACCATAATTTGAGTATACAATTTCTTAACCCTTTGCCACACAATCCCGAGTTTTTACCACCCTGTGGAAGAAGGCTTTTGAAAACAATGTGGGAAAAGGAGAAAATGCTGGTAACCAGCATTTTCTCCATTGCCCACATGGTTTTCTTCCCTTTCTTTCTACCCTTTCTCAGACAACTTTTGCTGTTTGATCTACATTTGATTTGTTGCTTCAGATGCGTTTAATTTTGAAAAGTTCGAAATTTTGTCGTTTGGTAAAGGGTTAAATAATATGAGTGACATTTACGGTGAAACTTGATCAACTCATTACAGGCTGAAACACTTTTGCAGCAGATTAGTTTAAACATATTATTTTTACATCGATTGAGGAACATGTTTTAGCAACTTATACTGGTCTCTCTCCATTTTGCTTCCTGGAAACTGCACCAATATGCGCGTCGAATGTGTGGACCAATTAACAGTCCCAAAGTTGACACCTGCTCCCGGATATTAAGCTCGGGACCTTATGGTTAGGAGGCCAACACTCTAGGTCACAACCACAGGCACCACTTTTGCAGCAGATGACTATGAAATACATCCTTGTCAGTTTGAGGTTCAATACATAAATGTGAAAACTTCGTTGGAAACAATGAATATTACTTATGCTAGCCACTTCTCCATTTGTTTTTCAAAAGTGGTCTGCTGCAAAATTATTACAGTTGGTAATGTGACGTTTTTTTGTATCAGTGTTATTACTGAAGATTTCTATTTCAAACGTTGGCCAGTCTTTCACATCAAAATATGTACCCATATGACAAGGGAAGGTTACTTTGAAATATTTTTACATGATTATGTCCCTTCTTTTAACAAAATTTTTGCAGAAAAAGCAAGCTTTGGCACCAACATTTTGTGCTCAGGTTTTCATTAGCCTGAATCAGGGGAAAAAATCTACAATCATAGGCTTTACAACTGGAGATAAGTACCAAACATCTCCAGATTACTGTTGTTCTATCCTACACTGTCTATCATGGTAGACTTTACACTCTTGTTGTACAAGTGAAAGGTTATGTCTTTCTTTCAGTTTATTTGTGAAATATCCATACCACCAAAGTTAATCTTGGCTTTTCATATAGCAAGGCATAAGTTGATAACTACCATGATACAGAGCTAACTTTTCTGGTTACATCATAGAAAGTTTGATCATACATCCTGACACTTTATTCCCCTTTCCTTTGCATATTATTAAACAGCAGCTCACATTTGGCACATGCAACTATGTTTACAAAAACAAAAAAAAGGCTTGGGCTGCATCAGAAATTAAGGCTCTTATTGATGGTTTTGTTGCTGCTGTTGCCAGTGTAGATCACAAATTGTACTGTCTGATCTTTGATTATCAATGTCTGCTCTGCCAAGACACTCTGGACAAAAGCAGCTTTTTTTTTGTCCTTGATAGGCTTTTTTATTTTACACTAAAAATATATATTTGGTGCATTTGTCCCTCGATATTTGTGGACCAGCTGTGTAACAGATGTTTGGCCATGTGAAGCAAAGGTTGGCACCTTTCTTGAAGCAAGGTTGTTGAAACATGGAAGGAACTACCATCTTTTTTGTAATTAGTTCAATTAACAACTTAGGCATTACATTTCCACTGGATCAATGGATTTACCTTAAGGTTAGTCCATTTTCATTTAGAAAGAAGGGTGGGGGGCATCTGTAGGGAAATCTCTCTATGAGATTGAGCTAGAATAATTTTGTCTGTTTCAGCAGATGGATGACATGTGTGAAGTTTGTGCACTTCAACTTGTAATGGGTTATTGATATTCCATAGTGGAGACGCTTTTAATGTAGAGTGCCCCTAGGCGAGACATTGCAAAGCTCTAGCCCTTTACTGATGAAACCCAGGAAAGACACGAAACAGAATCGTTTCCGTGATACAACCTAATTACTGTTCAAAGCAACATAAAACCAAATTCAAAATCCAAAATTACTGTTGAGGTATCCAGATTGCTGAATACATGTTATACTGCTATACAAAATCTGTTTCCAAACAGTTTATGTTTAAAAAAAAAAAGGAAAGAGCTTTCTGTATTTTGATTGAATTGATTGCTCTAATTCTTTAAAAGACATTTAACAGATGTTTGCACAAATTGCCGTTGTGAAGAAAACATCAAAAAGGAGTAGCTTGAACCAAAGGCAACAGGAAGAAGCGGCGTTATGGACGATATGAAAAATATATGTAAACACACTACAGGTATTTCAAGCTTTATAGCTGTAAATGCCAATATGTTTATTTCTAGAGTACATACAACATGAACCACCCAGGGCCTGTGTTTTTTTCTATACCAGACCTAGAAAATTTAGGCTTGTTACAGAGTTTGAAAGCACTTGCAGATGACATACTAAATATATGTATGCTTCTGACGATGGGACTTGCCTTTGAACTAGTAGAAAACATTGTAGGTAAAGAGAAAAAGCAGATTACCATTGTTATTAGTGGTGTTTTGTTTTTTTTCTCAAGGTCAGTAAAACAGGATTGTTTGGGAAATGGTTCAAGTACATTGAATATAAACCTCCCAGGGATGGTGTTAATGCAATACCTGATTGTACATTTTGCAGGAAATTACTTAGAAAGCAGGAAAAAATATATCTATTATGAACTGAATTTATATGTTTGAAAATTTTGAGAACATTACAGCAAAATAAGGAATTGCTCTTTATGGACAGTGCCTCCTTTTGTCATGATATTATCAAAAGTGGTTTACTGCAAGATAAAAAAAAAGGTCTGTAGTAGGTTCTGAGCTAACTCTTTACCAGAGGACAAAGTTTTAGACTCTTCATTATTTAAAATATTTACTGATGACAGATTAAAGATGACTTACAAGTTTGGATTTGACTTTGAAAGATCTGAAAATATTGTTAGAAAAGGAGAAATTGACTATTATCTGCTTTTTCTCCTTTCTGATAATGTTTTCTACTTTCCATTGACAAATTTCAGTTTTTGAGTCAAATTTGATTTGTCAGCAGCAAAAGCCTTTCGATTGACCAAGTATGAAATTTTGTCATCTGATGAAGAGTTTATACAGGATTGGGATGCCCTGTTTACTTTTTTTTTTCATTTTTATGCCGCTCATAAAGATATATTTCTAATTGATTTATATAAAAACAGCGTAATAGTTTTACTGACAGACATGCTCAAACATACACACTAATTTAACATTCTCTATATTCTGACCTGTGCATTGTATAAATTTTAGAGATTGTCAATACATAAATAGATGATCCCCAAAACAATACCAAAACAAAACTGGAACAAACACAGTATGAATGTTTGGTAGTTTTTGCAAGTAGAAGTTGATAAAGCAGCAGGGATTTTTCTATCTCTTGTTTTTTAATTTATCGTAAAAATTAGAATGTGCAAGTTTTTTTATTAATGCTGTATGAAATAAGTACAGTTTTATGGCAAAATTTCTAATCTGTGAATCAAAATTTACAAAACTCCATCACTGAAACTTTTGAAGTATATAAATAGCAACAGTCTATTGTTGACTGTAAAATTGTTCATACAAAAGTATGGAGTATGGTGAGTTTTTAAATACTTAGCAGTAAGCCTACAAGATTTGTACAACATTATCAACATTTCTTTTACTTTCTTAAATTATAGATCAGTATTAAGACATAAGATGCAGTATGAGTCTTAGAGCTATGCAGTCTGAAATTTTGTAGATAGTACTGACCAGAACACTCTGAAAGCGACCATCTCTCTGTGTTTTATACAGCCTAAAATTTATTAATCATAAAACAATAGATAAAGTAATGCCTTAATTCAATACCTCGGAAATGAATCGAAAGCAGATGACTTTGCAAGCAATTATATATAATGTGACAGATTACTTGTTACGAATAATTTCTCCTTATGTCACTATGTTTTCAAAAACCCTCAGCTGCAAGTACTAAAATTTGAAGTTAGTATTTGTAGTATGTGGTAAAGAGAGACCAAAGAGTCTATCAAACATTTTAATCAATATCTCAGATCATAAGAACATAATTATTTCTTAGATAATTTTAATGGCAATTTCTGAATGGCTACCTTGATCAAGACAACTAAACCTGTTTGTAGGATGCCTTTAGCAATGTATGTGTACATGTATACCAGGATTTTTTTTTTTTTCACTGGTTTGTTGTACTATTTATTGATGTGTATTGTATTTGATATAAAGCCAATGCTGAGAGTGTAGAAAAATCACATGAAAATATGTGCTGTTATATGTGGATGCGGCCAGCACTACAGACTTGGTGTAAATAAACATATTAAGGAAAGGTATATAAAAAGTATATCAGGATTTATACAGGTATACAATTTTATATTTAATGGTGTAAAAAGTTGATCTGGGATATGATGGGCTGCAGTATAGATGTCAGGTATTTCATTCACATCTATTTTGGTGTCTAAATGTTTTGGGCTGATCTTTTTATCTTTATTTACCTGCCATTATGAATGCAATAAGTTTCTTTCAAAACTAGTCTTTGAGTTGCAGAACAACAACACTGGCTTAGTGAGGAAGTGCATGTCAGCTTTATCAAAATCCCCAATTAGTTGTATGGCTGGTTGTGAAATCTGAAACTATTTTGTATTTAGAATGGTTGGTATACATAAGCGCAGAAAGCCAAGACTGTACTAGTACACCACTGTACTCACTTCTCATTGTAAATGACTCCAACAAGGTTATGTCTGCAGCGTTCTTACAGGTGAGAATTGATAAGTTAGATTTGTGATAAATACCATAGTGCTATAGGTAGAAAGTTCAAAAGACTGGTTATACCTGTAACTTTGTTACAGTACTTCATTCTAACTTCTGTTTGGGAAAATTGTGGAATTATTAGGAAAATCAAAAGTTCTGTCTTGTTCCTCAAGTTTGGGATCTCTCTAAATGACATTCACTGTAAAAAATTTGGAGCTGTAATAAACTCTAGGAAAGCAGGATAAGGTGCACCAGTTACCATGCTTGTACACAAAGATTGTGTCGAAACAGTGTTAAACACTGTACAAACAGAAGTAATTTATGCACAAATAGAACATCAAGGCCATTCACAAAATACCATTATAAAATACTTCCAGAAAAGAAACATCACATGAAAAGATTCAGAAAATATCATAAGAAAAGAGAGGGAATCACTTGTTACAAGCAGGTGTTTCTTCCCAGTAGATACTGTTTTCAAACATTATACATGGCTGGTAGTGTTAGTCAGGTTAGGGTGTGCAAGGGATAGTTACTGCAGTATTCTAGCCTTGTACTGGTTGGTGAAACCCGGGATTGGCTTAATGAACTCATATTGTAAAATATCTGACGCAAACACTGTTGAATATGACATAAAACACAATTGAGATAAACAATGACTGTGGGCCTCAAAGGCTCTTAAAACTGTTGATGAAAGTGATGTATTAAGTAAGAGTGATTATTATAATTTAGTTGAAGAACTTGATTCATAACAATTGCCAAATGAATATGTTGAAACCTAATTGAAATATACGAGAAGCCCTCTCAGAAAAGGAAGTTTAATGCATCCCTGTGATGCAGTATACCAAGCCTGGGTTCCAGTCCGTTCATTTATTTTTATTTTTCTGTCATTCGGACGTTACTTTGTCATAAATGACGGCCTGGGAACATTCGAAAACTGATCGCAGCAACATCTAGTTTACCCCATCTCACAGTGGGGTAAACTAGATGTTGCTGCAATCGTTTACGAATGTAAATGACTAAAAATAGATACAGAAATTCCAATTGCCTTGATTTGGTCACTTCCTGTTTGTGGACTGTCTTTGAAAATATTGAAAACAAAATTCCAAACGGGTATTCACAATGACTTTGGAGGATAGTTTAACAATAGCTGCTAATCGTTTCGTCTGTTTGACTCTGAAAGCTTTTCCATAGGATGTTTCTTTTACTAGTTTTGTTGCAGGTCGCGATGATTTTTTGATAAAACAACAGGTTTGGGAAAATCACTTGTCCCGGTTGTATTTGAATTAGTCAAAAAACGTGCCAATTCATCATTACCAACATTGTGACGTCACGCGATAAACAAATCTATAATTAGATTATTGGCACAATTCATAATCATTGGGGAGACCCTCGAATGTCCCCAGGTGGTAATAATAATGGATAGCTGCCAAAAATCAACAGCAGACCGAGATTAGGACAGTGTGATACAAAGTTATTAATAAATTATTACCGCCTGGACCCAGGCTACAGTATACCAAGCAAGTCTTTATATCATCATTGTATCCATAAAATCTATTTTGTCTAACAACTTGATAATGAGGTAGGCTAGTCCTTTGACAGGCAGAAAATTTACAAATAAACAAAATGTTTCGACTCAGGTCAGTCTGCGTGGACTGCACAGGCTGACCCTAAAGGATACTTTTTACAGATGCATTAAACCCTTTTATCACAGAGCATGGCTCAAATATTCTTGTTTTCACAACACAAAGTGGTGACTTGAGGCAGCAGAGAGGTTAGTGAGACAATTCAGGTATCTGTGGTTGGCTGTACATAATGTTCTTGGTATATTGTTGTTTTAAAACGGTAACTCACAAAGTGCAATGTTTTTGCAAACTGTGTATATCAAGATCAGACTGCACAGGAATTGCAGGCAGATCTTGGAGTTGCACTGTCTGCTATTTTGTTAGATACACTGACCCAGTGTAGTCTTTGAAATTTGGCATCTTGGGCCTGTATTCACCAACCATTCTTATGAAAGGTTTTAGACTATTTCCCCAAGATTTTTTAAATTTTAAAGTAACACAACTTCTGATTGGTTAAACAGAATGGTTTAGCCAATCAGAAGTTGTGTTACTTTTAAATTTAGAAAATCTTGGAGAATAAGACTGAGAATGTTCTTAATAATGGTTGGTGAATACGGACCAGGTCTTTATATAGCTTTCTAATGTTTTTTTGTTAAAACAACTTGGGAAAAGCTGTTGGCATTGGAATGTTTGATTGTTGTGAAAATCTGTATTGCTGGTGTTAAGTTATGAACAGTACTGACAGGTTAGTGAGAAATGGTATTTACTCTTGGACTGCCAATTACTTGAATAGTTGTTTGCAGACAGCATAGATCAAGATTACTCAGCACAGAATGTGCAGTCTGATCTTGGGTCTTTACTATCAGCTACCGGATACTAAACTATTATATAAATCATCTACGTTGTAGTGAAAATCCATGTTTCAAATTTAAAAAAGAACAAGTCAAAAGTATGATATAGTTGGCAGTGAAAGAGGTAAACAAAGATATACATGTATGGGGATCCATGAATGGTTGTAAGAGGATGTGTAAATGGCGATTCCTTAATACTTTTGTTACTGGTTTTGAGTTTTACCATACTACATGTATAAGGTTAGTCAGAAATATTTTTATCACAGACAGCTCAAACTATATGTATTTTGTTGGTCCTTTTAGATGATAAATCATTTTTATGTAACATTTTTATTTTTATCTACAAATCTGAAGGTCTGCAGGTGTATTTATTGAAAACTTTATGCGACAAACTTACACGTAAAACAAATTTGAAACGGATTACTTTGAAATGTCCTTGTTAAAAAGGGATAACCAGTGTGAGTTATTGCTTTAATTAATGCATGATACATATGAAAACATTTCGAAATTTGGAGAAATTACATTAAACATGCATTTCCTTCTTTTTTTTTTATAGTTTTTACAGAAACTGGTACAAGATGCAAAAACAAAAAAGTTGTCTGCATCTTATAAGTGAAGATAAGATTAGACCTTAATGAATAGTCTTATTCTTTGGACGCCATGTTGAAATAACACCAAATACAAATACACGTATTACAGAAAGCTATATGTCAGCCTCCTGATTGGCCGAAATGTGTTTTTAATAGTTAAGGCCAAAACAAAATATATGCATGGTTCTGGTTACCATGGACTATGTCTAATTTTTACACCCAAGCCTAAACATTTTCTTTGCTTATGAAACACTTATTAAACATATGTCACTTATTGATGTTCCCCCCAGCTGTTCTTTGTAACTAAAGATAGGCTTAATAGCAGCCAATCCATCGATAATATCATAGAGTTGAAATAGATCAGCTGGAATGAATTTACGGCACTGACATAATCCTAATTACTTCCCAAATCGATGTCATCACCATCTGACTATTTGAATGTACATGTCTGATAACATCAAAAACTTCCGGAAACACAAAATTTGTCAAGTAACGTTGAAAAGTTTAAGAAAGTTAAATAATCAAAGACCAGTGTCCTATGCTAATCTTAAATGCTATTTAATGACCAAATAATTCATAATCAGCAGTAAAATGGATATTATGCATTAAATACAGCAGCAATCTCTTAGCAGTTGGCGCTGACTAAAACCTGGATGTTAATGTTATCGTCGTCCTTAGAAAATTCTCAATCAATCGCCTCGGGGCATTGAAAAGAGGCAATATGGCATGTTTGAAGATTCAGAAGTGTTTCCTGGTGCGGTATTTGAAGACGAGATCACCGGAACAACAGTTACAATGACATAGTAAATCTAGATGAAAGAAATATTAAAAGAAAAGTAAACCAAGTAAAAGTGAAACAGAACTTAAGTACCGGTTTTAACTATTTGTACAGCCCAGTATGATAAAAAGAATTTTCATAACATTTGACACTGGAACACATGTTTTGAACAAAATATTCAAAAAAAAAGTAATAATAATAATTTTCCTATCTACTGACACTAATTCTCGAAAGTATGTAACTGGAACCACATATATAGTTTGTTTTGACCTAATAAGAAAAGCAACATGTTATTTTTCTAATCTGCAAAGAAGCAGTCACTGAATCAATCCTTCAAAACAGATGGGTTTGTTGGGGATGATCTGAATTTTTGACATTGTGGTTTGACTGAGGGTGAAAGTATAAAAAATTGTGAATTCACTGAGAGAGTTGAAGGCATGAATGAAGAGTGTAATTACAAGTAATGTAAGCAAATTCATATACATGTATTTGTATTTAGGAGTATATTTACGAGTACATGTATTATGTATGATTGTTTGTCAGGAACTTACAACAGGTATGTGTGACCTTTACTACTAAAATTTAATATAGACAAGCAAGACCATGTTTTAATGCAATGTTTTATTATATATTTTCAGGCTATACCCAACACCTTTGGAGGGCATTTTATATTCAGTCCAATCAACTACGAACATCAGTTAAGTTTGTTTAAGCCTGCTGGATATGATTCTCCGCAAATAGAGAGTGCGTTTTGGACTTCTTTCTTTAGAAATATTCATTTGTGTCTGTGTTATCTTGAAAATTATTGTCATTTTTAACCCACTTTTGTAGAAATGCCACTTTTTATACCCCTGCATTTTTTACCTATCAGAAACATTGTGGGACAAGGAGCAACAGTTACTGCTTGTAACAAGCCATTGCTCCTTTTCCTGTAAACTTTACAATTCTGTTAAAATATGGTATTTGGTAACAAGCATTTTCTCATTTCCCCATTGTTTTCTACTCTTTTAAAGACAAGTCCATCATCTGAGCCACAATAAATTTGTTGTCTGCAAATGCTGTCAGTGTGGACACATCTTAATGTTTGTCGTCTGGTAAAGAATTAAATCTTCATTAGAAGTTTCTGTTGTAAGGATAACATTTTTTTATGAAATGCATGTCTTGTTCACTTTATTTGTGTTTTCTAACATGATACCTTCTGTACATCCTCGGTGACCGAGTTTCGATTCATTCTGTAATCTCCCCTGGGTTATTTCGCTGGCGTTTCCTCGTTCTCATGAATTATTCATGAAGCATTTTGAATGGTGATCTCAGTTTTTCTTGAAGAAAATTTAAACTATTTTTATCACAAATACGCAGTCATTTCTATTTTTTACTTGTCGATATCCAATCACATCATTCGCTGCAAATCAATCTTAGTGATACTTTAAATATGGCGGCACCCATCAACACCACAATTGAGAAGCGTTTAAAAGAGATTTTCGGCGTAACACCAAAAGATTGTCAGTTAGAATCGTACACAAAGATCGATAGTGTCGTCCCTGTATTGCAGAATGGCATATCTCTCAGGAGACAAGCATGCAGATGGCTGCCATATTTGTTGACAACCTCGGTTTTTTTCCAGAGTTATTTTTAGTAATGGAAGAAATGAAATTATCCTCTCTACAAGAGAGTATCATTATGTTACCGATCTTTTGATTGGCTATTAGGGTACTTCCTGACTATATGAATATTCATAAGAAATGACAATTTGATAGTCAGTTTTCCCAGGCGTGATGCATGGAGAGTAACGTAATGCTTCAAACCTTGGTTCTGAGGATGCCTTCTGTACAGAATTTACCAATTCAGAGCTCCAACCAAAAACTGGATCAAATACAAAAAACAATATTTTGGATAAACTAAAGTTCAACATGGAGCCTTTCAAAAAAAAAAAAAGACAATGTAGCAAATCGGGGGGTGGGGGGGGGGGGAATTCTATTTTCATGTTGTTTTACTTTCAAAGCGCCTTAGCTTTGATTGGCTATGCAGCAAGGTTAGATCAAGATCAGACTTCACAAAACATGCAGTCTGATCTTTGATCTACATGTTTGGCTTTGTTTAAACTTCTCCCCCTTCAAAGACAATTCCATCATTTTGGCAATATTTAACCTGTTGTTTGCAAATACTTTCCATACAGACAAGTCAAGTTTTGATGTTTTGTAAAAGACTCTAATATGCAAACGGCAAAGTAAATGTGGTTTATATGTAAAGATCTATCTTTAAAGATGTAGCAATTATGGCGGGAAACTACTGTTTTACACCCACATTTTTTTTTCTCTTTTCTCACAATGTTTGCAAAGGCTTTCTCCTTTAATGCTATAAAAACATGTAAAATTGCCCTGAACATGCGAAGATTAACGTGTGTATGGTAACCATTTTCAATGTTCTTTGAAGAAGTTAGACTTGTTGTATGTGTGTATGTCTGTTTCTGTTTTGTATGAATAGTGTTTTGTGCCGCTTTCAACATTACTGCAGTTATACCACGAGTAACATGAACCTGTGTATGGTATCCACTTTAGTTGCAGGTTGTAAAAGTCACTCATATGTGTGTGATTGTTGGAAAAGTATATTCTGCTGCTTTCAACATTACTTCAGTCATATCGCTGCAACAGCTCAGTATGACCATGTATTGCCTGGGTTTCATTAATATGAGGCTCGGGCTATGAAGTGTCCTGTCCAGTGACATACCCACTAAAAACCCAGCTCCTCAAATGCAGATTGAAAACGGGGTCCCTGAATAGCTTATCCTACACCTAATCCTCAACCAAACAGTTCCTGAGTTTTAACAACTGTGTGAAAGAAATGAAAAACTCTGTGGAAAAGAGGAGAAAATGCTCCATTAACTACAGTGTTTTCATTTCTTTTTAAAGACAAATTTCATCATTTGAGCCATATTTGAGTTGTCGTCTGGAAATGCTTTCAATTTGGACTTGACTAAAATTTTGTCGTTTGGTATAGAGTTAACTCTTTACCAAACGACAAAATTTTAGACTTGTCCAAACTGAAAGCATTTGCAAACAACAAATTACTGTGTACGTGGATATATACGTGTGTCAAAAAATTTGCGATTCACCGATTATGGCCATTTTGTGTTCGGAAAAGTTTGCGAACTTTTCAAATTCGCGAAATTGTGAAAATTTCCACATTGCAAAGATTTCCACTTATACAGTAAATATGACTCAAAAATGGAAATTTATTTTGGGAAGGGTAGAAAACATTGTGGGAAAAAGGAGAAAATGCTGGTTACCAGCATTTTTAGCTCAGCTGAGCACGAAGTGCTCAGGATGAGCTATTGTGATCACTCACCGTCCGTAGGCATCCGTCGTCCGTCAGTCCGTTCACATTTTTTGTTTACACTCTAGCATCTACAAATATTAACCAATCAGCACCAAACTTGGTCAAAATATATATGACCATAAGATCTCGGATGAGTTCGATTATGGGTCTAATCGGACCAGAACAACTGGAGTTATTTGCCCTTGAATTAGAAAAATTGCTATATTTGACTTTGTTTACACTCTAGCATCTACAAATATCAACCAATCAGCACCAAACTTGGTCAAAATATATATGACCATAAGATCTTGGATGAGTTCGATTATGGGTCTAATCGGACCAGAACGACTGGAGTTATTTGCCCTTGAATTAGAAAAATTGCTATATTTGACATTGTTTACACTCTAGCATCTACAATTTTTAACCAATCAGCACCAAACTTGGTCAAAATATATATGACCATAAGATCTCGGATGAGTTCGATAATGGGTCTAATCGGACCAGAACAACTGGAGTTATTTGCCCTTGAATTAGAAAAATTGCTTTATTTGACTGTTTACACTCTAGCATCTACAATTATTAACCAATCAGCACCAAACTTGGTCAAAATATATATGACCATAAGATCTCGGATGAGTTCGATAATGGGTCTAATCTGAGTTATTTGCCCTTGAATTAGAAAGTTCTATAGAATAGTTCTTTGTCCGGACCATAACTTTGTCATCTCCAGTCCGATTGACTTGAAACTTGGCATTTGTGTTTGTAGAAATAACACAGAGTGCAGTGTAAAAGAACCATAACTCTACCTGGTACTGTCTATGAGTTTTTTCCCTTTGATCGTCATTTTTACAGCATTTTCTGCTTGTCATCTCTAGCCTGAACATCTTCAAATTTGGTATGCATTGTTGAAAAATTACGGTGTGCAGTGCACAAGAACCATGACTCTTCCTAGCACGAATTTTGAGTTATTTCCCCTTTGACCTTCATTTTTATAGCATTTCTTGCTTGTCTGGAGCAAAACTTTGTCATCTTAAGTAGGAATGACTTGAAATATGGTATGCTTATTTGTTGCAATATTTGGAAGTGCAGTGCACAAGAATTGTAACTCTACCTCGTGCTGTCTTTGAGTTATTTCCCTTTGATCGTCATTTTTACAGCATTTAGTGCTTGTCCGGAATATAACTTTGTCATCTCAAGTCAGAACGACTTCAAACTTGGTATGCATGTTTGTTGCAATATTACCGAGTACTGTGCGCAAGAACAATAACTCTACCTAGCGCGGATTTTGAGTAATTCCACTTTGATCTTCATTTTTACAATATTTCTTGCTTGTCAGGAATGGAACTTTGAATTCTCAAGTCAAATTGACTTGAGACTTGGTAAACATGTTTGTTGCATTACCTGCCCTTTGCAATTATTATACCTCCTCGACAACTGGCTGTGGGACGGGTATATCTTGCGACAATTTGCTGCTCTTGTTTCATTATTGTTTGGCCTTGAACCTCAATATTTGGTATTTATCTTCATTGTAGACCTTTACTGCTTAGTACTCAGGTGAGCGATATAGGACCATCATGGTCCTCTTGTCTCCTTTTCCGACAATGTTTTCTAAAGCTTTCTCTCTCAGGATCGTTAAAACTGAGGCTTGTTTTGTAGAGAGTTAAACACTGGATCACACAGGATCCCAATGTGTGTATGACTTGTGAGAGTGATGTTTGTGCTCCAAACTTGTTTTGAAAGATTGTGAGATTTGTTTTTGTCATTGTTTTCGTCATTGTTTTCTGTCTTCTGTCTCATTTTTCTTCTTCATCAAAAAATAAAAATTAGGAAAGATTGTTAAAATTGTGCTTATTACAAACTCAATTACACTGTTTTCTGTAATACAAAATCTCGTTTCTTTTTTTTTTTTCTGGAATTCCATTTAGTCCCATACCATACAATCCCGTGTTTAAATAACCCTGAGGAAGAAGGGTTTTAAAAACATTTTGGTAAAAGGAGAAAATGCTGATAACCAGCGTTTTCTCCTTTTCCCCACAATGCTTGCCACCATATCAAAGAATTTCAGCTCATAAGTACCAATAGTATGTTTCGTCTGCAGTTTCTTTCAGTTTGGAAGTGTCAACAGTTCTTTTGGAAAAGGTTAGTCCAAATCTTATGTGCCGGCCTTCATACATTTCATTGTCATGCCAATAATACTCAGTGTATTTGTTTGTTTGTACAGGCCTGTATTTGTCTGATTTATAACGCCATTTTATTGATCGAATTTGCGTTTATTTATCGTCGCCACCGGTTGCCCATATGGGCGGAACACCCCCCCCCCCACCCCCACCCCCCCACCCCAAGGCTGGTAGTAATGTTATGGGAATAGTGCAGATACAGGACGAAACCCATCCTAAGTTACGCCTGGTTCTTTAACGCACTCGGTGTATAGCACCGTCACACGGGACCGCGGTTTACCGTCTCATCCGAAAGACTATTAGTAAGTTTAGATGGCCAGCCGTCGGAATCGAACCCACACCCTCAAGTGACCCGAGGCATCACGTTCACGAGTCCTACGCTCTACCAACTGGGCTATGCAGGCTGGTCATTTAACGCCATTTTCAACATTATTTCAGCTATATCGCGGTGGCCAGTGCGCTAATAGTACGGTCACAAATCAGTAAATGCCGCCTGCCGGCGTGGTAACTGCCAGTTTTCACTCAAATTCGGCCGGTGGCAGGCACAATCGGCAGGCGGCATTTTAGACGCCGCTAGGACGCCGCTGAACTTTTAAGAAAAAGTTAAAATTCTGTCTGCCACCGGCCGATTTTTTCCAATTGTGCCTGTCGTCAGGGCGCCGGCCGGGCGCATTTCGTAGTCGCGCGGTGACTATCAAGCGGCAGACGGGCTGCAGCGCGATTTTTACTCGATCGTGGGGTTCGAGGGCCTTCAAACTTCGGCCGGCGATCGGTAGGAACTAACTGCCACTCTCCAGCATGCGGCCTGCTGCCGTTATGCTACCGACATGCCACCGTACGATTTCAAAATATCTGCCGGCGGCAGGGCGGGGATTGAAAAGCAGCTGGGAGGCGACTGTCGGTGTTGGTAGGTGGCAGGACGGCGATCTGCCGAGTGCAGACTCCCGGGCCCCTGAAAATAAATCCGAGGCCATCCATCATACAAAATAGTCGTCATGGCGATTCTAATAGCACCAGAGCGACTCAGAGACTTGCGTATTGCTGGGGCTTGGGCTCTGGTCTCTTGCGCTTCGGTGCTGGCGCCTTGTCCTTCCCCTTGCCGCTGCCTTTAGCGGGCAACTTGTGGAAGGAAAAATTTCTTAAAAATTAGACCTATCCATCTTGTGGTTGATAGTAATAATGAACACTTTGTAGTGATACGAGAGCAATCTAGGTTTATATATCCCCCGTAAACCAGCCTACCGCCTTCAGATTATCGGGCGGGCGCCGGCCGGTGGCAGTTCGAACGCCCGATCGCCGGCCGGTGTCAGGTGTAAATGGCCGGTGTCCGCCAGGTCGCCGGGTGGGGGCAGGTAAAATCTGACGGCTGCCGGCCTGTCGCCTAACTGCCACCGGCCGACACCCTGATGACGTTCCACACCCCTCGAACTTAAGAAACTGCCTGGCGCCGCGCGGAACCCGTCAGGCGGCCTTTTACTGGCAGTTATTTATGACCACTCGCACCGATTTGTAAAAAATCGGCCGGCGGCTTGTAACTTTAAGAATCCACCGATGTCTAAAAATCGGCAGGCGGCAGTTTCACATTGTGACCGTAGTGTAATTCATACTATCCTGGAGTTTCCTTCGTCAGCACTCGCTCAATATTCCAAGCCGCAGGCTGCTTTCTTACAAAACCATCGCCGAAACAATATAAGAGGGTAAAATACAATACCTTTGTGGTTTGGGGTTAAAAAGTTTGACTCGTAATATTCTCCATCCTGTGCTAAACTACAAAATTTTAGACAGGTCCAAGTACAGAGCATTCGCAGGCGACAAACTATGTTGCTATAGCAACTGGGGTCCTGTGTGGCTCAGTGGTAAAGTGTAGGACTCGTGACCTGGAGTCCCCGGGTTCGAGCCTCACTGGCTCCACTGGGTTTTTCACAGGAGTGTCCGTGGGCAAGACACTTCAGAGCCCCATCCTAGTACTGGTGAAACCCAGGGAAACATGAATATGTGAGCTGTCGCCGTGATATGACTCAATGTTGAAAGCGGCGTAAAAACACCATACAAACAAGCTATAGCAACTGAGGTATTTAAAAGGTGAACAAAATCGGGGAGGGGCGGAGGGTAGGAGAAAATACTGTTCATGACCTCCCTTACCTTTTACCAAATAACAAGACTTTAGGCTGATCCATGTAAACACCATTTGCAGACGACAACCTGCATATTGACGGTTTGAAAGGGTAGAAAACATATGCTGGTAACCAACATACTCTCCTTTTTCGACAATGTTCTCAACCCTTTCATTGACAAAATCTCATTATGTTTGTCTGGTTTAGTTTGTCGTTTGCAAATGCTTTCATTTTGAGGTTTTAAATTTTGTCGTTTGGTAAAGATTTAACTTATCACCTCCTTAACTCCGTCCGCGCCAAATGTAGTCAACTCAATCTCTCTCTATGGTTGAAAATACAATTCACCCAAAAACTCAGACATATTTCTATCTTTAGCATATTCTGACAAACAAGCGGACGGGCGGACGGTTGCTTGTAGATTCAAGGTCAAACTGTCACAACCAGCAAGTCACAACAGCGCAAATGAGACAAGCCATACGAATCTGGCGGAGGTGCCTGGCTGAGGCTCCTTTTGCATACATACTGAGGTAGCCTGCATTTCGATAGATATGCCTCAGCCTCAACTGATACCCTCTAGTACCTACGAAAACACCCCAACACTTTGCCTAACCTATATTATCTGCATTCATTAATCCTTTACTTAAGAAATAATCCTCTTTCTATCGTGGTTTATCGTTCAATAAACCACAGTTGTGAGTTATGAGGCACAATAAATAATCCACGAGGGCGATAGCCCGAGTGGTTTATTCATTGCGCCTCATAACTCACAACGTGGTTTATTGAACGATAAACCACGATAGAAAGAAGATTATTTCGATTCTAACATGACCAACTCTTACTGAAAGGAAAACAAGTTCAATATTAGAGTAAAAACGCGGATGTAGATTATATTCCATTGAATAACTTACTTAATTACTTTATACAGAATGACGTCACTCTATATGGAATGACGTCACTCTACATAGAATGACGCAGATTTTACCACGCTTTCGTTGCACTGTGTTTATAGAGCCGATTTCACGTGTCATGTTAGAATAAACAATAAAATTTTGAACGACCCTGTATTAAAAGGCTTACGCAAACAATGTGGGGAATTGGGAAAATACCAGGTAACCAGCATTTTCTCCTTTTCCCACATTGTTTATTATCCTTTCAGAGACGAATCTTGTTATTTCATCTAGATCTACATTAATTTGTCTTCTACGAATGTTTTCAATTTGGTCGGGTATAAAATGTTTGTCGTTTAGTAAAGGGTTAAGGGGAAGTAATTACACTAGCCATGATAATTTTACTCTGAAGAATTGAGGAAATAAAGAATAAAATGAAAACACAGTTTTCCTTTTCTCACGGTGTTTACAACAGCCTCTCAGCCCCGTTAAACATTGGGAATCGTGTAGTGAAGGTTTACACCTGGCTACATAGCTGACCCTGTCCAATAGTTAAAATCTCATCAGTTCCACAGGCGCTTGTTTGTAACATACTTTGTCCTCTACAATCTCTGCTTGTATTGGTCAGTCCTGGGTTATAGAGAGCGAAGTTTTGTAAAAAATCAAAGGCCTGTGATCACTGCCACTAGATGAAATGTTCAACGTCTGCAAGCTTCCATTTATTGATGTGGAAGGGTCGATCAAAATGATTCTATACTAAAAAGAAAAGACAGAGCAATTTGACCCCGAAAAAGTGCGCTCTCTAACGAAGTTTACTACAATAAACTTTATTCATCTTTTAGAACATGTTTCACTGTGACAAATCTTAATCAGTCTATTATTTTTTCTAAATCTAAAGTAAATTTACTTTTTTTTATCAAAAAAGAGCGTAAATCCTAATTACTTTTGTTCTAAGCCACCGAAGTGCGATATGAGGTATCTTTATTATTTCTACTACTAGTACTATTACTGCTGCTGCTACTTCTACGATTACTGGTTACAATTTTATTTCATACTTGTAATCGTAGCAATCCTTTGTCTGGCTGCCAAATAAAGCCGACAGATATTTTCTATCTGGAAACTAAGACCGTAAAAGGAGCAATTTTAAGGTCACCCTCTTTTAGAATGTCTCAGCAAAGCGGACAATGTAGATCAAAGATCAGACTGCGCAGTTTTTGCAGCCTGATCTCCATCTACACTGACCTCAAAAGCAACCAAAGTAGTGAAATGTACTTTAAGGGTTTAGTATTGATGGAGATCTCTATCCTGAAAATCTGATAAGATCGGTAAAAGGTGACGGATATATCTTTGAAAGAAAATTATGGCACGTGAATATGCAGCTCAGAAGTTGCAAGGAGTCCTGGATTTGAACCTCATCCAACGTTCATTTTTTTCCGTGGGAGTGCCCGTCCCTTGGGCAAGGTAATTTAGAGCTTAGTAAAAAACCCAGGAAATACGACTGTCAAACTGTTTCGAAAGGAACTTAAAACACCTACAGTTAAACAATCAATGTGCGCGAAACTCCAAGATTTAATCTTAAAATTGAAAAAATTCTAAAGTTAAATAAGTAGGAACTGTTCATTACAAACAAAAAAGGATCGATTTCAAAATAAATCTCGTAATCTTATGAATAACATTCGTTTAAGTTTTTAATAGAACGAAGAATTTCCAAATAGACCGCTGGACTCTTGTGAAGGATTTCGCAACTTTACACTATTTAGCAATTTTACCCTTTCGGTATCCCCTTGACGTCACAACAGGAAATACCACTATTGCGCATGCCCACTTGATAGCCGTCCTCTACCCGCAACAGTGACCTTCCGCTTCAACTAGGAATAGGCAGAACATCGACAAGATGAAGTGGCTTTTAGTATCATTAATTGGTGTTGCTGTCATTTTTGTGGCTCTAGATACTGGTAAGAAGTAATTCTCTATATTCTTGAAAGTGATACTCACCGGTTAGAAATAAACTAGTTATCCTGTCATCCCTCATGCTTTCATGGAATGTTTGAGTTTTCGGATAAGTAAACAATTCATTTGACAAATTTTAATGTCACATTGGACATAGATTTAGTCTTTGGACAGAACAACGCGAACAAACATTAACATTCTATTGCGAGCCATTATTTTACTTATTATTTTTCTGATTTTGTTAGGATTGTGCACGCAATGATAAATGGATCGTAATCCCTGTTTATTGCTTGTAGCGACCTCTGAAAAGTGCAGACGCTGATTAGCCTGTATCATGGGAGTCTGCAATTTAATAATGAATCTATACCTAACTTTTCAAACAATTTCAAACCACATACTCTTCACTTTTTCTGAAGGGTGTGTTTTCTTGTCTTAGATTGTTAAGATGAAAGACTTTTGGTGAATATCTTTTGACAGAGATGAGTCTACCTGTCTAGCTTACTCGGTACCTGTCTACCTTACTCCATACGCTTTGCCCTTGCAAAATAAAAATAGTGCAACCAAACATCAGATAAAAAAATGGGTATGAGGCATTTACAAAAAAAAAACTTATTTGAAGGGAAACATTGAACATTTACTTGCTGTCAAATTACCCATCGCTCTAGATCTTTCATGGTTTTTGCAATAAACTGCAGAAAGTCAAAAGGGATTGGTGGGGTAAAGGATAGTGGTTGCCCAACACAGGTATAGTTGTAAGGTCACCTAATGTTACATAAGAACTGTGGGGAGTTAGGATTTAAAGACTGTTGACAACCACCTTTGTCTGGCTTTACAATTTGGCAGTTATGACTTGGTAAATGCCTAGAGGGGGGCTTGTCATGGTTGGCTGACTTTGCTTAATGAATATATGCCATCTCTGTATGCCCTCCAGGTAATATGTGGGAAATATTCTGATCCAAATGGTAAAGTGCTGTCATTCAATGACAGTGAAGGGTTTGTGTTTGCTCTTTACCACATGACAAATTGAAAGTATTCGCAGATGACGAAATGGACACAAGTTTGTTTTGGAAAAGGTAGAAAACATTGTGGGAAAAGGAGAAAATGCTGGTTATCAGCATTTTCTCCTTTTTTCATGATGTTTTCAAAAGGCATTTTTTTCAAAGTCATTAAAACTTGTGATTGTGTTTACTTATTAGTTACTGGATCAAGACAGGGTCATAAATTTTATTGATGTCAGTAAGATGCAGAAAATGCTTGCTTGTATTTATTTTAACCCTTTACCAAAAGACAAAACATTAGACTTGCCAAGTTGAAAGATTTTGAAGACAACTAAATAATAGTGTCAAAAAATTGAAACTCACAAACTCTCTTTGGAAAGGTTGAAAACATTGTGGTAAAAGAAGATGCTGGCTACTGGCATTTTCTCCTTTTCCCACTATGTTTACCAAAGTCATTTTAATAGGATCTTTTAAGCCCTGGATTGTGATAAAGGGTTAACCCTTTTTCAAACAAGAAAATTCAATACTTAACCTAGTTCAAAGCCTTTGCAGCTGAAAATGTAATGCAAATGATGAGTTCTGTGTATTATAGGGAAGAAATCACAATGAGAAAGGGTTGGTTATTAGGAGTTCTCCATTTCCTACATCATTTTCAAAAGCTTTCTTCTCCAAAGTAGTTAGAAGTTGGGATTGTTTTGTAAAGGGTAAAGATATCCTGAGTTTTGGATGCTCATTTCTTGAATACAAGGAATCTTGTCAAACAGCAGCCCTTACCTCTTTACCAAATAACAAAATTTTGGACTGGACCAAATTGAAAGCTTTTGCAGACAACAAATTAAATGCTGCTTAATTTCTGTATTTGATCTGGTAGAAAACATTATGGAAAAAGGAGAAAATGCTGGTTACCAGCATTTTCTTGTTTTCCCATGATTTTTTCAAAATTCACCTTAATCAGTGTTGTGAAAACATGGGATTCATCTAATTGTTTGGGAAAGGGTTCAAGTATTTTCTCCTTATCTCAGTGTCTTTATCAGCCTTCTTCCTGAAAGGTTAATAGGGGATTATTTTTAAAAGGGTTAACCCTTTATCACAGAGTTTTAAAGACTGAAAAAGATGTGTTTTGAAAGCATTGTGGGACACGTAGAAAATGCTGGTTATCAGCATCTTCTACCTTCCCCCCCCCCCCCCCCCCCCCCATGTCCCTATGTTTTCTACTCTATCAAAGACAGATTCCATCATTTGAGTCCCATTTAAATCATCTGCAGATGGTTTCAATTTGGACAAGACTATATTTTTATTTGTCTCATAAAGAGTTAATGCATAATCCTTTACAATGCATTACTTTTTGACTATCAAGTGTTAAATACTAAAAGAAGAAATATGAAGTAAAAGTAAAGGGTGGGGGTGGTTAACCCCTTACCATACAATCCTGTGTTCGAACGACAGAGGAGGTTTTTTTGAAAGCATTTTTGGAAAAGGAGAAAGTGTAGTCAGTTTTTTCTACTTTTCCAAGGTTTCCTACCCTTTCAAAGACAAATTGCTACTTTTGAGCCTGATCTACAAATGCTTTTGATTTGGGCAAATGAGTTGTGGCTCATATGACAAAATTTGTTCTTGATAGCTTTTGGGGTAAAAAACATCAATGGAGAAAAGGAGAAAATGCAGGTTACAATTATTTTCTCATTTTCCCACAATGGTCTCCTTCATTTCGTAAAACCTTGGGATTGTGTGGTAAAGGGATTAAAGGGTAGAGAACATTGTGGGAAATTGACGAAATGCTGGGTAGCTGCATTTTCTCCTTTTTATGCAATGTTTTCAAAAAGCGGTCTTCCCCAAATTTGTTAACCATTACGCTGCTAAGCGCTACTCACTGACCTTTTGTGGACAGTGTCGATCAAGATCAGACTGCACAGCATGTGCAGTCTGATCTTGGATCTACACTGTCTGCTAAGGAGATATTGTTCCCCGAAACATACCTTTGAAAAAGCAATATTTGGGTTTTTACTATCGAATTGAAAATTTCAGTTTAGTTATTTACCAGGATAAGGGTTAAAACTTGGAATTGTTTGTTAAAGGGTCAAACCCTTTGTTATGACTGCAATTGTGGATTTTGAATAGGAATTATAGCCATATTTTGTCTTTCTGTTTACAGCCTTTGCCATTCGATGCTACGAATGCAATTCCTACTTCCAGAAGGAATGTTCAGACTTCTTTGACAACAAAACATTCAATTTGGAGAAATGTGGAGATGAGATTACCATGTGCAGAAAAATGGTGTTAGAAGGTAGGCTGTTAGTTTTGTCCTCAGATTTCTATTGCAGTAGAGAATTACTTTAGAAAAAAAGTAAGTTAAATTGGCATGGCTTTGAAGTTTAATTGTAACAAACGGCAAATGAGATCCCACACAAAGATTGAAATCTTTCTTTGAAAGGATGTAAAACAATGTGAAAAAGGAAACATTGTTGAGTAATGGGATTTTCTCCTTTTCCCACTATATTTCCAGCAGCTTTCATTTTTAACTCTTTACCAAATGACATAATTTTAGACTAGTCCAAATTGGAAGCATTTGCAGACGACAAAATTAATGTGACTCAGAAATTGAAATTTGTTTTGGGAAGGGTAGAAAACATTGTGGGAAAAGGAAAAATGCTGCATTTTCTTCTTTTCCCACAATGTTTTCAGAAGGCTTCTTTCCCAGGGTCGTGAAAACCTGGGATTGTTTGTTAAAGGGTTAAAGCTGTTGAAACTAAAAATTGTGTGATAAAGGGTTATAAACAGGATTTTTTGATAAAGGTTTAGTCTTTGCCAAATGACAAAAATGTACACTTGTCCAAGTAGAAAGCATTTGCAGACGTCAATTTAAGTGTAACTCAAATGTTGGAACTTCGTCTTTTATAGGGTAGAAAACATTGTTGGAAAAGGAGAAAATGCTGCTAACCAGCATTTTCTACTTCTCCCACAATGTTTTTAAAAGGCCTCTGCCTTAGGGTTGTTAAAACTGACATTGTTTGATAAAGGGTTAAGACAATGACACTGACTTCATTTGCATTTTGATTTAATTCACACACTTCAGTTAACCTTTTTACCAAACAGTCCCTTGTAGTGACCTTGTTGCAGAAGGCATTTGAAATCCAAAATATTGTGGGAAAAGGAAAAAAAAAATCGAAATGAGCAATTTTCTTTCCCCGAATAGATCTTTTTGTCTCTCGTTCTCCATGGCAAATCTTTTCAATTGAGTCAAATTTCATTTGTAGTCTGCAAAAGTGCAAATGCTCTCAATTATCGTCATCTAATGAAGAGTGAAACCATTATTGTAAATGGTACTCACTACTGTCTCTTTACCAAACAACAAAAATTTAGACTGGCGCAAAGTAAAATGTTTGCGTATGACAGTAAAGTATGGTTCTAATAATGGGATTTGTCCTTATAAGGACTGGAAATGTTTGAGAAAAGGTCCACATTGTTTTCAAAAGCTTTCTTTCTCAGTGTCGAAAAAAACCCAGAATTTTTTTTGGTCATTATAGCTACATATTAGAGCTACATTTTACTTTTGTTGTCTGCAAATGATTTCAGAACTCGACTTACATGTAGTCTAAGATTTTGACATTTGGTTAAGAGTTAGGGTATTGAATTAGAGAGTTAGATTTGAATATTCAAGAAAACAGTGTTTAATGGAAAGATTGCTTGTTTGATGAGCTTTTTCTGTGGTAACTTTTTGTGAATTTTTTAACACTTATTTTTAGGTGAGATCAAAACTAGCCAGTATGATGTTTTTGATGTTTTGCCTACTTCATTTAACCTGACTAAGGTCAACGTCATTTACATACATTAAAATTCTTTTTTTACCCTCAGCATCGCACGGTGCTGCCTTTGGCATAGGTCCAGTATGGTCACAGATATATTTCATTAGGTATGCATGGATTAAATTGCTTACCTGTGTATATATGTATCCTCCCATCTATATATAACTTCCTGAATAATGGTTGGAACTCAATTTATATGCCTACTTATATAATTAGCATATAGGTCAGGATCAGGTTAAATGAAGTAGGCAATATATAAAATGTATATGATGATTAAGACAGTCCTGATGTTTTGCTTATATAAAACTCCTTTGTCTTTCAGTCTACTACAATGATCAATGGAATGTAAGGTATATTCGTGAGTGTGCTCCAAGTGGAGAGATTGGTGGAGACGAGGGCAGGCAGTGTAAGGAGAGAACGGGTACAAACAAAGTGAAAGTACGATACTGTCACTGTAACAACCAGGACGGCTGTAATGGAGCCAACTCTGTCAACATTCCCACCATCATGATGGCCGTCCCTGCACTCACCACTCTGGGATTGCTGTATAGAAAATTGTAACCCTTGCTCACCAATGTAACACATAGATTTGAGCTGTGCTCTTTGAAAATGGGGCTTAATGTATCTGCAAAAAATATCGACCCAGGTCAGCCTGCACGGATTGCGCAGGCTGACCCAGGCCGAAACTTTTCGCTATTAGTCAATTTTCTGTATGTTCAAGTACCAGTTTACCTGAATAGTCAGGCAGTTGTTAGACAAAATGGATTTAATGAATCCATGACCTTGTGATGACTTGCATGGTATTATGCATCACAGAGATGCATTGAGTCCCCTTTTGCCGGAGTATGACTCATTTTTTATAAGTTTTCAGATTTGTTTTCTCATAGGAAAAACAGTAAATGTGTCATCTATGCAATTGAAGAATGTCCACATCGCTTGAGAACACGTTAGAGAAAATGATTGTGAATATTTTGAAACTAACAAAGCTGATACAGCTAGTCAAAATCTTTTTCTTTTTAATTTTTTTTTTGTAAAGTCATTTCAATTGGCATGCTTTGTATGTAGATTCCACAAACACCTGTGCTGCAAACCAAAATTTGCCCTTTTCCATTACCAGCAATTTTAAGATAGCTTTGTAAGAGTAGATATTGTTTTGAATTCTAAAGGGTCCAAACATCTGAAAGGGAACTTGAGATTATTTTCTAATTCCATTTATCTTATAAGACACAATTATATTTAAACCTAACATTTAGTTGTTGACCAGCAATCTACCTACCTATATTTATACCTTCAAATTTTATTCCAAGTGTGAAATTCGATCAGCTTTGCATCATGCTATTTTTAAAGGGATTGGCATTTATGTTCATTTACATGTTCGACATCCTGTTTAGGTCAGTGATATAAATTTAAAGAGTGATGAATCTAAAGTAGACTTGCATGAAGATGTTCACATAATCAAATGGTGTTTTTGTATGACACGTTAATTCACCATTCACAGTGTTGGATAGTTTATTTCAAAGTAAATTGACTGAAGCTGTCGCAGTCCACAATTAACCCTTATTTGTCATATTGTACATTCCTTGTTGTCATAGATTTTTATTCTCACCTCATGATTGTTTTCCGTATTCTTTTTTACCACCCTGAACCAAAAGAATTGAGGAGCATTTAAAGGTTTTGGATCTGTAAACATTACAACTTAGATCCTTGATAATGGTCTTAAATAATGTCTGATTCTATATTTTGAAAATAATATTTGTATTTATTCTAAAAGCAGGGCTTAATACTTAAAAGGACACAGCACAGAGTGAAGGTTCCCAAAAGGTGTCAAATGAAATTTGGAGACCTGCCAAGTGGGATTTCTTCTAATATTCCGACCTTTTATTATCTTGTTTTGAAAAAAATGCAAATGTTGGTAAAATAAATAACTTTTATTTTAATATTTTTTTTCTGTCAGGGAAAATCTCAAAATTTGTAAATACATGTATTATAATGTTTTTAGCCAGGTAGACAGATGCAAGATATTTGTTTGAACAATTTTAAGGCCAAGATACTAAATTTTCCATCTAAAAACATTCTGTCACAAAATGATGACAGACTGCCAGGCTATGGAAGACGGAGAAAAATTATCTTCACCGATATTATATTTGAACCATGCCCTGGCAAAAACTTGAACTTTTTCATGGTTGTGAGAGGTTTGTATGCATGTGTGTAAGTGAAACGGAAGATAGAATGGACTCTTGCTTTACTTAGAATAGATTGTGCAATAGTTTGATTCACAGACTTGCAATTTGTTCATCAAATTTTCTCATGCTTTTCATGCTTTTTTTGTATTTGGATGTCAGGAAATGCTTTTGAAGTTCAGTGCACAGCCTATTGAAAAGCTGTGAAATTACTTTTTTTCTTCCAATTTATTCTCAAAAGGCCAGTGTTTGTGGGAAAACATAAGTCTCTAGACACTGTTTTAGAAAACCCTAAAGGACACTCCAGCTGTACAGTGAGATTTGTTATCTCCCTTTTGAATTGATTTAGTATCGATGTCACATGACGTTGTAGAGATGAAAGATGAAATCTCGTATTCTTTTACACTACATTGTAATTTTGATATACCTGCTCTTAGATTTATGACAAATTGAAGATGCTGTTGTATTGTTTTCTTGTTCCATTTTATTGTTAACCTTTAGGATGCTTAGCGCGACCCACTGACCTTTTGTGGACAGTGTAGGTCAAGATCAGACTGCAGAGAACATGCAGTCCTATCTGGGATCTACACTGTCCGATACAGAGATATTTTTTTCTGTTCAAACATATTTTTGAAATGGCAACATTTGGGGTTTCTCTATCGGCTTGAAAGTTTCATTTCAGTTATTTAGCAGGAAAAGGGTTAAATATGATGAGCCCATAGAACCCTAAACCAATGAATTGACAGTTTCAATTCATTAGAGAAAAAGAGGGAAAAAAAATTGCAAAATTATGCAATGTATGGATTCTTCACTTTATGGTACATAGAAAGGAACAGTTTTTATTGAAGGTCATACTCCATGTTTTATGCAGTCTACTCTTGATATACTGTGTTTACAAAGGAACATAAGATATGTGTAGGGTACTAAGGGTCAATAAATGCTAAAACCTGATAATAAGAAGAGACTATTTGCACTTAACTCTTTACCAAACGACAAAGTTTTAGACTGGTCCAAATTGAAAGCATTTGCAGACGACAAAATAAAAGTGACTGAAAATTTGAAATTTGTTTTGGGAAGGGAAGAAAACATTGTGGGGAAAGGAGAAAATGCTGGTTGCCAGCATTTTCTCCTTTTCCCACAATGTTTTCAGAAGGCCTCTTTCTCAGGGTCGTTAAAAGTCGGGATTGTGTGGTAAAGAGTTAATACAACATGTGCAGAATATCTGCTTCATTAGTCCATAGATTTGTCCTCCTCATAGGACCAGGTTGTATGATGATTAAGTCTCACATGTACTTTGTGGGAAACCACTTCTTAACCCTTTATCGTGCGAAATGAAGAATGTTGACTTTTAAAAAAATAGATTTTATTAAGTTTGTTAGCATTCGATTGGATTCACTTTACTGAAACTACTGTTAGAACAGTGCAGAGTATAGAGTAAGATCAGACTGCAGATATGTGCAGACTGATCTTGCTGTACACTTTCATCCTGAAACATGTACATTCATGGTCGTAATCAGCAGAAGAAGACTTTAATACTCACATGCGGTCAGCTCTTCAAGTTAACCTCAAACATACTCACATTACACCAACCGGCTTAATGCCAGTGCTTGGTTATATTGGCTTAACTCTTTCACTACTGAATATATAAACTGCATTTTCTCAAAGGCTAAAAGTACATTTCCTCTGCAAGATCAAGAGGCAGTTTGGTCATAATCTAGAATATAGCAGTGGACGGTGGGGATCAAGATCAGACTGCACATTCTGTGCAGTCTGATCTTGATCTCCACTGTCTACAAAAGCTTCTGGTGTTGTTTATGGTATGGAAAGAGATAAAGCGCTGAGCAACAAGTGTTGTATAGTGTCTTGTATGTAAAAGTATAGTCAGATTGTATTAAAGTTTTTAAGTTAAAAAAAAGTAATCTCACAGATTTGTACTTGTACAGTTTTATATTATAAAATTCAAGATAGACAGATGATTAAACCCTTGATCAAACAGTTAAACGGTTCAAGAAGACTTTTGAAAACATTGTGGTAAAAGAGAGAAAATGTTGGTAACCAGCATTTTCTCCTTTTCCCACAGTGTCTTATGAAGCAGCATTGTTTTTAATAGCATGATCACAAGTGAAAAGATTGTGAGGCTGAAGTAGTAATTGCTTGTTATCAGCATTTTGTAATTTTTCCAGAATGTTTTATACAGTCATACACCGCTATACACATAAAATTGTCTGGGTATGAATATGATATGGTAATTTTGGCATTAGTAGAAAGTTGTCACGTTTGATTCTCAGAGAAATTTAAAGACAAATGACATCAAGTGGTTACATTAGAGCGGCATTCACCAACCGTTTTAAATTCACCTTGAATACCAAATTCCAAAACTTTTACTCTGATTGGCTGAGAAAGTGCTGAGATAGTATTTATCGGCCAGTTATATTGCCGGTCTTGGATTTTAGAAAGTGACCCATATTCTAAGATGGTTGGATGATACAAGTCTTAATTTCTTAGATAGATCATTTTTGGTCATTCCAAAACTTGCACACTGATTGTCTGAGATAGTGCTGTGATAATATATCTGCCAATTATGTTGCTGTTCTTGGATTTTATAAAGTGACCCATATTCCAAGGTGGTTGGATGATACAAGTCTCGATTTCTCAAATGGATCATTTTAGATCATTCCAAAACTTGCACTCACATTGGCTGAGATAGTGCGTCTCAGTCAATTAGATTGCTGGTCTTGGGTTTTAGAAAGCGACCCATATTCTAAACTAGTTGGATGATACAAGTCTTGATTTCTCTGATGAATCCGTTTTGATCATTCTAGAAAATTCTGCACGCTTTATTCTTGGGCAAGTGAATAAGTAGCAGGAAAATGTGTATAACCTTTGAAGCCCCAAGCATAAGTAAAGTTCAATTGGTAGACAATGTAGATCAAGATCAGACAGCTTTTTGAAGAAACGGTAGATCAGGACAAGATTGCACAGAATATGCAGTCAGATATTTGGTCCACACTGTCTACTCTTTTAATATTTAAATTCTTGCAAAAGTACCTTTGAATTTTATATGCTCTGATCTGCTTTCCCGATTGAGAAAGCTCAATTTCAGTCGTTTAGAGCTTCAGGGGTTTAAAATTTGTTTCAGTTTTAACTGTTTACCACACAGAAAAAATTGTAGACTTGTCCAAACTGAAAGCATTTGCAGACGACAAAATGCTGGTGGCTTAAATACTGCCATTTGTATTTCGAAGGATAGAAACTATTGCGGGAAAATTTCCCACAATGTTTTCTAAAGTTTTCTCAGTCAGGGTCGTTAAAACTCAGGATTGTGTGGCAAAGGGTTAAACATGTCGTACTGGTGATCAGACATTGTACACAAATATAAGTGTATTATATGTTCTAATTCTAACCTGATGTTTTTATATAGGTAAATTTGTAAACACATTAATAGGAAATAAAGTTTGTATCTTGGAAAAAACTTGTCTTATACTCATGCACAACCTTCCTTGACTTGTCTTTGATAGGGTAGAAAACAACCCTAACCCCTTGTTAACCAGCATTTTCTACTTTCCACGCCATTGTTTTAGAAGCCTTTCCTCTTCAGGGTCATTAAAACTCTGGATTGTTTGGCAAAGTTTTTAAAAGTTTTCTACAAACAACAATAGGTAACATCTATATGTGCCCCAGCCATTGTACAACATAGCAGCATTTCAGTAATACAAAAACTTATTCCAATTGAAGTTCCTGGCCTTGAGGTAGCAGGCTTTTGAAAAGACTGGGAAAAGGAGAAAATACTTGTAACCAGCATTTTCTCCTTCCACCATATCCCCTACCCTATCAAAGACAGAAATCATCCTTTGAGCTACATTTATTTTGTCGTATGCATATGCTTTGAATTTGATCGAGTAAAAAGTATTGTCCTTTGGTAAAACTCTTGACTATGCAATCCGTAGTTTTAATGACCTGGGGGTAGCAGGCTTTGAAAACATGGTAAAAAAAGAAAAAGCTGGTAACCTGTATTATTTCCCGTATGTAATGTAGCTTTTCTGGGAATATTACCACCGTTTGAGAAACATGTACACGAAATTTGTCTTCAGCATATACTTTAGATAAAGACCAGTCCAACATTTTGTTTATAACAAAAAGTGAAGTCTTGACCAGCGGAGCCCCGGTTGCGCAGTTGGTTTAATACAGGACTTGACACCGGGGGTCGTTTGTTTGAATCCCCAGCTTGGCAAATTTCTTTCCAAGGACTGATGATAGACTTTGCCACAGGGTTCAGGCCTCTCCCTATGCTGATCATTCTTTCGACTACTGTCAGGTGGGAAAACAGCCAGTGTCTTGGGAGGAATTGTTTGCTAAGTGCTTCGAAGAATTTCCAGGAAAGCAGGGATAGGTGCACTGACCTCAGCAATACAGATGAAATGATGTTGAAAACGGCGTTAAACATCGTACTTGGGGAAAAAAATCTTGACCAGGCAAAAAAAAAACATTCAACAAAATAAGGGCTATCAACGTTATGTTTTTAGCTCACCTGAGCACTACGTGCTCAAGGGGAGCTTTTAGGATTGCACAGTGTCCGTCGTCCGTCGTGCGTCGTCAACAATTCTTTAAACATCATCTCCTAAACCACTGGGCCAATGTCAACCAAACTTTGCAGAAATGTTCCTTGAGAGGTCCTCTTTAAAAAATGTTCACAGAATTTGATTCCATCAAAAACTCTGGTTGCCATGACAACCAAATGGAATTTTCTAAGAAATTCTATAAATATCTTCTCCTCTGAAACCGCTGGTCAAACTTTGAAATAATTTCACAGAAATGTTCCTTGGGTGACCCTTTTCAAAAACTGTTCACGAAATTTTGATCCGTCGAAAAACATGGGGGGGGGGGGGGGTTGCACTCGTGTGGTGTCAACAATTCTTTGAACATCTTCTCCTAAACCGCTGGACAAATTTGGACCAAACTTGGCTAAATTGTTCCTTGGGAGGTCCTCTTTAAAATCTGTTCAAAAACTGTTCTGGATTTTTTTTTTTACCATTACGTTCCCCAATATTCTTTCCAAAATATTGCCTGCTTTCCACATATACTAGTATATTGCCAAAACAATGTTAATATTAAACCTTTTGAAAACAATGTCACAAAAGATAAAGATACATGTAAAGGTTAACAAAGACACATACCAAACAGTAACCTCAAGTTTACCATTACTGTTGAAGTATAACACTTTTTATACCCCGCCGAGCGGGAGCTTTTAGGATCACCCTGTGTCCGTCGTCCGTCGTGCGTCGTCAACAATTCTTTAAACATCATCTCCTCCTAAACCACTGGGCCAATGTCAACCAAACTTGGCAGAAATGTTCATTGGGAGGTTTGAAAATTGTTCACAGAATTTGATTCCATCAAAAACTCTGGTTGCCATGACAACCAAATGGAATTTTCTAAGTAATTCTTTAAAAATCTTCTCCTCTGAAACCGCTGGTCAGATTTTGAAATAATTTCACAGAAAATGTTCCTTGGGTGACCCTTTTCAAAAATTGTTCGCGAAATTTTGCTCCGTCGAAAAACATGGCCGTAGTGGGGGGGTGGGGGGGGCTCTTTGTACTCGTGCGGTGTCAACAATTCTTTAAACATCTTCTCCTCCTAAACCGCTGGGCCAATTTGGACCAAACTTGGCTGGAATGTTCCTTGGGAGGTCCTCTATAAAAAAAATTCACAGAATTTGATTTCATCAAAAACCCTGGTTGCAATGGCAACCAAATGGAATTTTCTTAGAAATTCTTTAAAAATCTCTGAAACCGCTGTTCAGATTTTGAAATAATTTCACAGATATGTTCCTTGGGTGGCCCTTTTCAAAAATCTCTAAGTGAAATTTTGATCCGTCGAATAATATGGCCATGGTGGGGGGGGGAGGAGCTCTTTGCACTCGTGCGGTGTCAACAATTCTTTAAACATCTTCTCCTCCTAAACCGCTGGGCCAATTTGGACCAAACTTGGCTGGAATGTTCCTTGGGAGGTCCTCTATAAAAAAAATTCACAGAATTTGATTTCATCAAAAACCCTGGTTGCAATGGCAACCAAATGGAATTTTCTTAGAAATTCTTTAAAAATCTCTGAAACCGCTGGTCAGATTTTGAAATAATTTCACAGATATGTTCCTTGGGTGGCCCTTTTCAAAAATCTCTAAGTGAAATTTTGATCCGTCGAATAATATGGCCATGGTGGGGGGGGGGAGCTCTTTGCACTCGTGCGGTGTCAACAATTCTTTAAACATCTTCTCCTCCTAAACCACTGGGCCAATTTGGACCAAACTTGGCTGGAATGTTTTTTGGGAGGTCCTCTTTAAAACTTGTTCACAGAATTTGATTCCATCAAAAACTCTGGTTGCCATGGCAACCAAATGGAATTTTCTAAGAAATTCTTTAAAAATCTTCTTCTCTGAAACCACTGGTCAGATTTTGAAATAATTTCACAGAAATGTTCCTTGGGTGACCCTTTTCAAAATTTGTTCGCGAAATTTTGATCCGTCGAAAAACATGGTCGGGGAGGGGGAACTCTTTGCACTGTATGGACTTAAAGAAATTCTTTGAAATTCTTCTTCTCTTAAACCACACGTCAGATTTTGAAATATGGCTGTGGTGATGGGGGGCTATTTGCACCATACGGACATGAAGAAATTCTTAAAAATTCTTCTTCTATGAAACCACAGGTCAGATTTTTAAATAATTTCACAGAAATGATCCTTATATTATGCCCCTTTTTTATCTTGGCTGTTTTCGAAGAAAACATCGAGGTATTGTCATAGCCCTGTTGTCGTCGTCTCCGTTGTTGTCGTTGTCGTTGTGCAAAAACTTTGACATTTTGTTATATCTCGGCTTCCACTCAACACATGTACTTGAAACTTGGAGTAATTCTTCACTAGTAAAACAGCAACCCATACAACAAAGGCAGATAACTCTAAAATCATTTTGTTCAAATTATGCCCCTTTTTCGACTTAGAATTTTAACTTACTATCCAGCACTTAACAGCCAATCGTTGGCACCCGCATGCGGTGCTTTTGTTCGACTTAATATTTTTAGCCACTATCGGGCATGTGCTCTTGTTCAAGAAATGGTCCTTGGGTGACCTATCCCAAAATTTATTTGCAGAATTCTGATTCGTCAAAAAACATGGTTGTGGTGATGATTGTAGGGGTGGAGACAGATTTTGAAATGATTTTTACAGGTTACCTTTTCAAAATTGCTTGACAAAATAATGATTTTGTTTCCAAAATTTCAATCCTTCAAAAAAAAAATGGTCCTCTCAAAAATTCAGGTGATCGATCCAGGGCCATCTTGGCCCTCTTGTTTTCTGATTCGATGCAAAATGGCCGACTAGGAGCGATTTTGAGTTACGCGGTCGCGTAAATTTTGAAAAGATCTTTTTCGGCGGGGGATATCATTTCAACGAATTTGCTTGTTTATTTTTCTTTTTGACATAATGATATCTTTCTCAGACATATTACCTGTCATGGCGTGTAACACAAGTCTACAGGTAAACGTTAACCCTCGACTCTTTTAACATGTGACAAAATTGTACACGTGTCCAATTTAATAGCATTTGCAGACGACAAATTAAACATGGTTCAAATGGTGGAATTTGTCTTTGAAATGGTAAAAACATCTTGGAAAAAAGGAGGAAATGCCTAAGGAGAAGGAGGAACTGCGTTTTCTTCTTTTCCCATGATGTTTTCGAAAGTATTTTTTCTTATTGGTCGTTCAAACATGGGACTGTCTGGTAAACGGTTACAGCGCTGAAATCGGCTTTATTCCTTATGCGGATATGTAGATCAAGATTTGACTGCGCAGAACAGTCAGTCTGATATTAGATTTACTCTATCCGCTACTGTGATACATACTCTGGCTGTTCGAACCTTAAATAAAAATTTTTCGCCAATTTTTTTCCGGGTTAAAAAAAAAAAAGTCGATTTCATTCATTCATCGCTGTTATGTGGACGGACGGGAAATATATTTAACCCTTAACTCTGAACCAAACGACAAAAATTTTAATAAGTCCAAATTGAAAGCATTTGCAGAGGATCAAATTAATTGTGACTGAAAAATTCAAATTTGCTTTCGAAAGGGTAGAAAATATTGTTGGAAAAATAGAAAATGTTGGTTACCAGCATTTTCTCTTTTTCCCACAATATTTTCAAAAGGCTTCTTTCTCAGGGACGTTAAAAGTCGGGATTGTGTGGTAAGGAGTTAACCGCTAAATACGGTAAGTGAAATGAAACTTTCAAGCCGATAGTAAGAACCCAAATTATAGGGGTTTTTTTCCCGACAAATATTTCCATATCGGACAATGTAGATCTAAGATCAGACTGCACGTTCTGTGCAGTCTGATCTTGATCTACACTGTCCGCACACGGTCGCACTAAGCAACCGAAGGGCTCATCGCAAACAAGATAACAGCACATTCTCAGTTTTTAAAATGCAGTCGTAAATATTGCAACATGGATAATTTTTTTGTCAACATATCTCGTCAAACAGCAAACATGGTAGATCCGAGATTAGACTACAGGTTATGTGCAGTCTGAGCTTAATCTATACTGTCCACGAAAGCAACTAAAACTGAGCCATGCTCTGGCAGAACGGGGCTTAACGCATCTCCGTGATGTATTGTACCAAGCACCATCATTTTATTATGGATCCACAAAATCCGTTTTGTCTCACAATCGACTGGATCTTGAAGCAGAATGGTCCTATGAAATGCAGAAAATTAACAGATAGCTAACAATGTTGACTTATGTCAGGCTGATATGGGCCAATACGTTTTGCAGTTGCATTAAGTCCCCTTTTGCCAGAACACTGCTCATATAGTGTTAAGCGCTTGAAAGGGTCACGTTTTCTATGGTGTTACGTTGACGTCACGTCGCCGTTTTGAGGTTGAAAATGATTAGCCGTCTGCTAATGCTTGCAATTTGAATAAAGATAAAACGTTCTCGTCTGCCGTAGAGCGTCGAATAAACACAACGAAATTGATAATTTACATCAAAAAGCCAAATAAATGGGAAATTTGAAGTCGATATTGTGCAGCATGTGTCAGCAAAGAGGATGCATGGAGCAAACTCAAATCTCCCGTCTGACCTTGATCTAAACCGGTTGTAAATGTAAGAAAAATTGTGAAAGGCACCTTTTATGGTCCATAACAACTATATGGCGCGTATTTAGACATTGTAGGCCAAGATCAAATGCCACATAGAAGCTGCAGTCAGCAATATAATCTTGGATCGAAAACAACTGATTATTTTGTCATATTAGCCAAATATCGAATGCATATGCAACGATCAATGATGTTTTTGCCTGATCGAAACTGTTTTAACCAAATAATCCCGAGTTTTAACAGCCATAAGAAAGGAGGCTTTTGAAAACCTTGTAGGAAATGAAGAAAATGCTGGTTACTAGCATTTTATCCTCTTCCCATAGTGTTTTATCATTTCCAAGACAAAACCTTTGAATAGAGTTACATCTTGCCTATCATCTTTTTTTTTTTTCAATTAAGACCAATTCTGCCGTGTAGAAAAAGGTAAATTCATTTGGCAACCAAAAGGGAAGATTTACATGTCGTCAGTTCTTCACTACTACTACCTTTACCAGACAATCCCGTGTTTTACCGAATCCGAAGAAGAAGGCTCTATAAAACGTTGTTAAAAAGGGAAAAAAACGTGTATAACCTTTTTTTTTTTCTTTTTCCACAATCGTTTTTCTAGACCCTTCCGCCTCCATCACACACAACATTAAGCAACAGTTGTATTTTTTGTCTGCAAATGAGTTGGACAGGTCGAATAAACTGTCGTCTGTAAAGATATGAAGGTGAAATATACAGTTTGCACTGGGATGATTTATGCACAACTTTCCTTATATAAACGTAATGTGATGTATCCGTACCTAATGACGTCTTGACAGCAGAACAAATGTTCTTTTTGTCTTTCATGCTCTGTGAAAAGGGGGTTTGATGCATCTGCAAAAAGTATCGACCCAGGTCAGCCTGCACAGCCCTCGCAGGCTGACATCGGTCGAAAATGTTCACAGTTGGTTAATTTTCTGCAACTCAAAGAACCAGTCTTTCTCATGATTCAGTTGGATCTTAGACAAAAAGAGTTTTGTCCATAATTATAGGATGACTTGCTTGATGTAATGCATCACAGAGATGCGTTAAGCTCCCATATCACAGCTCCGCCCAGTTCAATTAAAATACAAAATAACGAACTGTTGCACACTTAAACCGTTTACCTCAAAAATGTACTTCTTGCGATCACGTAGAACTTGTCTGCGTTTGTGAAGACAGAGTGGGGAAATGATCAAGTAGTTGTTATACTCGCGTAATATTTCCGTCTTCCACAATTATTTCCATAAACCCCGCCCACATTTCAGAAATGCTCGTGTCTACAATCAACAGTAAAATGAGCTTTTCTTAAAACTTACCATTTATAACAATTCTATGTAGTAACAACCTTAACTCTTTACCAAACAACAAAATTTTAGGCTGGTCCAAATTGAAAGCATTTGCAGACGACAAAATTGATTTTACTCAAAAATTGAAATTTGTTCTGGGAGGGTAGAAAACATTGTGGGAAAAAGAGAAAATGCTGGTTACCAGCATTTTCTCCTTTTCCCACAATGTTTTCAAAAGGCTTCTTTTTCAGGGTCGTGAAAACCAGGGATTGTTTGGGAAAGGGTTAAAGAAGGCTTTTGAAACATTGTGGGAAAAAAATGCTTGTAACGGCCTTGTTCTTTTCCCACAATGCCTTCTACTGTCTTGCCCTTTTTAAAGAACAACCCCCATCATTTTAGACACATTCAAATTGTCGCTTGCTAATGCTTTCAATTTGGACAAATATAAAATATTGTCGTATGGTACAAAGTTGAATAAAAAAAGTAGTCGGTTGTCTTTTGGTCCTTTGATCTATATAATGTACATCCAAAATGAATTGCCCTAATTTAAACCTAACCTTCATTTACATGGTTTATTGAAAAATAAAAAAAATAAGGTAGACATTCATGACTTTCTAGGTATCTGGAATTTCGGTCTCTTATCGACCGACAAACGGCCTATGTGTACAGCAGATAAACTGCTGCTTGCACTGTTTTATATAGACAAATGTTTAAAACATAAATTAGTCTTACTCTGTGAAAAGGTTGTATAATGCATCCGCAAATAGTATCGACCTACGCCAGACTGATCTTGGTTGAACATTTTAGTTATGGGTAAATTTTCTGCATGTCAAAGGACTATTCTACTTATGATTTTACCCTTTACCACACTATCCGTAACTTTAACGGGCCTGAGATAGAAAGCTATTGAAAACATAGTGAGAAAAGGAGAGAATACTGGAATCTAACATTTTCTCCTTTTCCTACAATGTTTTCTACTCTCTCAAAAACAATTTTTAAAGTTGAGTCACTTTTTTTTGTCGTCTGCAAATGCTTTCAGTTTAGACAAGTCTTAGATTTTATCATTTGGTAAAGAATAAGAATAAAATGATAAAATGATCTATGTTATGCAGTGACCTACTTGCTATAATGCATTAAAAAATACATTAAACCCCCTTTTCTTGAGTTGTTTGTTTCTTTGTTTGTATGGTGTTTAACGCCGTTTCAAGAACAGGTACATTTCTGTTATATTGCAGAGGCCAGTGCACCTTTTTACGTTTTCCCGGATTTTTCTTTTACCAGTACTTCGCGTAGTATTCTTCACATTATTCTTCCCAATTAAGAGGCTGCTTTCCTACATAACCACCGTAGAAACAATAATTAGTGGTCAGAGAGGGCTGAATTCTGTCGCAATGACTATCACCAATCCTCGGAAAGGAATTTGCTGAACTGGGGATTGGAACCAGCGACCCCCTGGTTTCAAGTCCTGTATCATACCGACTATGCTATGCTAAAAGGCTCAGCCACCTTTCATACTGCGACGTCAACCGCATGAAGAAGCGACCTAATAAATGTAATGGATCTCTTTATGTAATCAAATATTAGTTTTTAAAAAAAAAAAACCTGAAATCCTCAAAATTGATGATTTAGTAGGGGAAACAACAACAAAAAAACGAGGCTTTTAGATGAGAGGGGTAAAAAAATGTTGAGCAGCAATACACGGCCTGAAAAGTTTCGCCATTGATTCCACAATTTTAATGAGCCGAATTACAGGATAATTAAGAGCAAAATGCGATTTAAATTACGTTCAACATAGTCGCCTTAAGATTTGTGGTAGGCCTATTGGCTGAATATGAAAATGTGTTTCTGAAGGACGGAAGGTAAGGACGTCAACGCATGAGGAAGACACGTGTTTGAAACGTGCAGGATGCGTAACGTTACAAGAGCGACATTTGAAAAAGAGCTAACTACATGTACGAATCGCCCTTTTTCGTTATTGGTCCCATTCTTATCGCTTGAGGTCTGTTCAGTTTTTATCAGTCTTTGGATTTCAATATAATAATGCTTTAGAATTTAAAAGAAAACGAACCATTTTGGATACTAGTAAGCAAGTGTACAACTTTGGTCCATAGCTCATTCAAAATTATTTATTTTGTTCCCTTATTGTGCCCCTAGAAACATCGCACCTGTCATCTGAACAAGACGGATATAATTCATACAGTGACGCCGGTATAAGTCACGTGACAAAACCTGATTGAAAAAATATGCAAATTAGAACAGGTAAACAGCGCCGCCAAGGTAAATGGAGTAAAAACGACAATCGGCCATTATGGAAAGGCTGAAAACAATTTGCCTAGTATTAATACTGGGCTTTATCTATGAATTCACACCATGTAAGTAATCGAAATAAATTAATCTGGTAATAAAAAGGGCCTTTGTTGATATAAAGAGAATATGATTTTCACACAGGTAAATTTTCAGGTGTGTTTTTGATAGGTGTTTGAGTCACTTCCGCCATTTCCTTGTTTTATAAAACACTTAAAAATGGCTCGAATCTGAGTGTAAAGCCCAAATCAAAGCGAGAACTCGTGTTTGAATAGACTTTTGATTTCGGAAACCAATAGATCTATTCCATGATGTGAAGGTTTAAATCGTGTAGACATCAGCAGAGGAAAAAGATAACATGTTTGTTGCAAGAATACTGTGACAAGTAGACGAACTTGGAAAGTACATGTACTAGAAGTCCCATGCAGATATTCAACCCGCCATCTAATCCTCGCCACCTTAAATAGTGCAGCAGAACACTTAAACACATTCTTGTAAAATGAGATTAACTCCCAGCATTTTTTCCTTACCCCCCATGTAATGTATTCAAGAGCTTTATTATTCAGAGTCATTAAACTCTTGATTGTGTGGTAAACGGTTAAAATACTGTAATCAGGAAATCTTGGTTTGATCACTGCTTGCTGATTTGGTCTTGTAGGTATGTCCCTTGATGAGGCACTACATAGTCCCAGTTTGAAATTGGTACAATCCTGTTAAGATGTAAATGTGTGAATTAATTGTTGCTGTTGCAGGACTGAAATTCTGTTGAAAGCTTTGGTTTGATTCCAAGCTTTCCCAATTCTTTCTGAGGATTGAAGATAGTCAGTGTGAAGGCAGCATTCATCTGAGCGTTGCTTAGCTTAGATAGCTCAGTCAGAAGTGTACAGGACTTTAGAACAGCTTCAGTAGTGCTTCAGCTGGAAGGCAGCAAGGCACTTGGAAAGAAGTTGTGTGAAGAACTGGTAAAAGAAACTCCACGAAAGGATGGATAGGTGCATTTGCCACAGTGATACTAGAATATTGTTGAAAATGGTTTTAGATTGCAAATAAATGCTCAAACAAAAATAAATCCATTTTGACACAGGTGAAGCTATCCAGTGTTACCAATGTGACAGCAATGAGAATCCAGACCTGTGCCCACAAGAAACGCCTTTCGATAAATCCATCAATGCCATGGTGGATTGTAACAGTTTCGAAGCAAACACACCGGGACAGTTCTGTGTGAAGATTTATCAGGAAAGCCCGGGATGTAAGTCAAATATTATGTAACCCTTTTAAGGCTCAATGGCAGCCAAAAAATCAATGCAGGTTTTAAAAAAATGCATTTAGATTCAAATCATACCATTTGAAAGTATGGAAAATATTGTGAAGATGACAGTCTGTTACTGTGCGGTCTACCCAAGTGTTAGTTGCTGGTAGAAAAATAAATTTCAAAATCGGGCAAAATGTAAACAAAAGATAAAGTGACATGGCAGGCTTTGAACTAGTTTTGAAATTAATTTCTCTGCCAGTGGCTAACACTGGAACCGACTGTACGATAATAGAGTATGATCTTCACAGTAATTTCCATACTTTTAAATGGTATGATTTAAATTTAAATGCATTTGAACTCCTACTTTGTCCATGGTGTCCATGGTTGTGAGGTAGAAAGTTGGCCTTGTAAGGTCCCGAGTTTGATTCCTGTGGGCAGGTGTCAACTTTTGGACTTTCCATTGGCCAACACACTGGGCGCGAGTACTGGTGAAGTTTCCAGGAAGCAGAATCCAGAGAAATTAGTGTAAGTTGTAAGAACTTTACTCTTTACCAAACAAAATTTCATACTCGTACACATTGAAAGCATTTAAGGCTCTAATTATAGAAATTGTCTTTGGGAAAGGGTAGAAAACATTGTGGGAAAAGGAGGAAATGTGCTGATTACCACAATGTTTTCAAAAGCGATTCTCTTTAGGCTCTTTAAATTAGACTTGTTTGATAAATTACAGACTTGTTTGGACAGAGGTCAGACTTTTAAATGACTTGGAGATTACGTTTTATATAATTCAGGATATATAGGATCTGACATGAATTGGCATTTGAGATAAAATCTTATTAAACGAGTCTAGGGAAAATGTTAGTAAGCGAGCCTGTGGCAAGCTGAATAACATTTTTTCTTGATGAGTTTAATAAATTTTATCTCCAAAGCCAGTGAATGTCAGATTCTTTTTATCACATAACAAAATTTTGCAAATCATAGATAAGAAGATGCAAAACCTTCAAAAGATGTACCCGCTGTAATATCCATAAAACCTGTTTGCTTCTATGAAATAATGATGTCACACAATTGTGATATCAAACGTGTTTAAGATAAAAAAAAAATTCATTATGGGTACATTAAACTGAAAACAAGGGAGGTTATGTGATAAATGAGAACTATTAAGAATGAATACTTTTCTCTGATGTAATCTGAAGATGTCAATTAGAAATTTCTCCCATTGCCATATTTTTGATTTTCTTCTTCAGGGTTGTTAAAACACAAGGTTGCTTTGTAAAAGATTAAAACCCAACACAACGATTTTTACTATTGTAGATGGAGCTTGGATCAAGATTACAAGACGATGTGCTTCCAGAACAGATCAGGGCGTAGCCTGGGGTTGTCGATGGTCTTGGGACAACGTTGGTGTGTTTAAAAACACTTGTTATTGTGAATCTGATGGGTGTAACGGAGCATCGAATCTCCAACTGAATTCCTTGTGGGCCTCTTTGCTGGGACTTTTGTGTTTGGTTGTGAAGAGATTTTTGTGATATGGATGGAACTGCCTGAACGTAATATCGCCTTAGTAGCACAATTGTTTGAAAATGTGATGAAAAGCCATGGAAATAAAAGCTAAGCTTTTTTACATTAAAATTAATGTCCTCTAAAACCTCTGGGTGTTAAGCAAAAAATTTGCTTTTGAAGAAAGTGTGGATCAAGATCAAACTGTACAGAGTATTATCCTATCTTGTAACATTACACTTTTATATGCATTTTGAATGGTGCTGGTATCATACAAAAACACCCTTGAAACTGGAATATTTTGGTCATTACTAATTAAACATATCTATTTAACTTGTTTGGCACTCCAAACTTAGACCACAAGAAAAAAAAAATCTCTTCCTTTTCACACCGACAACAATTATGTCTGATGATGTTTGGATAAAACTATGGACACACTGTAAATCAGTGTCCCCCGTTCAAGAGCTCTGTACTTTGATTGAGTGGCAATGGCCATACTATATGCCCTAAAACTTCCCTGATACAACAGACAAAATTGGACAAGACTTTAATTGAATTGTCAGAGCCCATTAAGAAAAAATAAACAACATGGTCATAATATGATATTGCAGTTCAAAACCTTCCTCCAAAGCAGAATTTTTCAACGTTTTTGGACTATATCTGGCTTTTATCCTACATGTGATATGTTCAGAATGAATGCTTTTTTCCCACCTTTTTAAAGACGAACTAATCTCGGCATTTTGTTAGACATATAATTGGTCATCTGCAAATGCTTTCAATTTGGACTAATTCACAATTTTGTTTGGTAAAAGATTAAACTTTAAGTTTGGTAAACGAACCATGGTTTATGCAGACATTTTTAAAATTGTTGCTGTAAATTTGTATCAAGAGGCTTCAGATATAGATGTGTGCTAGTTGTGAAGTGTGAATGAGACTGTTTATGTATCTTGTATGAAAGATGTATTAAATGGTCTGAGAGGTTTTTTCTGTATTTTTGTTGAATGATTCAATAAAAATTCCACCAATTATCAAAAACATATCAATGAATGTAAATAATGTAATTTCTTTTTTAAATAAGTACATGTAAAAAAATTGTAAATAGTTATGTAAAGTATATCATATTTTTATATTGAAATGTCTTCATGCAATTCCATTTTCATGCATTCCACTTGTACTCAAGGCAACAAATGTACAAATTCTATACCATATTAACTCTTTAACCGTTTACCACACAATCCTGAGTTTAAATGACCCTGAAGGAGAAGCCTTTCGAAATCATTTAGGGAAGAGGGGAAAATGCTGGTAACCAGCATTTTCTCCTTTTCCCACAATGTTTTCTACCCGTTAAACGATTGAAATCATCGTTTGGGCCACATTTAATTAGTCTTCGCAAACTGCTTCATGTTGGACAAGTCTGAAATTTTTTTCTTTTTTAAAGGGTTGAGCAACATTCACATCTGTGGCCAGCGTAGGTCAAAATCAGACTGCACAAAAAAATGCAGTCCTATGCATTTTTTTGTGCAGTCTGATTTTTACCTACACTGGCTGCTATTATCTACACTGCTTCTGCTCAGCCATTCTGGACTAGAGCAACCTAAAATTTTCTCTTTTTTGGGTCTTATTTTCAGACTGAAAATCTCTATTGGGTTATTTGGTGTTGGTTACTCCATGCTAATAGGTTTAACCTAGTATCATATGTTCTCTGCCACTCTAATAGCTGACTTTATTGAACATTGAGGAGAAAAAACCCAAAAATATTTGTTACAAGCAATTATTGTTGTTCCTTACCTCATATTTTCCATATCATTATATAGATGGACTTTTTTCTTTTCTTTAAAAAATATATTTCACCTTTTCTTTACATTGTATGTGCAAATTTTTAGTACATGTACGTATGAAGAAGAACTTTCAGAGTCACAGGACTTTGACTTTTTCCTTTTTTTAATCAGTATGCCGAATTATTATACTTGTAAACAAATTTTCTAAAACATACAGGGATGTAATGAAAGTATGCCCTGTTTTAGAATATTGTGGACAGGTTTCCAATCCCTTAACACTTTACCACACAATCTGGATATTCTTCTAAGGAAGAAGCCTTTTAAAAACATTGTAGGAAAAGGAGAAAATGCTGGTAACCAGCATTTTCTCCCTTTTCACATTTTTTTCTACTCTATGAAACACAAATTTCAAGTTTTGAGTTGCATTTAATTTGTTGTCCGGAAATCCTTTGATTTGGACAAGGCTAAAATTTTGTCACTTGGTGAAGAGTTGATTCAAGTTATACTTGTAAAAAAAAATTTCATAGAGAAAGTTTTAATCTAAATTTTAAAGTAACACAAAACGTAACTGGAATATGGTTTCCTTAAATATTTATACAGCAAATTCTGAAAAGCCTAAAGTCTGCAATTTTTTTTTTTTTTTTGGGGGGGGGGGGGGTGTAAATAAAAAGCTGAGATATTTTTCATTTCTAACATTTACAGTGTACATGTACATGTATGTTACATTTCTTCAGATAACTATCTTGTATATTTTTAATAAAGATCATTGAATAGGAGTGTTTGATTTTTCCTTTTGTCTACCAATTTTGAACCATTTTGGCTACATTTCAGCCAGTGGAGGGTTCCTGCATGGCTCAGTGGTGGACTCGTAACCTGGAGGCCCTGGGTTCGAGCCTCATTGGATACACCCCGTTTTTTATAGGAGTGTCCTTGGGCAAAACAATTATGAGTTCTTGCCTAGTACTGTTGAAATCCATGAAATGCATGAATATATGACCTGTTGCTGTGATATGAATGAAATATTGCTGAAAGCTGGGTAAGAACACTATTCAATTAATTAATCAATCAACATCATTTTCTGCAATATTTCTCTTATAACAGCCAGAGCATAACAGTTTATTTAGTTCTGAAAGCTGTTTTCAGTAATTCTTTAACCCCTTACCTCATAATCCCTACTTTTAACGACCCCCAAGGAAAAGGACTTTTGCAAACATTGTGGGAGGAGAAAATGCTGGTAACCAGCATTTTCTCCTTTTCCCACAATGTTTTCTACCCTTTTTAAAGAAAAATTTCCTAATTTTTGCAACATTTAGTTTGTTGTCTGCAAATGCTTTCGATTTGGACCAGTCCAAAAATTTTTTTGCTTGGTAAAGTGTGAACTTTTTGCTCCAGCCATATCATCAAAGTTAATTTTCTTTTCTTAAAACCATTTTTAACAGTATTTCTGTTATTCATGACAGCCAGTGAACCTGTACAAGCCTCCTAAGAGATTCTTAACAAGTGCTCTATATAAGGAATTGTTTTTCCCGGTCTCGTCATATCCTGAGACAGATTTGCAGGAAACAACTTAACATTTAAGCCTTTATGAAACTATCCTGATGTTTAATGAACCTGGGGAAAAATAGGCTTCTGAAAACATTGTGGGAATAGGAGAAAATACTGGTGACCTGCATTTTCTCCAATTTCCCACAATGTTTTTTATCCTACAAGAAAGAAATCTCACCAGATGAGAATAGTTAATTTGTCTTATGCAAAAGGATTTAAGTTGGACAGTATATATAATTTTGTAATTCGTTAAAAAATTTCTTTGTGAAAAATTCAATTGTCAACATGAACTATTTTAGCTCGGTGTTTAAAGTATTGGTCTTTTAAACCTCGAAAAACCGGGATCTTGTCTGCCATGGGTTCGAATCCCGCCAGATGCGGTTTGTACTGCCATGCATTTGTTAATTTGTTTCTTTGTTACGGACTTTGTTCATAAGATGGGGGCTCGTCCGGGATTGGCCATTGAGCCATTAATCCCATTTGTTGTCCAAAAACGGACATTTGTTGTCTAAACAATAGACTTACTGCCTAATAAGGCTTTGAGTCATCAATACATGATGACTTTAAGAGGGGATGTGTTACGGGAGACCACTCCTTCATGCATGGCTTCGTCCAGATTTAAATACAATACCTGACAACTGCGTTAGGGAGATATCTCTTTAGCTCAGTGGTTAAGGTATTGGTCTTTTAAACCTCGAAAAACGAGGATCTTGTCCGCCATGGGTTTGAATCCCGCCAGATGTGGTTTGTACTGCCATTCATTTGTTTCTTTGCTACGGAATTTGTTCGTAAGACAGCAAAAAGTTTCAACCTATGTCAGCCAGTGACTCAGCCTACCCAGGCTGACATGGTCGATAATTTTTGCAGATGCATTAAGCCCACTTTTCACAGAGCATTTATCAATTATATTTCATAACTTGCCACTCCAATATCATTGTACATAAAAACAAAGTACATATATATAGATGATACACAGTCTTTTATTCACGTTAGTCAACATTATCACAGACAAATTAAAAACAAATTTAACAGTAAGAAATACAAACTTTGGCATGTAAACAGGGAGGGAAACAAAATACATCTGGACGGAAAATGAAACTACACAGCAACAGCCTGTGTGAAACAGACGGAAAAATGTATATTATATATAAATAATTAATACAGGATTTCTACGGACAATGTTTAAAAATCTGTGAGGCAGAACTGCTGTGGAAAGTATAAAACAAGTGCTCAGTAAGTACAAGAGGGCATTACACTGCATTGAAATAAGTAAAGGTTATCTGTAAAATTTGACCAGGTACTTGTCAACAGGCATACAAAAATAATTGTCACTGAGAAACTAATAAGCCATATTCATCCTGTGAGAAAAATTAGTAACCCTAAAAAGCACCTTTAACAAAAATAGTTGCATTGGCAGCCAGTTTTGATCAAGATTAGACTGCACAAAACATGCAGCCTGATCTTTGATCTACTCTGTCCACTTAGCTGGAACATTCTGAACAAGAGCAACCTTTTAATTAAGATCATGTTGGTTTAATTTCTACACCAGAAGTTTCCGTTGGGTTCAATCAGTGCTTTGAACAAATCACACTGTATTGTTGCTATGTATGTTTCTATTATTGGCAAACATGACTAAATAACTTCGAAAAAGTGAAAAAGTCTTGATAAAAAAATCACACTTCTTAGCACAAAGAACAAAACTTGGCCATTGTGGAAAATAAAACTGAAGAAAATGAAAAAAAAAAAGAATAGATTTATGAAAAAAAAGCTACGGCTTTTTATAGATCAGCATGTCTTTTTTCATAAATAACTGTTCATTAATCCCCTATAAAACAACAAAATTTCACACTTGTCCAAGTTCAAAGTATTTGTATTTGCAAAGTAAATGTAGCAAAAAATTAATAATGGAATTTGTCTGTAGAAAAGTAGAAAACACTGTGGGAAAAGAAAAATTCTGGTATTTTGGAAACCAGCAAGTTTTCCTTCTGAAGCATTGCTTTTTAACCCTTTACCACACAATGAAGACTTTGACCCTGGGAAAGAAGCCTTTTGAAAACAAAGTGGGAAAAGGAGAAAATGCTGGTAATCAGCATTTTCTCCTGTTCCCACCATGTTTTCTACATTATCAAAGAAAAACTGCACCATTTAAGCAACATTGAAATTGTTGTATGCAAATGCTTTCAATTTGGACAAGGCTAAAATGTTGTCGTCTGGTAAAGCGTTAATCTCTAAAACACATTTCTCATCATTTGAGCCACGTTTTACATGTCGTCTACATTTTCTTTGAAATTGGACAAGCATAAAATTTCTCTTCTGGTAAAGAGTTAACCTCAGTAATGTAGGAAATGATCAAAATAAACATAATACCAACATATAAATACTGATTTTACAATGTATATTACTTGGACGGAATATACATACATACATATTGAGCCATGCTCTGTGAAAAGGGGCATAAATGCATCTGCAAAAAAATATCAACCCATGTCAGCCTGCGCCATCCGTGAAGGCTGACATGAGTCAAAACTTTTTGCTATTATTCAATTTTCTGCATGTCCGAGGACCATTCTATCTCCAGATTCAGTTGTTAGTTAAATAAAATGGATTTTATGGACCCATAAGTATGTGATGACTTGCTTGGTTCCAGTGCATCAAAGAGAAGCATTAAGCCCCTTTTTGCCAGAACATGGCTCATATAACTTAAAATTATCTCTGAAATATTTCATAACCCTTTTTTCTACATTCCAGTTGGACTCTGACAGAAATTGTTTCATTTTACTCTGCAATTAGAATGCAACTTTTGACTGTTCCAGTTTGCAGGAGCTCATTGCATTTTTTAAACATCTCTGTCAGTTCATAAATGACTACATGACCATGACAGCAACACCATCCACATAAATCAACATAAATTAACATGGTGTCATAATAACATTAACACAGACAATCAAAATTAAAGCAAAACTATAAATTTTATATCAAACACAACCAGATTTTAATTCAGTATAAATAATAAATATATATTTGAAATATTTTGTAACAAAATCATTTCTGTTAATATACAAAAGTCCAAAATTGTCTGTTGGGAGTGTTTCTTTAAAAAACCCAAAAAACAATGTATATTTAGCAATTTCCTTATGATTACACAAATGCTTTTGAAAGTCAATTAATCATCCAGCTGACACAGAGCAGCAACTCCACGGTTTATCCAATGACCTTCAGGTTTATCTGACGGGAGTTCAATGTACAAGACAAAATTAGTTGAGTGACCAGTTGTGGACAGTACGCCACGACGAGCTGTGGTCTTATAAACTGGACATTTGTAGCTCTTCACCTCTGCAAATTTAGATACTTCATTTGGCTTAAACCACATGACTGGCATCGGGTCAAATAAAATCTTGGGCAAGGATTCTCCCACTGCCATGGTTTCTTTATCCCATCTTGCGCCTTCCAAGAACAGTCCCTACAATAAGAAATAACGGAATTCATGTAAAAAGTATCATTTGAGAAGCAATAATTCTGCAAACAATATCAACCCAGGTCAAGCTGTGCAGACTGTGCCGAAACTTTTTGCTTTGGGTTAATTTTCTGCAGGTCCAAGGACCATTCTACCTCAGGATTCAGTCGGTTGTTAGTACAAAATGGATTTTATGGATCCATAATTATGTGACTTTTCTTGCCTTTGCAGAGCACATAGTATCACAAAGAGGAAAATATCCAATGTGAATTTGAACCCAGTTCTTCACTGACATGTTTTTTAGAGATATTCAGGGCAAATAAGCTTGAAAATTTAACAGACTGCACGACTAACAATGTTTCCAAAGCCGTCAAGTGGAGAGGCATCTATACCGCTTGTACAGTATGAGATGAACCAATACCTTTGGAAAATAAAAACACCTGGACATGAACCATGCTCTGAGAAAAGTGAGCTTAACGCATCTGCAAAGAGTATTGACCTAGGTCAGTCTGCGCAGCCTGACCCAAGTCAGAACTTTTTGCTATCACCCTATTTTCCACATGTCAAAAGACCAGTTTACCTCATGATTCAGTGGCTATTATAGAAATTAATTTTATGGATCCATATTTAAGTGATGCATTGCTTAGTATTATGCATCAAGAAGATGCACTGAACCCCTGTTTGCCAGAGCATGGCCGATATACTTACATAGATGTAGGCACCATCTCCAGGTTTGGTCAGTTCTTCCCTATCTTTACTCAGGACTTCAAACTCAAAACCAATGGTATCAATAGGTATTGTGTATTTTCTGGCAAAATTCTGGGACACACCTGTAGGTTAAATATGAAATACATGTACTGAATTAACTTTTTACCAGATTTCAAACTTCTGACTTGTGAAAAATTAAACCATTTGGAGATAATAAATGTGGCTGAAATGGCCAAATTTGTCTCGACTCTTTACCACACAATCCCAAGATTTGACGACCTTGAGAAAAAAGGATTTTGAAAACACTGTGGGAAAAGGAGGAAATGCTGGTAACCAGCATTTTCTCCTTTTCCCACAATGTTTTCTACTCTTCCAAAGACACATTTCAGTTTTTGAGTCATATTTACTTTGTCGTCTGCAAATGCTTTCAATTTGGACAAGTCAAACATTTTGTCGTTTCGTAGACAGTTAAAAGTAGAAATCTGTAGTCTGCATCATTTTCACTTTCAGTAAACAAAAAGCTTAGAGATATTTTTTTATGTCTTACATTTACGATGTACATGCATGTTACATCTCTTCAGATAACAAGTTTCTTGTATATTTATAACTATTTTTACCTGTAAGGAAAGACTGGGTGAAATAAAACCCGGACAGCCAGAATGTGTCTGGGGCACCCTTCTGTATCCATTCACTGAAGAAGTTCAACCTGAAATCACATAAAAATAACTTACTCAATTTACATGTATCTAAAGTACAGTACAACTGAATGGCACTCTGCGAAGAGGTGGTTTAATGTATCTTTATTGCATTATACAAAGCAAGTTGTTGCACAGTATGGATCTATTTTGTTCAAAGACTGACTGCATCATATGGTAGAATGGTCCTTTGACATGCAGAAAATTTACCAATAGGTAAAAGCTGTCTGTGTAGGCAGACGTGCGTCAATACTTTTTGAAAATGCATTAATTCACCTTTTCACAGAACATGACTCCTTTTCCTTAATCATTTTAAAGATCCTACTTGGTCAGAGTCATTCAAATTCCAGGGTTTAAACCAAGGGAGAATGCCTATGATAACATACTGTTAATCTTCCCACAATGTTTTCTACACTTTCTCAGTTGAGCCACATTAGATTTTTCTTCAGCAAATGCCTTCAATATGACAAAGTGTATAAATTTGTCATCTGGTACAGAGTTAAATCTTATCCTGCTGTATAACTAACATGAAACTTTTAAGTCGATAGTAAAAACCCTAATGTTGCTATTTCAAAGGTATTTTTGGGGAAAAATATATTCTGTGCAGGCTGATCTTGATCTTCATTGTCTGCAAAAGGTCAGTGAGTCGCACTTAGCAGCCTAAGGGTTAATGCCTTACCAAATGAAGAAGATTCAGACTTGTCCAAGTTCAATTAGATTTGACCCAAATGATGGGATCTGTCTAGAAAAGGCAAAACAAAACATTTTGGTTACCAGCATTTTCTTCTATTAGAACAATGTTTTCAAAAGGCTTCTACCAGGTCATTAAAATTTGGAATTGAGCGGGAATGGGTCAAAGGAGACAAGTCCAAAATTGACATATGCATAAAATAAATTGCAGACCAATAAAAAAGACCACAAACTATACCAACCTTTGAATCAAATCCGTGACATAACTTCCGAGAGGTTTAAGCGATGGATAGGACTTTGCTGCCCACATAGCTGGTACTTTACCATTCATCATGGACGTAAACACTTCCTCAAGCTCCGAGGACATCACAACGAGACCTTTAATGGCCTTCTGGAGGTTTTGTAGCGAGGTGCGGACAACTTTGGTAAGTCGGTTAAATCTGATCAACTCTTGTCTCAATACAGTGTTCATGGATTCATTGTAGATAACTGGGTATTTACCCATAACCTGGAAAGGACAGGAAAGATTTATATTCTACCCCTTATTTAAAAAAAAAATCATGTCTTTTAAAAAAAAACTGAGGAAGAAATCTTTTAAACACACTGCTGCTTTTTCCCCAGAGTTTTTTCTACCCTTTCAAAGACAAATCCCAGCAGTTCAGCCACATTTGTTGTCTTCAAATGCTTTGTGCATTGTGGGGAAAGGAGAAAATGCAGGTAGCCACCATTTTCTCCTTTTTTCCCCACAATGTTTTCTACCCTTCCAGAGATGATTTGCATTATATGAGCAACAGTCAAATTGTCATCTGCACATGCTTTGGGTCTAGACAAGTCCAAAATTTTGTTTGGTAACAAATTAGTATAAGAATGAGTTTAACAATGAGAGTGCTTGTCTATGCCAATAATAGGGAAATGTAAAACTAAGTCTAAATAAACCATTTTTGTATGAGTCAAATTGTGACTTACAAGTTCCAGATCAAAATCTGGAGGTAATTTCCCGAGAATATCTGCAGAGAGTTCCTGTATAACATCACCTGCTGATTTTCCACCTTTGCCAGACTGCCTGGGTAACGTCAGCAAAATACTGTCAAATAACTGAAAACACACAAAACAGACTGATGTGAGAAAAAATTCTATTACAATGAAAAGATGCACAGCAAATCTGACTGGTTTTTGTATGCAACCAGTATGTATGGTGGCATTTTCCAACATATTTCATATACATGTTTATTGCTGCGGTAAGTGCACCTATCCATGCTTTTCTTGAGTTTCTTTTACCAGTACATGTACTTTGCACAATACTCTTCCTAAGCCAATGGCTGCTTTCCCACTTTAACATCTGTAAAACTATTTTCTGAGAGGAATGAATACAATGACTTTCATCAATCCCCTGAAAGAAATTGCTAGGAATCAAACCAGGGATGCCTAGCCTCCAAGCCGACTAACCTACCAGGCTCCTCTGTGTGCAACCAGAGCTGCTGTTACTTTTGCACTATTTCTATGCAAAAATTTATCAATATAACTGTAACCAGAGAGGAAAAAATAATAGCCTAAGCTGTGCTTGTATTCTGGACCCCTTGCTAGCCATGCCAGCGCTCTACCAACTTTTTTAACTCTAACAAGAAGACCTTTGAAAACAAAGTGGGAAAAGGAGAAAATGTTAGTGTTTTTTACCTTTTCAAAGACAATTCTATCATTTGAGTCATATTCTATAACTCAATTTATCATCTAAATTTGCTTTCGAGTAAGATGAATGCAAAATTTTGTCATTTGATAAATTATTAAAACTATTTGAAGGTAGGTAACTCCACTACATACATTGAACAAAAAAACATACGAAATGCATTAATTTCACTCTTCCCTCAAATATTGTAGTCTCTATGAATACTGATTTTCACTGTATTTTAAGGCCAAGGTTTTACAGTTAAAGGTACATACTATTTGTGTTTCCTGGTTGTCTTTTGTGATGTCAGCATTGTCATGGAGACCAAAAACTTCTGGATTTGGATTCAGGGGAAGTGTTCTGATGTAGTCTATATAGCCCTGATGTGGCATTTCTGGTGGGGCATAGTATAAACCACTAGCTGAAAATCTGGTAAAATAAAACAATAAAGAAAATAGCAAGGCTTCATCATGGAAAAGACACTTCTTTTGAATATTAAAAATATTTTAGACTAATTCATGCAGTGAAAAAGTAGCCATCATTAAAAGAAACAAAACACATTGTTATAAGTTATCATTTTGCTTGATTTGTTTGATTAACCTATTACCAAACAATCCCAAAAGGGGAAAAAGGGCTTTTGAAATCATGGGGGAAATTTTCTTTTCCCACAATGTTTTCTACCCTTGCTAAGCTAAATAAATCATTGAGACAAATTTGATCATTCATAATGAATGCTCTCAATTTGGACAAGGCTAAATGTTTATTGTAAGGAGTTAATAGGGCTTAACTCTTTACCACACAAACCAGACTTTTAACGACCCTGAGAAAGAAGCCTATAGAAAACATTGTGGGAAAAGGAGAAAATGCTGGTAACCAGCATTTTCTCCTTTTCCCACAATATTTTCTACCTTATCAAAGTCAGAAATCATCATATTAACAAGATTTAATTTGTTTGCAGATGCTTTGAATTTGGTCCAGTCCAAAAATTTGTCATTTGGTAAAGATTTAAATGCATCTTTCAAAAAAGTATTTCAGTCATATTACTGCCACAGCTCACATATTTCATATCTCAAGGGCTTCACCTGAGCCAGGCTGGGGTTCTGCAGTGTCTTGTCTAGGGACACTCTCATGTGGCCAGCACTGCCAGTGAAAAAAGATAGCAGATTTCATGGCTATGAATTTAATGCTTCATACACTGAGCCAAAGAGGATCTGCCTTCGCTTCCTGATTCAACTTTACTCTTTACAACTGAATATAAATGTGAACTTGTCCAAAGTGAAAGCATTTGCTGACGACAATTTCAATGTGGCTCAATTGCTTGAACTTGTCTTCCAATAGAGTAGAAAACATTGTGGGAAAAGGAGAAAATGCTGGTTACCAGCATTTTCTCCTTTTGCCACAATGTTTTCAAAATGTTTTACAGGGTTGTTAAAAATTGGGACTGTTTGGTAAGGGTTAAATTTCTACATACAAGTTCCATATGAATTTTTTTAACCTTTTACCAAACAATCCTAAGAAAGAAGACTTGAAAACAAAGTGGATAAAGGAGAGAAAGGTGGTAACCAGCATTTTCTCCTTTTTCCACATTGTTTTCTACCCTTTCAAAGGCTAATGCAATTATCTGTGCCACAGTGAATTTGTCATTTGCAAGTGCTTTCAATTTGGATTGATTGATAGATAGTATGGTGCTTAATGCTGTTTTCATCATTATTTCAGTTATATTGTGGCAGCCAGTGCACCTATCCATGCTTTCTGGGAGTTTCTTTTACCAGTGCTTCTCACCGTATTCTTTCCAAGCCACTTGCTGCTTTCTCACATAACCATCGTCATAACAATGGTCACTGGTGTGAGAGGAATGAATTCTGTGGCAATGACCATCATCAAATCCTTTGAAAGAAAGTGGCCAAGCCCGGGAGCAAACAAGCGCCACCTGTTTTCAAGTCCTAAGCGCTAGCTACTGAGCCACCAGGGCTTGGCTTTCAATTTTGACCAGCCTAAAATCTTGTCATGAGGTAAAGGGTTAAGGAACAGATGCTTTCAATTTAGAAATGCCATAAAAAAAAGTGTATTCAATGCAATAACTTCTTCAGCAAAGATACATGTACAAATATCTTGTTACCTACCTATAATTATCATCATAGACAATGTCTTCACAGAAACAGATCGACAAAAGTGAGGCTAGCAGACGTCTATCTTTGTCGTCTGTCACACGTCCACCATAGTTACACTGTCCTGTCAAGTACAAGAGGGCCGGTAGGGGGAGTTCCTCATAGTCATTCAGGAACATCTGAAAATGACAGTTAATATATGCTGTTGTAAATATTCCCCCTTCAAGATTCCTTCAATACATTGAATCAAACCTCTGAAATAGTGTTATACAAATAAACTGTGTTATAGGATTGTTAGAGTTATCTAAAAAGAATTACAACTAACTAGGATCACAATTTCGTACAGAATGTAACTTTTTTTATTTCATGCTTTAGCTAGTTTATTGAAAAATATTGGTAGATTATGGTTTGATATTTTATGGTTATGACCAGTGAAAAATACTGATTTCATATTTTCTAACTCTTCAATTGAAGGCAGAAACAGTAGTTCCAACACACAGTCACCTAGTCAAACAGTGTGTGCTACTCAGCCAGAGAGAAATATGACATAATTTAGTCGCATTCACCCTAAATTTCTCGTGCTTTAAGTACTAGTAATATTGTAATGTGTTCTCATGTGGAGGGGTATCCCATGGGGAATTACCGTAAACAACTAGTGGATTTTGACAAAAGTCCCCCGAAAAAAGGGGTTAGAAGCATGAAATAAATAGAATACTTTTTATTTTTTGGTGAAAGATCGAAATTTATTTCATCAAGTGAACATCGTTGGTAATGTGAAACATTACCAATGATGTTCACTCCATGAAATAAATTACCAATGATGTTCACTCAATGAAATAAATTTTGATCTTTCACCTAAAAAATATCCAAATACCCTCTATATATTTATTTCATGAGGAAGACTCATTTAATGCCAACTTCCATCAGCCTGACTAACTAAAATCATACAAAAAGGATCAACTCAACAAGTTACACTAAGAATTTCTCTCAGCTCTTCTTTTTCAATGAACAAATTTTATTCAAACAAGCATTCTGATAGTATTGCATAGCAATACCGAGTCCCCTACCAGCCGTATATATCGCTGGCAGGTATCGTTTGTGAAACTCTGTGGAGGACAAAGAACGTATTTGACCCCCTTTCAGAATTATAAGCATCGTGTCTGTCTTTGTATGCAATGCTTTAATGAAAGCCAGATATATAAGCGTTTTCCTTGTTAAAGTAAGTTCACTGAAGAAGTTTTACTAAGAAAAGATGTGTTTGTGAAACACAAATGCCCCCGTAAAAGCAAATTTTCAGAAATATGACCTTTACCTTACGAGATGACCTTGACCTTATCATCAGCAGGTGTGTACCAATGAGAGGTACCAGCTTACCATGCATAAGTGTTATAACTTAAGTACTTTGAATACAGAGAAATGACTATGAAAAGTTTTGAGGATAAGTTTTCATGGTAAGGGTTAAAATTTTTGACCTTGACCTTGGACATGTAACCCACAGAAGATCGGTATCAATGACAGGTACCTACATACCAAACATGAGCATTGTAAGTAAAAAAGTCTGGAAAACTGTTTTTTCAGTGAAATTTTCTAAGTCCAAGGTCCGTAATTTCGTCAAAAATCAGTGGACTGGAACAAAACTCAAACTTGATCTGTAACTCATAGTGCTTGACTTACACACCGAAAATTAGCTCACTATCTGCTAGCGTTTAGAAAAAAAGTCTGGAAAACTGTTTTTTTTTTTTTTTTTTTTTAGTGAAAATTTCGAAGTCTAAGGCCCATAATTTCGTCAAAAATCCGTGGACCGGAACTAAACTCAAACTTGATCTGTAACTCATGGAGGTTGACTTGCACACCAAAAATCAGCTCAATATCTACCAGCGTTTAGAAAAAAAGTCTGGAAAACTGTTTTTTCGGTGAAAATTTCTTAGTCCAAGGCCCGTAATTTCGTAAAAAATCAGTGGAACGTAACGAAACTCGAGCTTGATCTGTAACTCATAGTGGTTGACTTACACACCAAAAACCAGCTCAATATCTGCCAGCGTTTAGAAAAAAAGTCCGGAAAACTGATTTGCGTGCGGACTGACGGACAGACAGATAGACGCACATACTGACTGATGGAGTGCAAACCGAAAGCCTCCTTTGGCTTCGCCGGTAGGGGACTTATTAAAGAAATCCACTTTTAACGATACATGTGTTTACTAAATTTTCTCAAAAAGTTACTTACCAACATTTGCCTCAAACTTATACGCAGATCCGATTCATTGAATTCATATGGGATGTTCCAGCCAAGAGGACCAAACTTGCGTCTCTCCTGTACCATGGCGTGGAAGAAACATAGACCCACCAACATCTTGTGGAAACGCTGGGGCTTAAAGAGAAACCATTTTCATAATAAAGAAAAAATATCTCTTTACCAAACGACAAAATTTCAGACATGAACAAATTGAAAACATTACCAGACAACAAAATTAAATGTATCTAAAAAGATGATGCTGTCTTTGAGCTGTAGAAATGATTGTGGGAAAAGGAGAAAATGCTGGTTTTTCCACAATGTTTTCTAAAGTCCTTTTCCATGGATTCGTTAAAACTCAGCATTGTATGGTCAAGGGTTAAGACAGCCCTGTAAGTTTAGTTCTTTACCAAACACCATAATTTTAGACTTGTCTAAATTCAAAGCTTTGCAAACAACAAATTTGATGTACCTCAAATTATGAGACCTATCTCTAAAAGGGTAGAAAACATTGTTGGAAATGGAGAAAATGCTGGTTACCAGCATTTTTTCCTTTTCCACAATGTTTTCAAAAGGGCTTCTCCCTCAGGGTTGTTAAAACATGGGACTGTTTGGAAAAGAGTTAATACATTGAATATACATACATGTGTCTTTATTATGATTGTTAAAACTTGAGACCGTGTTATAAAGTATTTAAGATATAGAACATACCTTATTACACCCATTGAAAAAGTTCTGGTCAGATATTGGATCATTTAAGAAAGATCTCAGCAGGTTGGATTTAAGTCCCTTTGGCGGTTCATTGGTCATTTTCACACCTGGGAAAGAAAAAAAAAAGACTATATCACAACAGACAATAACAAAAACATTTTCAAATACAACAAAGCTATTTCTTTAATTTCAATGCATGTACAAATATCAGTACATTTTGGTGCAAAGCTTGTGAAATGTATATTATGAAAATAAGAAAAGATTACTTCATCTTAATTGATACTGCAAATAATTAACTCTTTACCAAAGGATAATATTTGACTGGATCAAATTTGCAGATGAAAAATTAACTGTAGGTAAATGATGATTTCTGTCTTTATTAGGGTAGAAAACACTGTGGGAAAAGAAGGAAATGCTGGTTACCAGCATTTTCTCCTTTCCCCACAATGTTTTCAAAAGCCTTCTCCCTTAAGGACAGTCTTAACCCTTTATCAGACAACAAAATTATAGACTTGTTCACATTAAAGGCATTTGCAGACGTAAAATAAATTACTGCTCATGAAAAGATGAACACACTGTCGAAAAAAGAGAAAATACCGGTTGTGTTACCAGCAGTTTCTCCTTTTCTTGTGATAATTTCAAAACCTGTCTTCCTCAGGGTCGTTAAAACACAAGGGATAAACTTACATGTCACTTAATTACATTTCTACACACAATTACCTCTCATCAGATCTGTATGTTTCCATTGAACCACAAACACCATTATTCATAAACCAATTACATTTATAAACATTGAGGAGAAAGGACCCATTGCTTGAGACAACAAAATGATCCTTTTATCATGTTCGTTTCATTAATTACTACGGTATGCACACTCACAACCATTTCATTTACAACATTACAACCTCATTTTCAGATGACCACTTTTGAAAACATGATGGCGGATGGAGAAATTGTCCATCACAAGTAGTTTCTCCTATTGACAAAATATTATCACAATGCATGGTTATAGAAAACCTAATTTTGTGCTGATTATCTACATTTTACCAGGAAGTTTCCAACAGTGGCTTCTGCAAACTCGTTTCAAAATGGAAATGATATCATTCACAGGTAACCTCTGAGTTACCTTTTATCACGCAATCCCCCGTTTTAACAAATTTAGCAAAAAGCCTTTCAAAAACATGGTAAGACAAGGAAAAATGCAGGTTACCAGCATTTTCTCCTTTTCCCACCATGTTTTCAACTCTTCTAACAACAACAACAAAAAAAAAAAATCTCATCATTTAAGCTACATTTGAATTGTCATTTGTTAGTGCTTTCAGTTCAGACAAGACTTAAATTTTGTCGTATGATATAGAGTTTCAGAAACAATACAACTTAAACAAACAATATCCAAAATTATAAAATCCATGCAAAGGGAAACAGCTATCACTAATCACCATCATTACATGTCATGCAGACAAAATATGGGTAAACATTTCATGCAGTCGCACAGCATTTTATTAAAGCAAGGATTGGATCCTTCTTTTTAAATAAGCATGGAATATTGTAAATAACAATGCTAGGGTGTGGATTTTTCATTATCCTGTAATCCATATGTGTTGTACCTGGCAACAACACATAGACCTATTGAATACTGGGAAGATATTTCTTGTAGCAGTTGATGGTATATACATGTATTATGTAGAATGGATAGAAATTTTGAGAACATCATTTCAATGTTGCATGGACAGAGATACTTTTCCAAGAAAATACCAGAGAATTTAAGGTTTATTGTTCATGACAATTACTTTTTTATAACCATTATCATTATCAGAATCATTCACATGAAAGGACAATGACTATCCTACTGGTAAAATGATAATAGATTCAAGAGATTGGAGCACTTCTTCTCATGTCTTGGGCTAAACTGCATAAATCCTTAATAAAGACAACAGGTAAGACACTTTTTACTCCAACATAGGCATCAAAATAATTATGGTTTTTGAGCTTTTAATGTATGCTTCATTAACATTTGATGAACCAGAACTTATCAATAAACTGTCCATAATCAATTCACACATCACCATATACTGATAAATTTTGACCTCTTAATATGGACTATCCTTGAAAACTTTGTATCAATAGAATAAACTGCCAGTACAAAACATTTACACCTTTAACCACATTGTTTTGACACCGAGTCAAACAGTAACCCTTAAACTGCAAATTAAATCATATGAAAATTTCCAGCAAATAGTCAATGAGAAAATATAATATCAAATTCCTTTTCATCTCTTTCATCTCGCCATATCTGAAATTGCAGATTCAAGATCAGACTGCAAGTTCTAAGCAGTCTTACCTTGATCTATGCTGTTGGAATCACATTTAGCAGCCCAAAGGTTATGCCTTAACCCTTTACCACACAATCCTGACTTTCAATGACCCTGAGGATTGCAGCTTTTGAAAACTTTGTGAGAAAAGGAGAAAGTGTGGGTAACCAGCATTTTCTCTTTTTCAAACATTGTTTTCTGTCCTTCTAAATACAAATTTCAATTTTTGATTCTTATTTATTTTGTTGTCTCCAAATGCTTTCATTTTGGATAAGTCAAAATTTTTTCATTTGGTATAGGATTGATCTATGTTAATTTTCCTTATTTCACAATTATGTTTTAAAAGTTGTATATAGCCAACTTGTTTCAGGAGGGAATCATTTAACCCTTCACCTCATGAGAAAAATTTTGACCTGTCTACCTTGAAAGCATTTGCAGATGACAATTTTAATGTGGCTTAAATGATGAAGTTGTCTTTGATAGAGAAGTAAACATTGTGGGAAAAGGATAAAATGCTGGTTACCAGCATTTTCTCCTTTTCCCACAATGTTTTCAAAAGGCTTCTGGAAATTTTGGTAAAGAATTAAGGTGACTTTGATCTGCACAATGTAGATTGAGCATACTTTGAAAACGTTTAAGCCTTTAACCAAAAAGTTCTGTTTTTCCCCACTTTAAAAAAGGCTTTAGAAAACATTGTGGGAAATGAGAAAATGCTGTTATAAACTAGCATTTTCTCCTTTTCTGACAATGTTTTCATCCCTTTTCAAGATAAATCTAATCAATTGTGCAATAAATACAACACAGTTTACAAATGTTTTCAAGATGGAAAAGTGTACATTTCTGTTGTTTGGTAAAAATTTTGATAATCACTTTTGAATGACTTTTCCATTTCTCACAATATTATCAGACCAATACATGCACTCAACACAGTTACTATGATAGGTTATGGATATATAATATATGGAATCCACAATATGAAAATCTATATATAGATATATATACACACATACTAAGTTCTGTATAGGCATTCCAAGGTTAGATATAGAAATGTAAAAATGCAAAGAGACTAATGAATGATAAATGTATAGAAAATGAAATTTGAAAAACAAAGAGACAAACAAGAAAATAATGATTTTAATAATTTGAGCAGAATCTGCTTTTTCAACACTGGTGATCTTAAAAACTTTGATTAAGTAAAGTTTTGCAGACATTACACACTCTATTTGTGAAAGGATTCCTTACACTTTGAGAGATGCATAGTTGTATAACTTAGCATTGAGTAAAATTTCATCTTTTTTTGTCAACAATAAAGATTACAATTAGACTGCATCAATCTTGCATCTATACTGTCCAATAGCTTCAAGGATGCAACATCTGCTTTTTAAAACTAGCTGCAAAATTTATTATTCATTTCTTATCAAAGGATCACAGTAGCAGTTTGCGCCATTTTTACTTCATTGTCTGCAAATGCTTTCACATTGGTCAAGTCTAAAATTGTGTTTTCTGTCAAAGAGCTACAGTAGAAATCACATCTCCATTTAGATGAGTAAAAAGATCAGTTTAATCTTTTACCAAGACAAAATTCTGTTTGCAAATGACAAATAAAATATAGCTTAAATGGTAATTTCTGTCTCTTACAGAGTACAAAAAATTGAACCTTTTCCCACAATGCTTTAAAAATCCTTCTCTTTCAGGGCCATTAAAACTTAAAGAGTTAATTAATTTTTCTATTTGTGTGCTTGTTTGGCCACAAGCTACATATCATATCCATATTCCACTTACCATTTTGTAAGATGGACACTGGAAACTTGTCGGAGGGATAACTTGTGAGCCACAGCCGGAAATTCTCATGGGTCACTTCGGGTCGAATGACCTCCTCGCAAATTTTCTCCAGTTTGGGCATCCAGCTGGTTGCTAAGTGACAGTTCTGTAGTACAACCCAGGTACCATCTGCTATAGCCTTGTCAATCATCTTGGCTGCTATCGGACCCTGAAATGGAAAAACAATTACAGTAAGAGCTCTCTTTATCAGCCACCTCTATTTAACAAGCAACCTGTATTAGCCCTTTACCAAATAATCCCGAATTTTAACAACCCTTCGAAAGACCGCTTCTAAACACATTGTGAGAAAAGGAGATAAATCACTTTCTCCTTTACCCACAATGTTTTCTAAATCAAATTTGAATTCTTAAATCACATTTATTTTGTTGTCTGCAAATGCTTTCAATGTAGACAAGTCTAAAATTTTGTTGTTTGGTAAAGAGTTAAGCAAGCATAACTTCAGTTCCCAGAGAAGGCAATCCTGTTAACCCTGTACCAGAAAATAAAATTTTAGACTGATCCAAATTGAGAACATGTGCAGACAACAATTTTATTGTTGCTCAAATGATGTAATTTTGTTTGACAGAGAAGAAAACATTGTGGGAAAAGGAGAAAATGCTGGTTACCAGCATTTTCTCCTTTTCCCATAATGTTTTCAAAAGGCTGCTTTCTAATGGTCATTTAAAGTCGGGATTGTGTGGTAAAGGGTTTAATATATCTGTATTTAGCAAGCCCCTGTCTATAGCAACCACATTTCAAGTTTCCATAGGTACTTGCTTACAATTGGTCACACTGTATTTCTGACAACGAATACATTCTGAATAAATCATCTCATTTCTAATTCTTTGGGCTATACCCTAAAATAATATTCTATTTCTACTGTCTCAACCAGTCAGACAAACTACACTTGAAATTACAAATTAGATTTGAACTTCAGACCGGTTGGTGAATTGGTGAATGAAGCTCTTGCTTTCAATTTGCAAGTGAAATTTCAGCCATGTTTCCAAACTATTTTTTTTTTTTCAAGACAGTTATTTCTTTAACACTCTACCTGACAACAAAATGTTTAACCCCTCCATATTGCAGGCATATGCAGATGACAAAATAAAATGTGTTTGATTGTTGGGTTTTGTCTGCAACTTCAACATGGAAGATAAACATTGTAAAAATAAGACGAAATGCTAGCTATGAGCATTTTCTTCTTTCCCACAATGTTTTCAAATGCCTTTCTCCACAGGTTCATAAAAACACCTGATTGTTTTGTAATGAGTAAATGTGTACAAAGTATCTTTGAGGTGTACAATCCTCTCTCTTCCAAAAACACATTCAAAATTTAACATATTGAACACTCAATACGTGAAATTGACGTTTTCATTCTGGAACCAAAATTAATGCTATTTTGAGCCTGTTTTGACTAGCATATGTGACAAAGTAATGAAGAGCACAGATCTAAGACCTAGCAGTTTGATTTTGATCTCCACTACCTGAAAAATGAGTTTCACCCCTTACCACACAAAGTTTTGATGACCCTTAGAAAAGAGCCTTTTAAAATTGTGGGAAAAGCAGAAAATGTTGGTAAACAGAATTGTCTCCTTTTTGCACAATAGAAGACACATTCCATCATTTTAGGCACATTAAAGTTATCGTCTGTAAAGGCTCTCAGTTTGTACAAGTCTACATTTTTGTCATGTGGTAAAGAGTTAAATTGTGTCTAGCTTTCTGAGGATGAATCATTTACCCAGAAAACATCTTACCTGTCCTTGTCCAAGGGAAATAGTCTGCACCTGTCCAGAGGCTTGAGTCATACCACGATCTTCAGCAAATTTCAACAGGGCAGCCATAGGATCGGCTCCAGGTGACAACACAAAAATCAATGGTGCACAACAGTTTGAGTCTGCGAAGGAACCAGCCAAGTCAAATGTGGGTGGTTCTATATAGGATTGTCCAAGGTTGTCAATTATAAAGTCCTGAACAGCTGGTACCATCTTATCCGGTCGGAAACAACGTAACACAATCATTTTGTCCATACCCTGGAGAACATCGAATGGTGACGGGTACTTCTCATTCTGTGGTGCCGTGGAGTCGTAAAGCTTCTTCCATAATCCAACGTTTCCCGATACATCTACAAACAAAAATGAAATTATTGTCTTGTTATCTGCTGAAACAAACTGCAGGCAACAGACTTGAAACCCAGACAAATGAGCTTAACCCTTGTCCCCACAGCAATATTTAAGGCTTGTCCGTTTTGTAAGAACACACAATACAAATATTTTTCAGATGATAATTTATGTGCTCGAATAGGTAGAAAACATTGTGGGAAAAGGTGAAAATGCTGGTTACCATCATTTTCTTCTTTTCCAACAATTTTTTCAAAACCTTTCTCCTCCAAAACTGGGAATTTTTTGGTAAAGAGCTAAACAGATAACAAGAACATTTTAGACATGAGGAAAAAAAACCCTAGACATTGCAAACTGTAGTATAAGCCTAAAAATATTGTTCAGTTAAGGTGAAAAGATTATATATTCTGATCTTTTTCTCAGCAATGTTCTAAAAAGTGGCATGTCACAAGACAACCAAGAGCACCCCATACGGATGCCAATGATTGGGTGCAGTTGCTTGATTTTCAGTGAAAGTTCTAGGTTAAAAATGGGACATAACTGTGTCAAAAATACTTTGATGGTTATCTACCTTTGTTGTATGGGTTCCCCTGTTGATAGTTAAGAACTTGTAAGAGTTTGAAAAAAAAAAACCATCGTCAGTAATAATAGAGATGTCAAAGTTTTTCTGCATCGTCAGAACCCAGATGAAGACGACAACACCAAGACTACATTACAACTGTCCCTTGCAAGTGGCAATGTGCTAAATAACCCTTATGGCACCTTTCAAAGCTTACGTTGCCTTTGCGGCCAATGCAGATCACCATCAGAGTGCACAAAACATGCAGTCTGATCTTAATCTGCAATGTCCACTTTGCTGAGACATTCTGGATAAAAGCATCTTTGATAATTCAGTAATCAGAGTTTTTATTCTAGGTTGAAAATAAGCGTTTGGCTTATCTGGTACTGGTTCAACACAATGCCAAGTTTAACGACCCTTCAAAAGAAGACTTTTGTAAACATTGTGGAAACAGGTGAAATGCTGGTAAACAACACTGTCTCCTTTCCCATGATGTTTTCTGCCCTTCCAAAGACAAATTTCAATTCTTTAGTCTCATTTATTTTGTCGTCTGCATTTACTTCCAATAATGACATGTCTATCGTTTTGTCGTTTCGCAAAGAGTTGATAAGAAATCTTACGTTCATGAAATCCTTTCAGGCAAGAGAGGTTGGTTGCCCTGACTACTTCACCCCATGACTTGTCACTTAACCACTCGGGGGCAGGATTTGGGTAGGGGTTTTCTAAGGCTACACCTCCAGTCAGAAGGAATCTCCAGACATCCTCATCCACTCTGCCCCTATAGATGTACAAAAAAAAATTTATAGGTGTGTATAAAGAACTCTCGCAAGTTATAGTGCAAGGAATAAAATTTGTCTGTGCATGGACAGATTGAATTTCGTGGTTTTTGTGAGGCCAACGAAACACTTCTGTAGTAATTTAATATTAACAATGGATTTAAAATTTGGAATAATGTATTGCCAACTTCATTTAACCTGAGCTTGACCTTTATGCTGAATATTTAGGTGGGCAAATAAATAGAACTCCGACTACTGTTCTGGAAGTTATATATACACAGGAAAGTACAGGTTAGCAATTTAATTCGTGCATTCAGTATGAAATATTTCTTTGACCATTTGGGACATATGCCAAAGGCAGCCTTGTGCGATGCCGAGGATAAAAATAGAATCTTAATTTATGTAAATGATGTTGACCTGGGTCAGGTTAAATGAAGAAGGTAATAATGATCATTCAATTTTTATGGCCTCGTGTTCACTAATGACTGATACTCATGAAACCAAACACATCCATTGATGTAGGGTTTTAAGTGCATGTTAAAAAAAAAAAAAACCCAATGAGCAGTGCTCTGTGAAAAGGGGGTTTACTGCCTCTTCCCAGTGTATGATACCAGGCAAGGTGTCATTTACCAAGGATCCATTTTGTCAAAAAACCAACCAAATCATGATATAGAATGGTCCTTTGACATGCACAAATTTTACCTTTACCAAAAAAGTTTGGAATCAGGTCTGACATTGGTGGATAGTTTTTGCAGATGCATTAAAAAACCTTTTCACAGAACAGAACCCATATATTTGTTAATCAAGCAGACTGGTACATTAGAATCACTTAAGTTTCCCCAGCTAGTTTTAGCATTACAACCATGAAGCAACTTTGCTATATAAGAAAGCTTGGAAAAAGGAAATGTGATTTGTTCAGAGTTTATTCTGTAATTCTGTAAAAAATAAAAATTTACTTAAAGATTTGAAATGCAGTTTAGTTGCAACTTTATCACGAAACTGGTGTTTTTTAACTTTTTACCAAACAACAAATTCTTAGGTATGTCCAAACTGAACACAGTTTCAGATGACAGAATAAATGAGACTCAAAAGTTGAATTTTGTTGTTGAAAGGACAGAAAACATTGTTGGATAAAGGAAAAAAAATGCTGGTTACCAGCATTTTCTCCTTTTCTCACATTGTTTTCATAAGCCTTCTCCTTCAGGGTGGTAAAAAGTCTGAATTGTATGGTACAGGGTTAAAGCTTCTTCAGTGACTCAGAATGCTAAATCAATGAAATGGACATCAAGTAAGAAATGACCCAGTGACCGTATTCACCAACCATTTTTCTTAAGAACGTTCTTAGTTTTTATGTCTTGGATTTTCTGAATTTGAAAGTAACACAACTTCTGATTGGCTAAACCGTTTTCCAAATGGTTAAGTCTTTCAAATTCAAATTTAGAAAATTCTGAGGAATATAATTATGGTTGGTGAATATGGACCCAGGGTTTTTTTTTTAATTGGTGTTGTACCTGATTTTCAACACGTTTTCAGGTATATATCAACAACAGTTCACTTATTCATGTTTCTTCACAACATTCTATGGAGGTGATTCTCTTTGCACAACGCGCATGGTATTTATTTGCACACAACACAATAAATGTGACTCAAAAATTAAAATTCCTTTTTGGGAGTATGAAAAATCATTGTGGGAAAAGGAGAAAATGCTGGTTAACAGCATTTTCTCTTTTTCCCACAATGTTTACAACGGCCTTCCTGTTTAGGGTCATTAAAACTCTGGAGATTGCATGGCAAAGCATGAACCATTGTTGCAGTGTTTATTTTACAGTCTGTTTACCATGGCATATAATCAACAATCTAAATGCTAAGTTCGTCCTTGCAAGAAATACTTGGGTACTATACAACTAGCAAACTACATCTAGCTGGCACCCAAGACAAATTCTCTACTTGCACACACAATCTTTCTACATATCTACCGGTACACAGCCAGAAACCAGGTTGAAGCAATAACAACAAGAGCACCACATGCAGGTGCCAAAGCTTGGCTGCAGGTACTTGATTTTCAGTGAAAGTATTAAGTTGAAAAAGGGTCATAACTGTGTCAAAAATACTTTGATGGCTACTTGCCCTTGTTGTATAGGTTCCACTTTTCATAGTTAACAACTTGTCCAAGTTTGCAGTAAATATCTACAGTGATAACAAAGATATTGTAAAATGTCTAAGTTTTTGCACCAAGACAACAATGCAGATGCAGACGACAGGACTACTGCAATAACTCCATATTTTCTTCATAAACAGCCAAGCTGAAAATCAGGTTTACACATTGAATTTTTTGACAGGTTAATTTCAGATTCAAAATACTAAACTTTTCAAGTAAACAATAGGAAAAGTATTATGGTAGAAAAAAAAAGAGCCATGAAGGCCCTGTATCTCTCCACTGACCAATAAAACAAAATGAACCTTCATTTGCATGGACCATGACAATGATCCATCAGAAGCCCTCTTGTTAAAAAAAAAGGCCATTTCTCCTGTAATTTCCACATGTTTTCATGTACTAATCTTTGAATAATACCTATTTTGCAAATAGTGTAAATCATGAAACAATCTATTGTGGGAATCTTTTTATAGGCTGAACAAAAAAATTGTATCTACAATTTTATGAACAGAGTGGGAGATATAATGAATCCCCTCTGTCACAGAAGCTGAAGCAGACAGGATTTAACCACACACTATAAAACCATATTGTCTATAAAATTTTCATCTTGACTGCCACCTTATGTCAGATCTGGTAACCAGCATTTTCTCCTTTTCTAACAATGTTTTCTACTCATTTACATACAAACCCAATCCTATGAGTCACTCTTAACTTGTTGTCTGTAGCTAATTCCTAATGAACAAGTCTGAAATTTTTTCATCCTAAAGAACAAAATTTTAGACAAGTCCTAAGTGAAAGCATTGCAGACAATGATATAATTGTGAAACAAAAAGTGTTTTTTTTTCTTCATAGAAAGGTAGAAAACATTGTGATTTACCTACATTTTCTCTCTTTTCCACATTGATGTCAAAAGTCTCAACCTGACTGGTCGTTAATACTTGGGATTGTGTAGTAAATGTTTAAATCACAAAATACTCTTGGCAAAAGGTACTATGGTTTTAAAGGAGGGAATCCAGCAAATTCATCTAAAATCTAGCCCACTACTTACTTAGTTGTTCTAAATGGGACAAAAATAGGCAAAACATTATTGCAGCATTTAAAGAAAAAACGCCATGCAGTCTAAACATAGAATTTAATATGTAAAGCTCATCTAGTAGCAAGAATTAATAATTACCCAGTATTGCATGAGGCACTTTCTTCTTATGCCATAAATTTTTTATGTATTCAATTCAAGTTCTCATAAATTTTGCCACACAGGAAAGAGCATAAGCCGTTAAATGGGCCATTATTCCCAATAAATCTAAATTCTATTTGAACAGCCTTTAAATCTTTACCAAATGACAATATTTTAGACTGGTACAAATTGAAAGCATTTGGAGATGACAACTGAAACATTGCTCAAATGGTGAGATTTGTCAGTGATAAAATAGAAAACATTGTGGGTAAATGACAAAATTCTGGCAACCAGCATTTTCTCCTTTTCCCACAATACATTATTTTCAAAAGCCTTTTATCCCAGGGTCTTTAAAAGCCAGGATTGTTTGGTAAAGGATTAAAAGGTAGAAACATTTTTGGAAAAGGAGAACGCTGGTCAGCAGCAATTTCTCCTTATCCCATGATGTTCTCAAACTTATTTTTTCCAGGGTGGTATACATAAGGGATCACTGAGTAAAGAGTCAAATCTGGGGTTCTATATACAAACAACTAATAAAAATCTTCCATAATACATTAATATTTCTAGATTACTGAAGAGCCGAAATGTTTGGATCCTGGTTCTCAAAGGCCGACAATTTTAACCCTTAGGCTGCTAAGCATGACTCAAGAACTTTTTGTGGACAGTGTAGATCAAGATCAGATTGCACATTCTGTGCAGAATGTGCAGTCTGATCTTGGATCTACACTGTCTGACAAGGAGATATTTCTCCCTCAAAAAATAACTTTGAAATAGCAACCTTTTGGGTTTTTCCTAATAACTTGGAAGATAGAATTTAAACCTATTCAGCAGCATGATGATTAAGTGCTACTGCTAGATATATAAATTTCTTGATACAACAGGTCTTCATGTGGTTTACAAAACTTTGTTGCCTTATGGCAGTTTAGATCAAGACTATATCAAAAGGAAAATGCAGTCTGATCTTGGATTCTCACATTTATTTCCATAGGTATCTTAGGAACAGTGTTGCAAAATGCTTTATTTCTGTAATCTTTCCTAATTGAAGATCTTCATTTTTTTATGTACTGGGAACACAATCACTTTTTTTTGTTAATTAAAGTCAAATATTCATTCAGTCTTTACCAGACAACATCACTGGAGACTTGTTGGTGTTGAAAGTATTTGTAGATGGAGTATGTTTTAGAAAGGGTAGCAAGTATTGTGGGGAAAGGAGAAAATCCTGGTTTCCAGCATTGTTACCAGCATTGTCACCAGCATTTTCTCCAATTCAAACAACATCTTCAACAGCATTTTTTCTTAGTTGTTGGAACTTAGCTCGTTTAATAAACAATTAAACAATTACGAAATAAAACTGAGGCAAAAATAACCTCCCTTTTTTGTTCCTGTATCGATAGGCAATCTCTTACAAGAACAACTTTTAACCAAAATTAGAAAAATAGCTAAAATTAAAATCAATCTAACTGTTGAATAATTTGAAACCTATATTGTACGATATGGTTTTTTTGTTAGCCTTTGAGAATCAGGGTAACTGTATGCTAAAAATAGAACAAGATGAAAGCCAAGACTTACACCGCTGGGTTATGTCTGATTCAAACACAATGTTATTATTAGTAATTATTAGTGCATGTTATGTGTACTTGTTCTTTAACCTTTACAGCTAAAAACACATCTGTATTTTCCTTTTGCAGATAGTGTAGATCAAGATCAGACAGCACATAACATGTACTCTGATCTTGATCTTCACTTTCTGCTACTTTGTGACATATTCTGGCCTAAACAACCTTTAAATTACAAGTTTTCAGATGTTTTCCCATCAAGTGAAAAAATAACTTTATTCATTTTGGTGCTCCAAGGGTTAAAGCCATATACTCTTTACGAAACAACAAACTTTTAGACATGTCCAAATTGTACAGCATTTACAAACAACACAGTCAATTTGGATCAAACTGGATTTGTTCTTCAAAGGGTAGCAAAGACTGTGAGAGCGGGAGAAAATATTTTGTAACCAGCATTTTTTCCTTTTTCCAAAATGTTTTTAAAGGCCTCTTTCCTCAGGGCCATCAACCCTTTACCACACAATGATGCCTTTTAACGCCCCTGAAGAAGAGGCCTTTTGAAAACATTGTGGGAAAAGGAGAAAATGCTGGTAACCAGCATTTTCTCCTTTTCCCACAAAGTTTTCTACCCTATCAAAGAAAAGTTGCGTCATTTGAGCCACTATGAAATTGTCGTCTGCAAATGCTTTCAATTTGGATAGGTCTTAAATTTTGCCGTGTGGTAAAGGGTTAAAACACAGGATTGTCTGGTAAAGGATTAGATAACGTAACCATATTTTCTTAACGCTTAATGCACCTTTCATAGCTATAGTTGTCTTTTTGGCCAGTGTAGATCAAGATCAGACATTACAGAATGTGTAGTCTGAACTTTGATCTATAATGTCTGATTTGCACAAACACTATAGACAAAAGCAACCGTGATCTTCAAATTATTTAGATCTTAATTCTAAATTGAGATGTCTATTAGATTTATTCAGTGCTCTAAAAGGTAACCATCCAAATATGAATGAGCCATGCTCTGTGAAAAGGGGATTTAATGCATCTGCAGAAATTATCAAACTATTTCAGCCTGCACAGTTTGGGCAGGCTAATCTGGGTTGATACTTTTTGTTATTGGTCAATTTTCTGCATAAAGGACTAGTCTACTTCATGACTCAGTCAGTTGTTACCCAAACTGGATGTTATGTATCTTTTATTAAGTGATGACTTACTTCAGAAATGCATAGGTGTAAAGGAGGTGCTTTAAATTACCCTTTTGCCAGAGCCACATCCAAATCATATAATCTTTTGTAGACAAATTCATTGCAGGAAAATCATATAAACAAGTTTGGTGATGGGTCCAACTTTCTCCAATAAAATTCAAATTCAATCACATCAGTTTAAATGTGAAGAAAACTTACTGTTTCTTTGAAAATCTAAACAAAGTGCATTTTATCAAACTTAGTATGATGAAATTTCATAACAATATAGCAGTTTAAAAGTGATCAAAAATAATAAAAAAAAAATAAGAGTGCTTTTTTACAATAACATCAATGGCAACATCAAAATTCAACAGAATAATAACACCACCAGGTTTAAAAGAGCTACTTTCAATCTCAGTTGAGGTACAAAATAGCTCCAGTAACTTCCACTATCAGTATAGTTTTTCATATACTTGCATGATTATAAGCACTGTAACTTCTTTTCTTGCATACTGAAAAATGCATGTAAGTCAGTTGTAATGGGGCCATGCTCTTGCAAAAGAGGACTTAATGCATCTCCATGATGCATTATATAAAGCAAGCCATCACATAACTATGAATCTATAAAATCCATTTTTTCTGACAACCAACTGGAATCAGAGGTACTATCGTCCTTAGACAAGCAGAAAATTTACTAAAAGCAAAAACTTTCGACTCAGATCAGCCTACGCATACATCGCAGGCCAACATGGGTTGATACTTTTTGCAAATGCAATAAGCCCCCTTTTCACATAGCATGGTTCAAATCATTATTTGATGAAATACTTTTTGCCATTGATTGTAGCAGATAAAGCTCTACTTACTGTCCCTTCAGGATGTTGACACAGAGCACAAAGGAGAACAAGAGTTTGTCCTTCTCAAATAGTGATCGGCAGACATTTCTGTAAATACTGTTGGTAAAATGGTCATTCAGGTTGAAAATTCTCTCTTCTAACTCAGCAGAGGGCGTACTGTTAATGATGGACTGAAATATACAACAAAAGTAAGTTACTGAGATGAACTCATCTCTCCTTGCAAAGAATCATACATCTACATTAAGTTTTCTCCATACCCTTTTTACTTTCATTAATTTTAACTCGTTATCACATGACAAAAATGTAAACTTTTCCAAACTGAAAGCATTTGCAGACGGCAATAAAAAAGAGGCTCAATTGATGATACTTGTTTCTGATATGATGGAAAACATTGTGGGAAATAGAGAAAATGCTGGGTACCAGCCTACTTCTTTTCATACAATGTTTTCAAAGGCCTATTCCTAAGGGTCACTAAAACTCTGGATTGTGTGGTAAAGGTTTCAACTCTTTACCAAATAATCCCAAGTTTTAACAATAAAGAGGTAAAAGGCTTTTTAAAAACACTGTGGGAAAAGGAGAAAATCCTGATCACAATGTCTTCTATCCTCCCAAAGGCATGTCCCATCATTTGACCCACATTTCATTTTGTGATATGGGTTGCAACACGCGAAAAGGGGCATTCAGACATTTGCGTAAAGTGTCGTCTCCGATCAGCCTGCGCAGTCCGCGCAGGCTAATCCGCGATGGCACTTTACGACTACATTAGATTCTTTCCTACAGTAGACATGTATGAAACAGAAAATTACATAAAAACAGAAAGTGTTGTTTCGGATTAGCCAGCGCGGACTGCGCAGGCTGATCCGAGACGACACTTTACGCAAATGTCTGAATGCCCCTTTTCACGTGTTGCAACCCATACGCAAATGCTTTCAATTCGGACGAGTATTACTTTAACTGTTTGTGAAGGCTTAATAGTGATTGGAGCCTTAGACTTGGAAAAAAGTGTTGTGCATACAGGTTAACCCTTTACCACACAATCCCGACTTTTAAAGACCCTGAGAAAGAAGTCTTTTGAAAACATTGTGGGAAAAGGAGAAAATGCTGGTAACCAGCATTTTCTCCTTTTCCCATAATGTTTTCTACCCTTCAAAAAGCAAATTTTAATTTTTCAGTGACATTCATTTTGTCCTCTGCTAATGCTTTCAATTTGGACAAGTCTGCACTATTTCGTTTGGTGAAGAGTACAGAATACTGAGGAACATACTGACAGATGCATTGCCTAATGTGATGTAACAGAATCACTGTTGAGAAAACATGGGTCACCAAGTAGTAATGAATTAACCTACTACCAAACAATGTTCTCATGACTCCAAGGAAGAAGGTTCTTGAAAACATTGTAGTTAATGCAGAAAATACTGGTTATCAGCATTTACTCCATATTGCCCAACGTATTTAACACTTACATAGACAAATGCAGCATTTTATCTTTATTTAACCCTTCACTGATCCCAAGTTTTTACGATTCTGAGAATGAACCCTTTTCAAAACACTGTGGGAAAAGGAGAAAATGCTGGTTACTACCCTATCAAAGATAATTTCCATCATTTGAAGCACATAAAAAATGTGATCTCCGAATGCTTTCAGTTTGAACAAGTCTACATTTTTGTCATGTGGTAAAGGGTTAAACAGTGGGCTGCAAATCCTTCTGATGAAGACAACTCTAAGACTTTGTCATCCAGCATAAAATTAATGGTTTTGATACAAGACAGAACACTCAAATCATCCTACCTGTAAGTACAGATTGATAAACCAAGTCAGAGAGTACTGGTACATAGGTTCAATGTTGGCCAAGTCGGAGATACAGAAGAAGAGAATGGAGGAATGGACGGCTACGGGCTTGTAACCGTTCCTCGTCTCATCAATCATCTTCTCTGTGGCTTCTGCAATTTCTTGTTTAGCTGCAATCTCCTGTGCCAGCGCCTTTGAGGAGGATAAAACTTTGATAGCTGTCTCGTCTTCTAAGATGTTACCCTGAAAAACAGATTTAGAATAAATATGTTGCAGATTCTATCCTGGGAAAGGAGATATTTGAATATGGTTCTCACAGTTTGTTTGTTTGTATTGGAGTTTTATGCTGTTTTGACAGCTTAGATCATATCACAACGGTCAGTTCACCAATGCATGTGTTTCCTTTCTCACTCCAGAACTGACACAACTATCTTTCTAAGTCACTGACTACTTTTCTAACATGTTCAGAGGTGAGAGGCAAACAATTGCTGGAAAGAAAGTTTGCCTAAACAGGGTATCAAACCCACAACCACAAGGTCAGGTGTCAGATACACTAACCACTGAGCTACCCTGGCGGGCGGTTCTCACAGTAATACAACAAATCTTTTAATTACATTTCATCACACATGTAAATGATTACTCTGTTTAAAACAATTTTTCTTGACTCTTCACTGCACAATCTGGAGGTTTAACAACCCCAAGGAAGAAGGCTTTTGAAAACATTGTGGGAAACGGAGAAAATGCTGGTAACCTGCATTTTCTCCTTTTCCCATAATGTTGTCTTCCACTTAGAGAAAGATGCTATTACTTCACTAACATTTAGTTGTTTGCAAATGAAATACTATCAATTTGGACAATCCATGTTGTGGTAACAAGACAGTAAAATGTTATTCAAAGGATTGTAGAACTTTACAATGTAGGATTCTGCTGCAAGTGATGATTTCAGTATTAGTGTACCAAAAAGACTACTTTGATACAGTCAAATTTCTGTCAGTGGTCTCCTTTAATAAGCAGCAAAACTATATTAAAAAGCCAGATAGGTGCTGTCCCCAATAAGTCTTTTATAACTGAGTTCTATTAAGCAGCTAACTGCCTTTAGCAGCCACAACTTAAGTTTCCCTTGAGTGGCTGCTTAACCCTTAACCTTTGCATTCTGATATCTAGTATACTTTGTTTGATACTGTATGATTTTTTCCAATGAAAAGAAGTTTGAAATTGCAGTATTTGTGTTTTTACTATTTGCTAGGTAAATTCACTGACTTATCTAGTAGCATGAGGAATAAAAGGTTAAATAAATGATATCTACCAAATAAACCTTTCCTAAACAACAAATTTTGAACATTTCCAAATTCTAAGCATTTGCAAAGTACAACTTTGAAATTAGTACAAATGAGCTGAGGTTCTCTGATAGAGTAGAAAACGTGGGAAAAGGAGGAATTGCTTGTAACAAGCAATTTCTCCTTTTCCCACAATCTTTTCACAGGCTTTCTTCTCCAAGGTCATTGAAATGTGGAATTGTTTGGTAAAAGGATAAATGTATTTACATGGGACAACATTTACTTGTGTTAATCAGCTTTGGGATAAATTGTTGTCTAATATTTTACCTGTGAAGAAGACAAAACCTCCAAAATTTTGTCTTCAATTTCTTTGAGTTGTTTCTGATTGGCAGCACTCTCCAAGATCAGTTCATTTTTCTTCTCCTCCAGTTCTGGTTTCTCTTTGGCTGCTACAATACCCAACAGCTGGTCTTCAAGACCTTGTGGGGTGATCATAAAGTTCACAAGACATACCTAGGTGAAAAAAGATAAATCATTGTACGGTGATCATACAGTTTACAAAACATACCTTTACAAAACATAACTTCATTCACTGAAGGGTGACAATGAAGTTCACAAGATATGTCTGTGTACAATTATTTTCATTCAATGTAGGAATAATCATAAATTGCTTTTTATAAATTTTCTCTATGTCCAAGGACCAATCTGCCTCAGGACCTAGGCGACAGTTAGAAGAAATGAATTTTATAGATCCCTAAAAATGTCATGACTTACTTGGTTTAATACATCATGAAGATGCATTAAATTCCCTTTTGCCACAGCATGGCTAATAATATATAAGTTACAAGGATGGTTGTCTGCTGCAACTTTGTTTAGCAGTAACAAGTTTCACTGTTTCCTTCATAACTCATAAGACTAAAGATCGCCTTTGAATAAGATCAAGATAATAACTTAACCCTTTACCACATGACAAAATAAATGTGGCTTAAATGATGGGATTTGATGGGATAGGGCAGGAAACATTATGGAAAAAGGAGAAAATGCTTGTTACCAACATTTTCTTCTATTCCCACAATATTTTCGAAAGTCCTCTTTCTTGAGTCATTCAAACTCACGATTTCATGGTAAAGGGTTTTACTGTACAAAAGCCCCTTACCTTCACAGCAATTTCAGGTAGGTAGTGTGGGTTACGCAGAGAGGTGGTAATGTACAGTTTAAAATCAGGTGAATATTCTATAACATTGTCTCCCAGCTTAATGTAGTCCACGCCCTGCTGTCTGAATGTCAGCTTCTGTAAGACTGGTTCCAGCACAGGGTCCAACTCCTCCCCAACATTTTCAATCAGAATCGGGTAACCAAACTGAATGGCATTTTCAAGAGATCTCAAGTAGTTAGAATCAGATAGCTTCAGAATGCCCACTTTATTATTTCTCTCCAAGTTCTTGACCCATTTGTTGGCCTGACCCTGGGGGTCTATCATCAGGGGCCAACGTCGGGAGTTATATACAATTATACCATTGTCAATACTGAAGTTGTCAACGGGTAAACCTGCAATGTTCCAGGCACGGATCTTGACTGGTTCACCGAGTGTAACATTTAGAGAAAAGGTCTTGGAGCATGGAATCTCTTTCAGTTGGCACTCCTTCAGCCATTCTGATGTTACATCCTGCAACAATGTGGAAAAAGACAAAATTCTAAGTATTTTATAAACCATTACCAAACAACCCTTAGGTAGAAGGTTTTTTGAAACATTTTGGGAAAAGGAGAAAATGCTGGTTAGCAGCATTTTCTACTTGTCCCAAAATGTTTTCTCTTCTATTTCAGACACAAGATCCATCGTTTTTGCCACATTAAATTTCTAATCTGCAAATGCTTACAATTTGGACAATACCAATTTTTGTCATTTGGTAAAGAGTTAAATATCAAAACTAAAGATCTTCTAGTCTTAGATTTTAACAACAGAATTGAACCAAGAACTGTATACCACTCTCCTTTACTTTTGGACCTAGCCAAAATTAGCTGTCTGACTGGCTGAAGCTTTTTCTTGTCTCAGCTAATCACAAATCAGGCATCTAGTTTTGGAACTTGGTAACAAGAGTTGACAAATTCTTTGAATAATGATTCATATAAAATATAACCATTTGATTTGTTTTAAACATCGCCATCTGAGAAACAATCTTTTTCTGGTTTTGCAGCACCGTACTTCTGAACACCTTGTGATAGGTACTTTCACATTTTATGTATCAAACATGCTTTTTGATTACCTCTATCTTACACCAAAGTGTTCACAAAAGAAAATTACTTTTGTAACTTTTACAAGATAGTGCTACATCTAAAATTAAATGTATGGATGCTATTTTTTTTTGTAGCATCGACAAGTGTCTTTTAGCATGCATGATAGGCAATGTAGTAACAAAAGTGAACAATAAGTATGAGAAGATACAACTAAAAATAGCATGTATGTCAATTATCTAAGAAATCAATCCTCACATTTCTGAAGTCAACTGTAAAAGCTCCGAGATATGCAACCACACCAGACGACAATAAAACATCTCCTGTTATGTTGATAAACTGTTCTCCGAGTCTAGAGGCTTCGTTAGTCCATCTGTCTTTCTCTCCGCCAAGTCCGCCGATCAGTTTTTCTGCTCTGTCCAGTTTTTTCGAACACAGGTCAATATTGTCTTCAAGTTCTTTCTTCTTTTTAGTCATGGCCTCAAATTCATCATTTAGAGCTTGTAGCTTGTCTGTTACCTGTAAATTGTCAATGAAAATTTCTAGAGTACATCACCACATCTGATTTTGGTTTTGCTACGAATGTCTACTGAATGTGTGCAAATTATCTCTCTGCCAAGCAACAAAAATTTTAAACCAGTCCAAATTGAAAGCATGTGCAGATGACAAATTTAAAACTGTAGATGATGCTAACTAACAAAAACCCCACATCTCTCATCAATACAATACATTGGATTCAAAAATATTGTGGGGAAAGGAGCATTACCAACCAATTACTTCTTTCCAACAATGTTTTCAATGACACTGAATATAGGATTTTTTCCTTTCTTTCAGATTTGATACTTCAGTACTTTGAATAGTTTGCAATGTTCTATGTAGCTCTAACTATTAGCTTATACAGAAATTATTTTATTACCTCTTTGAGTTGTGCTCTCTTTTCATTCAGTTTGTCCATTTGTACACTGAGCTCTCCCTCAGCCTCTGCCAGTTTAATTTTCTTTGGTGCGACAACTTTGGCAACTTTATCATAAATGTCCATTGCTCTGACCCATCTACACAGACCTTCACAAGCTGTAGAGGCATTCTTGATGAGGGCAGGGTCAAACTCAGGATTTGAAACATACCTATAGATGTAAATTGAGAAAATATGAGCGTACATGAGAAGAGAGAGAAAAAGTTATGAAACATTTTGTATAGGTTGATGTTTCCAGGTATCTAACTCATCATGACTTATAACGAACCTGAGGCTAAATATTGCATCACTTGACAAAGTCACTGGATCTAAATTACAGATTGAGGCCTTCACCATATTTCAGATAAGAATGAAAATCTAACACCTGAGCTATTGGGGCTGGCTAAAAGACTTTGGTCACTTGGTTGATTTTTGTTTATTTATCATCACCACCCCAGGGTGCTCAAATAGGCGATGCCCCCAGAAGACTTTCTAACTGGGTAGGCGCACAATACAGGACAAAACCCATTGTAAGAAACGACTAGTTCTTAAACATGCTCTATGTTTAGCACTTGGGTTTACTGACTCATGAAAGAGCCTTTTCTTTAGTACTGTGGAGAATAGAAACCACACCCTTAAGTATCCCGAAATATGACATTCTCGATCCTCATGCCCAACCAACTGAACTATTGGGGCTGGCGGAGTGACGATGATGGTGATGACTTTGTAGGATTAAGATCCCTCCGTGCTCTAGGCATATATGGTATGGACCATAAGACAGAAGGAATCAGATACAAGGAGACCTAGGTACAAGGCCCTAGCTCTTCTTCGAACAGACCTCCTTGGTTCTTTAACATGCCCGGTGTAAAGCACCTATATGTACGAGGCATATCTCTGGGTCTCCAATCAGTTCACCTCTGGTTGGATGTGAAGCACAAGGTGTCTAAGAAGGGTCCTGGTCAGACCAGATAACAGACCTCAGACCTCAGGATTGATAGTCCAGCAGAATGAAAGGCTCTGATTTTTTCTAAATACAAACAGCATAACAATCTTTACTAAGCTCATCTGCATACTGTGAACCAAACATAAAGGGAGGTAATCATGTGGACCACAAGTAACTTACTTGTCTCTGATCTTTTTAATGATGGCAGGAGGGATGTTGTCTTTATCATAGCCCTTCAGTTTTTCCAGAAATTTGAAATCACTGAGCACTTTAAGGGATGGCCCCCAGAAATCTTCTATCATCTTTCCTCCACCACTAGGGTCGGGTTTTCTCTCGGCTTTCACACTTAACATCACACAGATAGACTCCATGACCAGTTTAACAGCTGCTGGAGGGTTCTGCCAAGAAATGAATAAAATATAAATATATTATTCTTTCCGGTGGTTTATTGAGAAATAGCGCTGGAATGTTTTTCGATACTTCATGGTTATGACTAGTGAAAATACCCATTTTATTTTCTAACTCTTCAATTGAAGGTAGAAACAGTATTTCCTGCACACTAGTGGCCTAGGTAAAATGTGCATGTCACTCAACCAGATGAACACTGCGCCACTCATGAAAATATAACTGATGATGTTTACTCAAATAAATTTCGATCCATCACCAAAAAACCAAATATCCTCTATTTCTCTAAAGTGAGAAAATGTGTCTTCAACCAGTTCATTTTTTTTTTTAACATTTCCTCATATCCTGCGGCATGGTTCTTTAAACAAAACATTTAGGAAAAAGCATTTTTCTTTTGCATCATTGTTCTTATATATGAGCGGCACTCTGGCAAAGGGATTTAATAGATCTCAGTGATGCATTATCCCAAGCCTGTCATCATATAATTATAGTTCCATGAAATCCATTTTGTCTAACAACCAACTGAATAATGAAGTAGGCTGGTTCTTTGACATGCAGAAGTAAGACCACCTGCAAAAGTTACCCAAGCAGCCTGCGCAAGCACCACTCATATGTTAATGTTTTAGTTGTTTTTCAGCAAATTTGTTACAGGAGAAAATTAGTAAACTTTTCAACAAAGGATCTATTGAAATGCTGCTTGATTTCGTACCTTCATAGACTTGACCAAGGTGATATCCTGTGGTTTCAGTGTGTTCAGTGCATGAATGGCTGCCTCCAGTGCTGGGATAGCTTCAGCTAGGTCACTCTCACACTCATCTTTAATGGCTTGTGCAGCAGCAGCAGCTTCATTTGCAATGGCTTCATCAGCGGCCACCACCTACAATGTATACAGATTGTTTGTTTAGTGTTCCATGCTAATTTAACTCTTTACCATTCATAAAAATTTTAGGTTTGCCCAAATTGAGAGCATTTGCAAGATGCCAAAACAAAATTGACTCAAAAATTAAAATCTGTTTTCAGACGGGTAGAAAACTGTATAGCACTTGCAAAGAAAACTGTAGACTCATGTATAGGTGCACTGGCTGCCATTACATACCTGAAATACTTTATAACCCTTTGCCAAACAATGCCAACTTTTAATTATCCTGATGAAAAAGGCTTCTGAAAATACTGTGAGAAAAGGAAAGAAGAGCACCACATACAGGAGCCAACACCGGGCTGCAAGTACTTGATTTTAAGTGAAAATTCCATGTCAAAAAAGAGGCATAACAGTGTCAAACATACTTTGATGGTTACCTGCCCCTGTTGTATGAGTTTCACTCTTAATAGTGAACAACTTGTCCAAGGCTGAAGTCAATATCTTCAGTAATACCAGAGATATTACAAATTGTCAAAGTTTTAACACAACAATGCAGACGACAACAACCGACGCCAGGGCTACAACAATTACTTGACATTTTTTTCGAAAACAGCAGAGCTAAAAATGCTGGTTACCAATTGTCCAATTTAAAAGCATTTGCAGATGACAAGAATGCAGCCCATATCATATTTTTATTTTTGAAAGCGTTGAAAGCAATGTGGCTAGCATTTTCTCTTTTTACCACAATGTTTTCTATTCAAACATTGCGACACAAAAAATCAGTTTATAACTTACTTCTTTCTTTGCTTCAACTTCTACAGTATCCTGTTCAATTTTGATCATTAGTTTTTCAGTTTCTGCCGATGTTTTGATCAGTTCAGGCTGCAGGTCCTGTAACTCTTTCTGCATCACCGATACTTGGGATGCAGCAAACTCCAGTTTTTCTAATCCTGTCAGGTATCTGTTTCTCAGCATGGTAATAGCATCTCGCTTGATTCCCAGCAGTTTTTTGAATGTCAAGATCAGTTCTAGATAAGATGTGGGTGTGACATAGTTATGTCGTCGTAACATCTCATAAAACCTGCAAAAATATTGAATTGATTGCCAAGTGGGATATATTGAGAAACTTTGCATTAATAGAAATTCATCATCATATTTGTGTTTCTTCACCCCTAACTACACAATCCCAAGTTTTAATGGCTGTGAGGAAGAAGCCTTCTGAAAACATTGTGGAAAAAGAAGAAACTGGTAACCAGCATTTTCTCCTTTACCCAAAATGTTTTCTATACTATAAAAGACAAGTTCCGCCATTTGAGCCATCTTTAACATGTTGTCTGCAAAAATTCCCATGTGGACAAGTCTAGCATTTTGAAACATTTGGTAAAGAGTTAAAATGAATATAGATACATCATTATAGTAGATTCCTCCAACCTATGGAGCACTCTCAAATGAGATGTATCTAAACAATTCTATAAAATTCAAGTAGTTACAAACAGTTTCAATGAAACAGAAATTTGAACAAGAATATTTCCACAGATTTATAAGACAATAGGGGAGATAACTTACCTATCAGACAGGGTAAAGACACTTTCATGGAACACTTTACACATACTGACGACACCTGCTCTAATGTTGTCCTCCAACTCTACCTCTTCTAGAAATTTATTGGCTACCATTTCCAGGGCATCAGAGGGCCAAATCTGTCCACAAACAATAAAGAGTTTAAAACTTTAACCCTCTACCACAATCCCCAGTTTTTTAATGACCCCGAGAAAATATTGTGAGACAAGAGAAAATGTTGGTCACCAGCATTTTCGAGTTTTCCTACAATGTTTTCTACCTATTCATCAACAAGTTATATCATTTGAAAAACATTTAAATTGTTGTCTGCAAATCCAATGAAAATGAGTCTAAAATTTTGCTGTGTGGTAAACGGTTAACAGAATTATAAAGGTTTAATAAACAATTCAAGGAAACAGTGTGAGAAAATAAGTAAATCACAGTTGATTACCAGAATTTTCATTGTATCCTGCAATGTTTTCCATCCTTTCAAAGACAGAAACATTCTTTTCATTTGCAAATGCTCTCAACTTGGACAAGTCTTAGCTTAGTTTTCTGGTAAAGAGCTAACTTCTAACAAGCAATCCCTAGTACTCTTATGAAGCAGACTTTTGAAAACATTGGGGAAAAAGGAGAAAATGCTGCTAACAAGCATTTTCTCCTTTTCCTACAATGTTTTCTACCCTTTTAAAGAAAAATTTCATCATTTAGGCCACCTTTAATTTTTCGTCTGCAAATGCTTTCAATTTGGACATGTCTAAAACTTTGTCGTCTGGTAAAGAGTTTCAGGGCCATAAAGACTACAAACCTGGAACCAGTCTATTGTACAACAGTTGATGAGAGAGGGAAACATCCTAAGTCTGTTTCTGAAGGCATCTCCGATTGGGCTCATGGCTAACACAACATGGAGATTCTGTTTGACGCGGTCGATAAAATAGTTGTACATCGCCAGTGGGGTGGCTTCCATCTTTTTGCCCTGTAATAAAATAGAAAAATTCAAATTTAGTTTAAACATATTTATTTTAAATTCATTATGATAGAAAGGTCTTTGACGACAACTCACAATAATAATTCTAACTGATTGCCCTTGCCCAATGCCTACACCACTGCAAACATTAAGGGAAAAGAAAAAAATGCTGGTAACCAGCATTTTCTCCTTTTCCCACAATGTTTTCAACCCTTTCACAGCCAAAGGGCATAATTCCAGCCACATCTAAACTGTCGTGAAATTGCTTTCAAATGGAAAAAGTCTACAATTTGTTTTTTGGTAAAGAGTTAAACAAGGATGTTCAATCTTCAAGAAAACAATAACTGATTCAATGGGCAATAAGTTGGCACAGTAAATTATGCTTCCATGCAAAAGTAATCACGGGACTCAGAAAAAATCTAATGGAACATTTTTGTGTCAGGATTTTGGAAGGAAACTCAGCATTTCTAAGCTTGAGCAGACAAGGTCAATCCAAGGCCAAGATCATTGCCCATATTAACCAACCATTCTTAGCATCATTCTTAGTCTTCTTCTAAATTTAGAAAGTAACACAACTTCTGATTAGCTAAAACAAAAAGTTTAGTCAATCAGAAGTTACGTTACTTTCAGATTCACAAAATTCTTGAGAATTAAACTAATAATTTTCATCCATTACCAACAGCATAATCATGATTGTATTCCTCTAGTTGCAGAACAATTTTGAAAACACTGTGGCAAAGGAGAAATTGTCTATGGATAAAATGAAGAATTAGGACAAACATAGAACTTAAACACCATGAATGCAGGTACACAATTTGTAGTAACTAAAGACTCTGAAATAAACTCAAATAGACATGTACTTTTTTCACAAATATACTTCACCCTTTACCACACGGTCACAGCTTTTAATAACCCTGAAGAAAAGGGCTTTTGAAAACATTGTAGTAAAATGAGAAGATACTAGTAACCAGCATTTTCTCCTTTTCCCACAAAGTTTTTTCTAACCTTTCAAACTCAAATCCATCATTATAGCCACATCTAGTTTGTCGTCTGTAAATGCTTTCAATTTGGACAAGTCTCAAACTTTTTGGTCTGGTAAAGAGTTAAACAGCAATACTGTGTCACCTCTATATAGACAAAGGTCCAATATAAACATGGCATTTGCAATATTTGTTTATATGAATATTTTTTTTTTATTCTACCATGACACATAAATCCGGCTCTATGAACACATTGCAACAAAAGCGTGGCAAAATCAACATCATTCTATATAGAGTAACATCATTCTGTATAAAGTAAATTGCCTGTGGCTGTTCATGTCTCCACTCCTTCAGTATTTTATCAAGGAAAGTCACTTGCTGTAAGAAATTGTTGTTTTTCACTACTTGACCAATATTAACTGTTTTTAATAAAAATTGACAATGATGGAACTACTTGAAATGTTACCAGTAAAAATATATAATTCAAGTGTTTTTTTATGTTGAAGGTTAGTTCAAAATCATCCTGTGTTGGATTGGAAATGGGTTTGGGAGTGGGTGAAGTGATAGAGCATTCGAAGAAACTGCGACTCTAATGCTTGATGATACATTCATTTTTCTTTGTCATTTAAAAGGGAGAAAAATAATAGTAAATGGGTGCATTCTTTTATGTTGTGTTTGATGCCTAAGGTTTTATTGAAATTTTGATTCTCTTTATATTTACTGACTGGGCAGTGGGGTTTTGTTTTGGTTAGTAAGCAGAACAGCTGTGGTTTATTCAAAGGAATATAAACAGCGTCCGCATCTTTGTGCTAAGTACGAACTTGTTTTCCTTTGACCAAGAGTTGGTCAGGTTAGAATCGAAACAATCTTCTTTCTATTGTGGTTTATCGTTCAATAAACTACAGTTGTGAGTTATGAGGCCCAATGAATAAACCACTCTGGCTATTACCCTCATCGATTATTTCATAGTGCCTCATAACTCCCAACTGTGGTTTATTTAAGAAATAATATTCTTTCTATTGTGGTTTATTGTTCAATAAACCACAATTGTGAGTTATGAGGCACAATAAATAATCCACGAGGGCAATAGCCCAAGACTGGTTTATTCATTGCGCCTCATAACTCACAGCGTGGTTTATTGAAAGATAAACCACGATAGAAAGAAGATTATTTCGATTCTAACATGACCAACTCTTAATGAAAGGAAAACAAGTTCATACTTACAGTAAAAACGCGGATGCAGATTATATTCCATTGAAAAACTTACTTACTTACTTTATACAGAATGATGTCACTCTATATAGAATGGCATCACTCTATATAGAATGACGCAGATTTTACCATGCTTTCGTTCCACTGTGATTATAGAGCCGAATCCACTTGTAATGTTAGAATGAACAATAAACAATGATAGAAAGAAGATTATTTCTTAAATAACAAATATTACTTATACGATTTATTCAGGGATGCTCTATAAATGTTCAATCTAAAGTCCAGCTGGTCAAAACCTAGCCAGGTGACACACTATTGATGTTAAACTATAGCTGTGTCCTTATACAATAAATAACCAACAAAGTGTAACTATAATGTAAGCTTTACACTATAAAACAGCAATATCATGATGACAAATGTGACAGGAAACAAAATGTACATAAAAGTGCAGACACCTAGAACCTTTATCCCCCCTACAATACAAAAGACCACCTATATTGTTGTAAGTATTTTCAATTTTGATAAGTCTGAAACTTTGTTGTCCTCTTCAACGCCCCAATAGCAGCCAAAAGTATACCATGTATGTGTTAAAATGAATTAAAAATTGAGATTAAAAGTATGGAAATTATTGTGAAGATGACAATCTGTTATTGTATAATCTGTGCCGTGTTAGTTGTTGGCAGAAAAAACAGATTTTAAAACTAGGACAAAAGTTGTCAGGTGGTTCTATCTTTTGTTTACTTTATACCCAATTCTAAAATTCATCTTTTTGTGACAAATGAAGAGAAAGTTGCTTAGCCTAATCTCCATTTGCCTGTTTTACACCGTAAACACATTTATAACAACATGTTTTTCATCTATCTCTTGTGTTTCTGTAGGGATTACTTTTGAGTTGAAATAAGAAATAAACAGCAACTGCACAATTTTATAAGTAACTGAAAAGTGAAAATACTTATATCTCAACATTTATTCACATAATTATGAAAAGCAACAACAGTACAAAATGGCACATTTTACACCATTTAATTCACCGCAGTATAAATTTCATTTTCATATCCTCCATACGCTGGTGCTACAATATTGGTAGGCGGAGTTGGAGTACGAAGACCAACCTCTGTTGAGTTCCGCCCCTCCCCTGTCTCCTCCTTCTTTTTCTCTTGCTACACAATTTTAACAATAGATACTGATTATTAATGTAAATTCAATTTTATTTTCATAAGAAACCATGCTTTAGTAACCTCTCTGCTTTTTTATTTGGTGTTTAACTCTATTTTTGACGTATTTTAGTCATATCACAGGGGCCAGCATACCTATCTATATATTCCCGACCATTTTTATCTTTATGTCCCATACAATTATTCATTAATCAGTAGCTTGTTTCCACAAAAAAGACAAAAGAACTACGTTAACCTTTTACCACACTCCTGAGTTGAGCGACCCTGAGGAGTTGAATACACTGAGGGAAAAGGAGCATTTTCTCCTTTTCCCAAAATGTTTTCTACTTTCACTGCAAAATCCCATAATACCAGCCCTGTCAAAACTGTTGTGTGCAAATGGTTTAAAGTTTAAAATCTTGTTGTTTGGCAAAGAGCTGAAAAGACAAAAGAGAGTTTTTTTGCGAAAAAGCCTTTTGAAAACATTATGGAAAAAGGAGAAAATACTTGTAACCAACCCAGCGTATTTTCCTTTTCCCATATTTTTTTTTCTATCCTAAGACAAATTCAGTCATTTGAGCCATATTTCAGTTACCCAGTATAGAGCTGGAATAACAGCACTAAAGAAATGCTATAGATATTTTCAGTTATTACAACTGATGTTGCATTTTCTATGCTGTTTACACCAGCTAGAACACCAAAATTTCAGTTTTTAAATCAATGATCAGAAGGCACTTTCTTGGTCATCTGATTTTGATGTACACAGTCCCTTAACCCTTTACCGAACAATCCTGTGTTTTGACAACCCTATGGCGTAGCCTTTTGAAAACATTGTAGGCAAGGGAGAAAATGCTGGTAACCAGCATTTTCTCTTTTTCCCACAGCGTTTTCTACCTTTACAGAGTCAGTCATTTGACCCACATTTAATTTGCTGCATGCAACAGCATTGAACTTGTTTGAGTGTACAATTTTGTTGTTTGGTAAAGAGTTAACCCTTTACCAAACAATCCCTGGTTTTCACGACCCTGAGAAAGAAGCCTTTTGAAAACATTGTGGAAAAAGGAGACAATGCTGGTAACCAGCATTTTCTCCTTTTTCCACATTGTTTTCTACTCTTTGACAGACCAATTTCCTGTTTTAAGTAACAATTAATATGTTGTCTGCAAATGCTGTCAATTTGGACAAGGCTAAAATCTTGTCATGTGGTAAAGAGTTAAAGGAACTAAGGCTGTATGAGTTAACACATTACCTGTGGCCACTTTTGAAAACATCGAGACAATAGGAAAACTGCCCCTAAAAGTCAATTTCTCCTTTTTCCACATGTTTTCATGTAATCAACTTTAAGTCTTGTTACAGTAATCATCCCATTTTTATGGACATTTTCAAAGTTGCCTGCAGCAACTGTCTGTTTCTGGAGATATCAAGTTCTGGTGCTGTAACTCTAATGATCTTGCTATATTTCAAAAGCAATTTCTGATTGGCTATACCAGCTGGTTAAGCACAATCAGGAACTGTGTTGCTTTGATGAGATTTCAAAATCAGAGAGTACATTCCCCATTCTAAATAGCATTTTGTTCTGACACAATTTCTGATCAAGCCTTAGATCACTTGTTCTATTACTTCAAAATTTATTATTATTAAAATTAGGATGCAATTTAGAATGAATGTGACCTCAGATGATTGTGCAGGTATATCAAGGTAAAAGGTCATGGGTCAAGGTCAAAGGTTTATTCTGACAACAAAGGGAGAAAGCCTAAAAAAACATGGATAAATAATAATGTGGCAGAAAGCTTTTGGTTGCACAGAGAGTGTTACTGGGCTGTGTACTTCAAAAATTATAGTCCTTTTTGATTCTGCTAAAAGATTAGAAAAGAATAAAAATTATCAGATGGGTGTGCCATAATACTTATTAGGTATCATATGTAAGGTGTCAATATGAAAAAAAAAAAATTGTCAAATCCTAAAGCATAAAATTCTAAGAATTAGTGACTGTTTGTCTAACTCTTTGCCACACAACAAAATCTTAGACTTGTCCAAATTGAAAGCATTTGCAGACAAAAATTTAAATCTAGCTAAAGTGATGGAAATTAACTTTGAATGATAAGAAAACACTGTGGGAAAAGGAGAAAATGCTAGTTACATGTCAGCATTTTTTCCTTTTCCCACAATGTTTTCAAAAGACTTCTTTCTCAAAGTCGTTGGAATTTGAGATTGTGTGGTACAGAGTTAATAAACTGCATTCATCAATGAAGTAAAACCTTTCTTAACTGGCAGCCTTATTACACAAACAACCTATCCAAAGCAGGCATATGCCTAGTTCTCACAGAGGCACCTATGTTGAGATATACTTGCACTTAACAGGACTCTACACAGAAAGTGCAGTCTGATCTTGGATCTATACCCTTCGCTTGTTCAGTCAAGCTCACAATATAACAAAAGCCCTGCATTTGGGTGCCAATGCTAGGCTGCAAGTGCTTGATTTTCAGTGAAAATTCTAAGTCTGCCTGATTTCCAGAGAAAATTCTAAGATGAAAAAGGGGCATAACCTTGCCAAAAATACTTCGATAGTTACCTTTTCTTATTGTATTTGTTCCCATTTTGATGGTTAATAATAGAGATATTACAAAATGTCCCACTTTTCATACAGCGGCAATGCAGACGACAATGCCAGGGGTACGACCCTTTCTTCGAAATCAGCAAAGCTAAAAATCTTTCCCAGTTTCAGTGGATAGTGAATTTCATTTTGAGATGTCAAAAGAATTTGAGTTTATATATTTGGTGCCGAAAGAGTTCTCGATAGAAAATACGACTTTTTCAAGTACATTAATCTTTTTTTCCGATTATTTGCTTTTCCAAAATAAGTAAACCTGCCTAAAAAAGTACAACAATGGTTTGAAAATACAATATCTAAAATGAATGGAATGAATGAATGGTTATGTTTTCTTACACTTTGTACTTGGGCCAAATATGCCTGAAATATTGCACAATATTATTTTATGAACTACACTGTTCATAATTTCTTTACAAGAATCTTCAAGAACTATAAAAGAAAACTTGTTTCTAAAAATGCATGCATGCAAATTCGACTCTCACTTATGCATGCTGAGTATATAACAGGCAAAGCAATATCATTAAAAAGTCTACAGTATATGACAGAAATTGCCCGATATTGTAAAGCAAACTATTCTAATTTATTATTTTCTACAATCCTTATTAACCCTTTATCACACATCCAGACTTTTAACGAGCCTGACAAACAAATTTTTGAAAACATTGTGAGAAGAAGAATAAAAATGGTGGTAACCAGCATTTTCTCCTTTTCCCACAATGTTTTTTAATCCATCTCAAACCAAATTTCAGTGTTTGGTTTACATTTATTTGTTTGTCTGGAAATGCTTTCAATTTGGACCAGTGCAAAATTTTGTCGTGTGGTAAAGGGCCCAGCAAAATTTGGTGTTGTATATATCTTCCATAAAATAAGAACTAAAAGAAGATGGTATTTATCTTCATTGTTTTTCTACCTAATGACTTACAAATACTGCATGGTATATGCACAGATACATGTAATGTAAGAATTCATTTTTCAGAAAAGAACTAACCCTTTGCCAAACAATCCGATGTTTTAGTGACTCTGAGGAAGAAGGATTTTGAAAACATGGTGGGAAAACAAGAAAAAGCAGGTCAAAGCAAAAAACCATTTTCTAATTTCAAAAACATTTCTCAGCCTTTTGAAGGCAAAACTGGTAATTGGGTTACCATTGTCACCAGCATAATGTTCTAAGAATTGATTCAATGATTATTGCGGATATGGTATATCGCAGTGGCCAGTGCACCGATCCATGCTTTCCTGGAGTTTCTTTTACCAGTATTTTGCACAATATTTTTTCCTAGCCACTAGCTACTTTCCCAGATAACCTTTGTCAAAGCAATGATCAGTGGTGAGAGAGGAATGAATCCTGTCACAATGATTATTATCAATCCTCAGAAAGAAATTAGCCAAGTCGAGGATTTGAACCAGCACACCCTGTTCTCAAGTCCTGTACCCTACCAACTGTGCTACCGGGGCTCCGCATGCTCTCAGAATGGGCAAGCCTATAATTTTGTCGTATGATAGAGAGCCTTCAATAAAATATTCATTAAAACTGTACATGTGAATACATTCTACTAAAATTAAGAAGCCTTTTGTTTACAAATAGCTATTGCAAAAAATCAAATGCTATGAATTAAAGACTAAAAATCAAAATATTGCTATACAAGAAACATATATACTTACAGTCTATCAAGAATAAGAAAAATAGAAAAACGGTTTCACATTCAAAGAGAAATATGTCGAAGAAAGATTTAACACTTTACCAAACAATATCTTGTTTTATGACCCTGGCAAAAGAAGGCTTCTGAAAAGATTGTGGGAAAAAGGGAAAATGCTGGTAACCAGCATTTTCTCATTTTCCCACATAGTTTTCAAATGTTTGTAACCAGCACTTTCTTCTTTCCCACAATGTTTTTCATCCTTTCAAAGGGCAATCCAATCATAGTAGCCATATTCAATTTGTTATGCACGAGCGCTTTAATTTTGTCATCTCGTAAAGAGTTTACCAAACAACACAATTTCATACTTGTTCAACTTGAAAGCATTTGCAGGCCACATAATGAATGTGACTCAAAAATTTAATTTTGTCAGTGGAAGGGTAAAAACCATTTTGAAAAAGTTACTGGTTACCAATTTTTTCACATACTTTCTTTTTGAGGGTTGTCAAACCTTTGGATTGTGTGGTAAAAAGTTCTGAACTTTTCACCAGAAGGTAGAAAGAGAGTGGTCACTGAGATCAACACTCAGCTTTCAATCTACTCATACAGTGCCCAATGAACTTAACATTTTGATTGGCGTTTAACTCTTAACAACAAGACAAACTTTCAAATTGTTCCAAACTGAAAGGATTTGCAGACAACAAAAGACAGGTGGCACAAATATAGGGATTTGTCTGTGAACGGTAAGAAAACATTGTGGAAAAAGGAGAAAATACTGGTTACCAGCATTTCTCCTTTTTCTAAAATGTTTACAAAAGCTTTCTTTTTCAGGGTCGTTAAAACTTGGGATTGTATGGTAAAGGGTAAATGCCATTTTCAATTTCAGTCCATATCACCGCAGCATGTGCACCTATCCATGTGCTTCTTGAGATTCTTTTACCGGTGCTTTGCACAGCTCTTTAAAGCTACTGGGCTGCTTTTTCTCATAAACATTACTGAAAAAAGAGTTAGCTAGACACTGGCTGGTTTTTTTCAAATAAACATATACCATCCAAGTAGTCACATGATAATGGATCTATAAAATCCATTTTGTCCAGCCAATTTGTTAAGTAAAATGGTTCACGGATATGCAGAAAATTTACAAAAAAAAAAAAAAAATGTCTCGACCAATGTCATTCTGTGTGGAATGCGCATGTTGACCTGGTTTGATACTTTTTGCAGACGCACTAAATCCCATTTTCACAGAGAACAGCCAATTTAAAATGGCATGTAAATTTTATCTGATCTCTACATAAGTTTAACTGAAAAAGAGCAGAGAATAAACACACATAAAAATGAAGACAAATTCAAGAATTCTGCAACTTTACCTCTTGTTTAGCAACTGATTGCATTTTCTCTATAAGTTCCGCTTTCTCATCTTGAGCAAACAAGTTTGGCACATCTCCGGTGTTTAAAATCATACTGATGTCTTCCATGAAGGACTCATCTTTAATCTGGGTGTCAGCAAACAGAAATACAGTTGGCTTTCCTTCACTGCCAGTCTTCAGGAACAGCTGAGAGAAATTTATACAAAGATGTAAACTGAAATACGTTTTATCCTCTTGAACCCTTCATCACAAGATCCTGCATTTCAACAACCCTGAAAAAAGCTTTTGAAAACATTTTGGGAATAGGAGCAAATGCTGGTAACCAGCATTTTCTCCTTTTCTCCCAGTATTTTCTATATATCCCATAACAATTTTTAATTTCTAAGTCATCTGCAAATGCTTTTAATTTGGACATGTCTGAAACTTTGTCCTTTAGTAAAGGGTTAAACTTTCAAGTGTTTTCAAAGTAATATTTATAACTTTATCTGGCAACCTTCCAGGCAGCTTAATAACAGTGTGTCATTAACTCTTTACCAAATGACAAAATTGTTGACTCCACCATGTTGAAAACATTTACAGGCAGTGCTCAAATGATGGCTTATTGGAAAGAGTACAAAACATAATAGGAAAAAGGAGAAAATGCTATTACCAACATTTTCTTGAAACGTTTTTAAAAAGACTTCACCTTCAGGGTTGTTACAACTTAAGATTGTGTGGTATACGGTTAAACATTCAAGAATGCTATTATATAATTATGTTAAGGTTTTCAAATTGTTTCTGTTTCTTTTGTGAAAAAATACTGCAACTGCCTGTTACATATTCCAGAACAACTTTTAAACAATGCTTACAATCAGAACATCATGCAATAAGGTTGATTTGTGCAATGACTGAAACAACGACATAATTCAATATACTTTTTTACCTTTTTAATGTCCTCTCTCCATTCAGTAGGGGTGTAACTTCTGGTAATTTCAATTTGGAATAGATCATAGTCCGCCATAAAAGCTGACAATTTAGCAGCACTCTGTCTCCCACTGCCTCCAATACCTGAAAAACATTTTCTTTACCAGTATCCCTTACAAAAGTATAACTCTCTGGCAGACTACAAAATCTGAGACTTGTCTATAATGGGAGCACTTGCTGATGACAAATTAGATGTGCCATTTCCCTATGATAGGGTAGAAAACATCGAGGGAAAACTAAACAAGAGCCCTGCATATGGGTGCTAATGCTTGGTTGCAAGTGCTTGATTATCAGTGAAAATTTTAAGTCAAAAAAGGGGAATAACTGTATCAAAAATATTCTGATGGTTATAGCCCATTGTTGTATGAGATCCCCCTTTGATTGTGGATAACTTATCCATGTTTGAAGTAAATATCTTTGGTAATGACAGCGATATTATAATTAATGTCACAGTTTTTGTAAATGTAAGAGTTTTCGCACAACGACAGGGCTACAATAATACCATTCTTCAAAAACAGCTGAGCTTAAAGTGCTGGTGAGCAGCATTTTCTCCTTTATCGACACGGTTTTCAAACTTGGCCTTTAAATTTACATTTTTATAAATCAATGTTGTCTCCTAGCTCAGTTATGTTACATAAATCATAGTGGTGGTACTATTGTGCAAGCTTTGCTATAAAGACAGCTCATTGAACTGCATTAGACTCTGTGTACCATTTATTCACCTATCATATTTTGTGGTTGCGCCATTACAACTATATTTACAGGAATTATTCCAAAGCCTAAACATTTTTTCTTAAAGTATTTCACAACATACATTCACTAGAATAATACATGTACTATTTTATTGAAAACTAATTACACTTGGGAACAAAATGTCAATGAGTTGCTTTTAAGACAGTAATAAGAGATACATACCTACAAGTAAGGCATGCCCATTGTCCTGTAACAACACTCGACTCACCCTGGAGATATGTTCAATGGCAAATTTAAACATCACAAGATGCATTGGTGCTTTGCTAATCAGATTATACTCTTCTAGGTAGCTGGAATAGAGGTAAAGAGAATACAGATACATTATTGCCTGAAATAGGTCATTTCATTCTTCACTAAATGATTTAATGTTTTCTATCCTACCCAAAGAAGGTGTTTAAAAAAACTGTAGGAAAAAGAGAAAATGCTGGTACCAAGGGTCAGGGTCAGCCAGTCCGATACTTCAAGACTATTGTTCAGTAAAGTCAACAAATACAGACCCCATTTTTCCACCTGATACTGGTCAAAACTGACTTTTTACACCCTTTCAGTCAACAGGTTTGAAAACATAGCGAGAAAAGAAGCAATTCTTCTTTTCCCACATAGTTTTTCTTGATGTTTAAAATAACTCTGTCTTTTCCTTTACTTAAAATATTTGAGCCACGCTCTGGCAAAAGGGGGCTTAATGCATCTCCGTGATCAATGTTACCAAGCAAGCTATCATATTATTATGGATCCATGATATCCTCTTTTTTTAACAATCCACTTAATCCTGAGGTAGATTGATCCTTGGACAAATAGAAAATTGACCAACAGAGAAAAGTTTCGGCCCTGGCCAGCCTGTGCGGACTGCGCAGGCTGACCTGGGTTGGTAATTTTCGCAGATGCATTCGGCCCCCTTTTCACAGAGCATGGCTCATTTGTCTTTGCGCATTTGTTCAATGACCTGAAGAAGGAGGCTTTTGAAAAAATATTGAGGGGAAAAAGAGAAAATGTAAATAATCAATAACCAGCATTTTCTCCTTTTGCAACAATAATTTCTACCATTTAAGAGGCTAAACCTATCACTTGAGTCAAATCTAATTTGCTGTCTGCAAATGCTTTCAATTCAGACAAATTTAGAATTTTGTCATTTGGTAGAGAGTTAGTTTTCACTTAACAAACTCCAAAATCTTAGACTTAGCTCAAATGAAAGTTGTTGATGACATATAAAATATGGCTCAAACTATGGGATTTGGCTTTGAAAGGGTAGAAAATATTGTGGGTAAAAGCATAGGGGTCCGTAGTTTGACTCCTGTCACCCATAGACTAAAACAAGGGATTTAACTGTATGCAGCCCATTACTCGCCCCCGGTTACAAGAAAACAACGTATCTTTTCTACCCCATCAGTTATTCTCCTAATTTTTTCTACAGCTGAGAGCTAAAACATTTTTCTACCAGAAAAACATAACTGTTTGTCAGTGGCTAATGCATTCTGGCTGATACATTCGCTCGAACTTGTAAACTCGCTCAAAAATCTTCGCCATTGACACGGGTTCGTACATTTGATACTGACGTTCGCGCATATAAACCAATGAAATTTCTCGTTCCAAACAGTGTCACCGTAATGTCACGTGACAAAAAGGTGTGAGCAGCTGTACGAAATTTCATTGGTTGAATTCATGACTGTTAGTACATATCAACCGATGAAATTTCTCGTTCCAAACAATGTCACATGACAGAAGATGGCTGCAGCTGTTCGAAATAAGAACGTGAATCACAAATTCAATGAATTCTGAGGCGTTTCGTCGTTATTGAAGATAAAGACTATAGGTCAGTAGTACTTTTAAACATGCTTAAAGGGTGGGTACCGCTAATGCTGCGTTTCATTGGATCTAAAGTGCATTTTATATCTTGAAAACGGATGTACGAACCCGTGTCAATGGCGCTGATTTTTGAGCGAGTTTACAAGTTCGAGCGAATGTATCAGCCAGACTGCATTAGCCACTGACAAACAGTTGTGTTTTTCTGGTAGAAAAATGTTTTAGCTCTCAGCTGTAGAAAAAAATAGGAGAATAACTGGTGGGGTAGAAAAGATACGTTGTTTTTTGTAACCAGGGGCGAGTAATGGACTGCATACAGTTAAATCCCTTGTTTATAATATATAGTCTATGGGTGCCAGGAATCAAACTACGGACCCCTATGGGTAAAAGAGAAAATGCTGTTTACCACCATTTTCTCCTTTTTCCACCAATATTTTTAAAAAGAAATCTCTCTCAGGGTTGATAAAACTCAGGATCATTTGGTAAAGAATTATACTTACTTTTCCATAGCTGATGTCAATTCCTTGAAGTCAGTTACTTCATTATAAACCTTGCTGTCACCTGCCATGTAATCGCCAAAGAAAAGATTTCTAATGTTCTCGTCTGTGACTGTGCCACTGCGGGATAAATGCCCCAATACTTTGTCTATATTCATCTTAAAGTTGGACTGACACTGCTCTTTAACAATACTGAAAAACGTTTCTCTGAAATAAAGGGAAACTATAATTAAAGCCCTTTGTACAATATAGCTGTCTTTGCAGCCATTGTAGATCAAGATCAGACTGCACAAAAATGCAGTCTGATCTTTGATCAACAATGTCTGCTTTGCCAAGACATTCTGCACAACAGCAACCTTGATAGTGCAATTATTTTGGTTTTATTTCTGTCTGCTGGGTTTCATTTGGAGCTGCAGGTGTTAGCTACATCATCATACAGACCTTTATAGCTTATTTATGAATGATTAAACTCTAAATTCTCATAAATAATGATAAAAAACAAGAGCACACATGCAGGTGCCAATGCATATCTGCAAGTGCTTGATAAGAAAACTGCAAGATGAAAAAGGGGCATAACTGTTTCAAAAATACTTTGATAGTTACCTACCCTTATTTTGTAAGTCCCCCCTTTTAATAGTTAACAACTTGTCCAAGTTTGAAGCAAATATCTTCAGTAATAACAGAAATATTACAAAATGTCAAAGATTTTGCATGAAGATGACAATGATGTAGACGATGACAACAATGCAGACTCAAAAGTTAGTATTTATCTTTGGAAGAGTAAAAAACATTGTCAGAAAAGAAGAAAATGCTTGTTACCAGCATTTTCTCCTTTCTCAAAAATCTTTTCAAAAGCTTTTTTAACCAGGTTCTTCAACCCTTTACCACACAATGACGACTTTTAACACCACTGATAGAGGAGGCTTTTGAAAACATTGTGGGAAAAGGAGAAAATGCTGGTTACCAGCATTTTCTCCTTTTCCCACAATGTTTTCTACCCTACCAAAGAAAAATCATTTCATATGATCCACATTGAAACTGTCATCTGCAAATGCTTTCAATTTGGACAGGTCTAAAATTTGTCGTGTGGTAACATGGGTTTGTGTGGTAAAGGTAAAATGTGCTAATTAGCATCTTTAACCCATAAAGCACTGGAACATACTTATCTTAGTGGACAGTGTAGATCAAGATCGGACTGCAGAGAATGTGGACATTCTGGGCAGTGTGATGTTGATCTACAAGGTCTGCTACTTTGTTACATAATTATTCTGGCCAAAATAACCTTGGAAAAACAATATTTCAGATGTTTGTCCTCACTAAAAAGTTCCATTTTATTAATTCAGAGCTGTAAGGGTAAATGCACAGAAAAGAAGAAAGAAAAAGCCCACCTGTCCTTGAGATCAGTCAAACGATCATAAAATACTCGGTACACTTCATGAACCCAGAGTCGCAACAATTTATCTGTTTCCTGCATGCATGCGGCTGGCACTAGCAACACACCTCGGATTACACGTGCAAAGTCTCTCAGGTTAAATACATAATGACTCTTGGCTGGTGTAGGTAAGAAATTCTGCACTGCCTCTTTATACACTCCCATAGTTGCTTGTACAAGTAACTGCAAATATTATGTCCATATTATCCTTTCTTTACCAGACAATTGATTTTAAGACATATCCAAACTGAAAGATTCTGCCAAAAACAATCTAAATGTACCTCAAGTTATGGGATTCGTCTTTTAATTGGGAAAGAATACTGTGTAGTCAAATTCAATTATTTGAGCCCCATTTAATTGAGCCATGCTCTGTAAAAAAGGGGCTTAATGAATCTGCAAAAAGTATCCACCCAGGTCAGCCTGCACAGTCCGCAAAGACTGACCTAGCCATTGGTCAATTTTCTGCATATCAAAGGATCAGTCTATCCTGATTCAGTTGGTTATTTGGCAAAGATTTGCTAGGTATAATATATGGCTCAGATGCATTAAGTCCCCTTTTGCCAGAGCATGGCTCAATTTATTGTTTTCTGCAAACACTTACAAATTGTAATGTCTATGATTTTGCCCTCTGGTAAAGACTCAAGGACCTTTTACTTCAGGCTGACTCATGTACAGGAGACAATTTTGGAAATATATGGGCAAATAGGGTAACTGCACATACTAACAGTTTAAGTTTTGATTTGTGACAATGTTTTCTTGGCTGTCCTATCATCAAAAGATTCTCTGACATAATGCCTTTCTGTTCTTGATTTGTATATCTAGTTTGAAAGAGCCTATGCACAGCATTAAAAGTAAATGAAGAAAAAATGACGAAAAGGATGAAGAAAACAAGAATAACAAACAACAACAACAAGCTACCTTGCCATTCCTGACAAATGCCCCATCAAACCCTTTACTGAAATGCCAGTCTGTTATAGAGCTGAAAATCCTCGTCATGGTTGAGTCATCAAACTCATCGATAGATATGATGTTCATGTGACGTGTAAAACGACCTGTGATGTCATTTCTACCACCACCTGGAGGACCCATTGCGGACACAAACAACTAAAATGATAAAGTATCAAATATTAGATTTTATACCAACTTTTAATTACATAACGACACACACTGACAAACCTAAGCCTATTGCTACAATAACATATTAATCCTTTATCATACCACACTGAGTTTTAATGACTCTAAAAAACAAGCCTTTAGAAAACGGTATTATCTCCTTTTCCAACAATGTTTTCTATCTTTTCAAAACCAAATCCCATAATTTAGGCTACACTTAATTTGTCGTCTGCAAATGCTCTCAAATTGGAGGAGTCTAAAATTTTACGGTTAAGATTATTACCTCCCTTCGTTTCGACTTGCAGCAGTCAACTTTAAAAAACAATCAAATTGATCTTTTGCATCTTTTTCATTTAGCAAACCTTAAGCCTTTACCATACAACCCATCATATATTTGCTGTTTGTCATCTGTAAATGCTTTCAATTTGGACCAGTCTAAAATTTTGTTGTTTCCTAAAGATTTTACGTATTTCTCCTTTGAATCATATTTACTTGTAAGTACTACACACACACAGCCTGTACCTATGGTAAGTAGTTACATGAGCAACTAGAGCTGTCACTGAATGTGACTTAATACCACCGCCAGCGCTTTGACAGAAAAAAGTGTGAAGTTCAAGGGGAGATAATTCCTGAACCAGGAGGAGTTGACACTTGAAAACTGCGTCTTGCAAACTTTCAATATATGATCAATATATGTGCAAAGTTTCAATACAATTGAAGGAAAACTGTAGGAGGAGTTTGCGACACAAAATTACTAGTATTTTGTACACAGACGGACACACAGACGGATGGACGGACAGGCTGATTCCAGTATACCCCCGAAAACATTCGTTTTGCGGGGGTATAAATATCTTACCACATCAACAAGGAAGAGTTTGGATGTGTCTTTTCTGTCGTACCAGTGACCATGGTCCAGCCACTGTCTCAACAACTCTATCGGGGGCTGGGCACCGTATTTCTCCTTGGCTGGCATGTTCAAGTCATCTACAAATACCACTGACTTTTTTCCCATGGGTGGACCAAACACGCCCTTTCTTCTTCTGTCCAGTTTGGACATAATGATATCTTGTGTCTGATTGGCTGATGTCCTTGCAGAGAAGTTGATTGAGTTTGGCACATACCTGAAAGACCAAAGAACAGCACATATTAAACTTTAACCTCATTAACGCCTAAAAGAAAGTTGCTGTAGATGTAAGATACGTTCTTGCAAAATATGGATATTTAATTATCAAATCAAATCTAACCCTTAACCTACTAAATAGGTTAATGAAACTTTCAGTAAAACCTGAATGTTGCCTTTTCAATGTTATTTTTTGAGGGAAAAATCTCCTTATCAGACACTGTAGATCCAAGATTAGACTGCATGTTCTGTGCAGTCTGATCATGATCTACACTGTCTGGAAAAGGTTCTCGAGTCACACTTAGCATCCAAAGGGTTAACATACAAACACACAATGCATTTAGTACAGTGGATTCCACTTAATCGCAACCCTGTTTATCGGGAATTTCGGGTATTAGCAAGAGTTGGTCCAGCACCGATCCTTTTCCTATTCAGACAACATAATTTTCATTGCTTAATTGGGATCCTGTAAATAGAAAATTTCGGTTTTTTGCAACAAAAAATTTGCAAAAGATTAAAAATTCTAGTGTTTATTAGCAGTTTTGTGGCATAAGACAAAGAAAAACTGCACTCTCTCTGCGAAAAATAATTTTCATTTGTAGATAAAAGTCGAATTTCGAAGCGTACAGAGAATCAAAGATATAAACCATAGCGACAGCATGCATATGACGAGTCAATGTTAAGCTGGAATTATCATTTTCATGATTTAATCATTAAGAAAATATATTCTTGCCTTGCTTCATGTTATCCTTTTCATTTTATAAATTGTAACGGCGGTTACAAAACATTTTCAATTTACCGACATTTTGAAACAGGAGCTTGTTTAAACAGCGGTTGTTTGACAGTGCTCATCGCTGCAGTAATTTCCTATGCATGTTATTACACTGGTCGCCGATCTTTTTATTGTTTCTTGGACGGTTAGGTGAGATATCGGGTACCAGGTTGTGCAACTAACATAAAGAACACCGATTAATGAAATGGAAATTTTCAGGCAGGAAAAATGACGGAAAGCTGGCTACTACAATCTTGTTTTGGTCAGAAAACGGACATAGTCGATCTTAGATCAGACTGCACTTTCTCTGCAGTCTGATCTTGATCCACGCTTTCCTGTGAAAGCAACTGCAGACGATTTCGGCACTTCACCTATAACAGAGAAAGACCGATCATAATAACACATCACTTGTCAGATTACCAACTGTGAAAATAAAGCTTAACTGTTTGTTGGTGGTTCGTTGATAATCCAATTTGTGACAAACAATTTGATGACAGGCGTGAATGTAAACTGACTATAAGATTATGTGTGAAAAACACGGAAAATAGTTTCGTATGTAGGTCTGGTTTGAATAGTATGGTCTAAATTGATACGCTAAAAAGGAATCGTCCATACAGCAATCAGGCTATGACGTCAGGCAGAATTTACCCAGCCATGCAACCGAACAGGTGGCAAGTCGGGGGTTATACAGGTGGGTAATACACTATCATGTTGTGTTAAGAATATACATGTACACATGTAGCAATTGTTAGACAAACAGAAACTGGAGATTTGCGTCGAAACTTGTGTTTTCAATGAGTTTGTTTTGGATCTCATGTCGAACAAAGCATTACCATCGTCAACAGCGAGGAATGTTTCCAGGTGCTTTATGCACTTGATAGGTAAAAAAGTACTTAAACAATTTTTTTTTAAGTGATTTATTTTAAAATATACATTTTACAAAAAATCTTAAAAATAAATGATTGGGATCCCAGTGCTGAACGTCTGTCATTGGAAAAAAACAATCAATCGTCTGCATCTATGGTCGGACTTCCAGTCTGAATAGAGGCATCGGGTATTCGGGCCGACCGCTTTATTGCAATATTTTCTCTGACAAATACAACTTGCGAATAAGCGGAATCCACTGTATCCAATTTATGCTTTAAACCAATTACTACGTGTATAGAAAGCTTTAGGCCACCACAGTATACAGTATTTGAAACAGTGTAGGAAAAATGAAGGAAACGCTCTTTAACAGCCAATAGCCCCTTTTCCAACAACCGGTTTCGAGCAATTCTTAAATCTGTTCTTTTCACTCAAAATCATAAAACTCTGAGTCTTCGCTATTGAAAGAAGTACAGGTACACAAACAATGTAAAGATCTGAACACTTACGTATCTTTTGGTAGGGTCAGCAAGTAATTCTGTGTGATAGCTGATTTTCCTGTACCGGTCGGTCCGACAAACAATATTGGTCTCTCATGGGACAAGAAAGTGTGCAGGAAGAATGTCTGCCGCGCTGTTTCATTAGTCTGAATAATCAGGTCACTGACCTATATAATCATAAAATAAATCACTCAGTTATAACTACAATCTTTTTATCATTTACTTGTAACAATTTCAAAAGCAGCAAAAAGCAAAAAAGCAGCAAGACAAACAGAAAGGCTAATATAAATGCAAAAAATAATGGGTATTGCAATATGAAAATAAATGTTATACTGAAAAAAGCAAATGATCAGTTTTTTGATAGAACAAGTCTAAGATTTTGTCTTCTGCGAAAGGGTTAACTCTTCACCAAACGACAAAATTTTAGACTGGTCCAAATTCAAAGCACATGTAGACGACAAAATAAACGTAACTTCAAAATTCAAATTTGTTTCCAGCTGGGAAGAAAACGTGGGAAAAGGAGAAAATGTTGGTTACCAGCATTTTCTCCTTTTCCCACAATGTTTTCAAAAGGCTTCTATCTCGGGGTCGTAAAAACCAGGGATTGTTCGGTATAGGGTTAAACAAGCTGTTCTAGAAATCCTGAGGTCAACTCTTTATAATACAACAGATTCTAGCTTAGTCAAAATTGACAGTTTTTGCAGACAACAAAATAAATGTAACTCAAAACATGACAATTGTCTTTCAAAAAGTAGAAAATGTCGGAAAAGGAGAAACTGCTGACTATCAAGATTTTCTATTTTATTGACAATTTTTTCAAAAGCTTTCTCTGTCAATCAAGACTGATAAAAGTCAAAATTGTTGGTTAAAGTGTAAAAAGAACTAATATTAGGTTAAAATACGAGTAACATACGGTAAGTCGCTTTTCATTCACTTATTTAAATCTGTAGATTGCCAACTTCATACATGCACTATGCAGTTTCCTCTTAATGTAAAAAAAAACTGCTTACTGAAAAACCGAAATATTTTTGTTGAAATAAGTCCTTAAAAATCCTAGATTCAACATCTAGTTCCCAAAAAAGTATGTTAGGTCTAGGACTAGTTACAAAACATAACAATAAAACTTGCAAGAAAGAAAAATACTAGAAATAGGTGTGTCAGAGACACGGATGCCCCCGCTAAATGGTATTGGTCACAGATATGTCATATGAGAGAATCAGTAGGTATTACAGAAAATTGTTGTTTTGGATAACAGCTTAGACAGGGTTAAGAAGGTTTGTTATATATATAGCCAAGCAGATAGAAGATTATTTATACTTGATAACAAAATTGAGGACTGGTCCAAGCTCAAAGCAATATGCAGACAATAAATTGTATGGTTTGTATTGCATATGGTAGAAAACTTTGTGAGAAAAAGAAGAAAATGCTGGTTTTGAGCATTAACTTCTTTTTATTCAGCATTTTCCTTAATCTTTCAACTGAGGGTTACTTATACTCAGGATTATGAAGATCTTAACTTGAGGAATGAGACTGAGAAATATAGCAATAGTAATTACTTTGTTGGACTTCCTCTGTGAGACAGGAACAAATTGGATCGAATATTATCACACTGGACTATAGTTGAAGGGTAGGTTGCAGCCTTAATATTCTCTGGAATAGTTCTTTGGATGAGTCTTTTTAAAAACCAAAACAGTATCTTCATATCACAATTCTGCTGAGCAGGATGTAAAACTGGGTTGAACAGTCAATTTAAACATTTGACCTTCAACTGTGACCTTGACCTTGGGCATATCGAAACAAACTTTTCACATGACACTAGTACTTGTTAAGGAGAACGTGTGTGCGAAGTTTTTTTGAAATCCATCGATAAATGTAGAAGTTATGCTCCGGACAAGGTCAATTTAAACATTTGACCTTCAACTGTGACCTTGACCTTGGGCGTATCAAAACAAACTTTTCACATGACACTAGTACTTGTTAAGGAGAACAAGTGTGCAAAATTATTTTGAAATCCATTGATAAATGTAGAAGTTATGCTCCGGACAAGAATGGGACACACACACTAACGCACACACGCACTAACACACACACACACACAGATGGACACAGGTAACTCTATGTCCTTCCACCATTTCATGGCGGGGGCATAAAAAGAGAAATTCAGGATCTCAAGACAAGACTAAAAATGAAACAGCCAGATTGTCCCTGATGGCACATCATCAGTTCCTTTATCTCTTTACCAAATGACAAAATGTAAGACTGGCCCAAACTGAAATCAGTTGCAGACCATAATTTTAATGTGGCTCAAATGAAGAAAATAAGTCTTAGAAAGGGTAGAAAACATTGTGGGAAAAGGAGAAAATGCTGGTAACCAGCATTTTCTCCTTTTACCACCATGTTTGCAAAAGGCTTTCTTCTTCAGGATCGTTAGAACTTGCGATTGTGTGGTAAAGAGTTATCCCCAATGCCTGTATTATAGATATGTTCTGAAAACAATGCGACAGAAAGGTATCTAATTTTAAGGATGAGCAATTTTTTCTTTTAAAGTGAAAAATTACTTTTTATATCAGAAATTGCAAAGCAGATTTAGTAAAAAGTTACCAGTGTGCCTTATATAAAGCTTTAACACAATGACAATTTTTTAGACTTCGTTGTAATAAAAATTGTGCCTAAAATAATGTGATTTTTCTGTAAAATGGTTGAAAAATTGTGGGAAGAGGAGAAAATGCAGGTAACCAGCTTTTTGTTCTTTTCCCATAATCTTTTCAAAAGGCCAGATTGTTTGGTAAATGACTGATTTTATATTATTCAAATTATTATACTGTTAACTGCAGTTATTACTATCAATCTCTGAAATTAGTCCGAAATTTTCTGGTCTTTGAAATTTTCATAAAAACCTGTTAATGTGAGTTATGTCACAAACTTAGTAATTTCTTCCACTGGATCTTATGTGGCACATTTATCTATTATTAACCATTTCTCTTTACCAAACAATAAAATTTTTGACTTTCTCCAAATTCAAAGCATTTGCAGACAAAAACACATTGTGTGGCAAAAATAATTTGTCTTTTCTGTCAGGAAACTTCAGTTCATTTGTAACAATTTCACAATTATCCGTTACTGATACTATCAATTGCAAAGAGTCTCATAATTTGTTTTTTGTGAAAAATTTAAAAAGGGTTTGATTTAGAAAGGCGGGCAAATTCTGATACTTGTGGCTTGACATAGAGAGTTCAAGCAGCAGTAATGGAGAAAGAGCATAGAACAGAGAAGTAAAGCCTTGGATCTGAAGAAAAATACCCAACCTACACATAATTAGTTTTATGAGTAGCTTTTATCTACTACTTCTAGAGCTTGCAACTTTTTCTTTCCAATGAAACAAAACTAACTCTTCAAGCACAATTTCACTGACTCTTAGGACAATTTCAATTTAGAAATAAAACACAGACAATTGCAGTAGTATGATGGCCTTTGTACAGCCTGATCTTGATCTATCCTTGTCACAAAGAAAACTGTAGTTGTGAAATGTGCTTTGAGATTAAGTTTGAATGATTAGAAAAATAGTAACCTTAACATAATACAATGTAATCCTGTGCTGTAACAACTCTATGGGGGATTTTGAAAATATTATGGGAGGAGGAAATTTTGGTGACTAGTATTTTCACCTTTGCACAACAATTTTTTCACCCTTTCAAGGACTCTTTGCCAAATAACAAAGTTTTAGACTAGCCCAATACAAACTACAACTAAACAGCAGTTAAAATGATGTAATATATCTTATATAGGGTGTACAACATTATGGATAAAAGGAAAAAGTTGTTGTAGTTTTTCCCATGACCTTTTACATATATAAAACAAAAGCAGCCTTCTAACATATACAGACATATCTTTAATACAAAATCTGCCTTGCTTGCTCTAGAATCATAATAAAATTTATTACAAATTAGAAGCATATCTAAAAATTGGGTGTACAGCTGTAGGTAAGACTTCACCTTGCAACTAGCTGTGTCACTGACAAATAAAGCCTGTCATATAGCATGTATGACAGCTATTTTTTTAAGCAGACATTTTTTTCTTCATATTAATTTTCGCGTTCAATCATCTGACGTCATTAAAAAGTAATCTTGTACTACCAGGTTTTTCCTTACCGAGTCTTGTTCTTTGGAATTCAGAGGTGACAAACCAAGCATATGACATGAATATTCATTTAAACTCCAATATCATTGTCTCAATTTTTTTAATACATACAGCACATGTTGCAAGATAAAAAGAGTACTATATGTTAGAGTTTAAAAATATCAATATCATATAACTCAGCTGGGAGAAATAATCATGACTTGGCCCACCCACACACGATAAACTCTCCCAACCTCATTAGATAAAATTGATGTTTTCTGATATAAACAAGGTATTCTCTAAATAAAATGGAGTCTACGAGTTACTAGCTCTAGAGTTGTTATGGTTTTAAGCACTTGGTTACTTTGTTATTGCATGTACAATGTTTACCTTCAAAGGCGGCGCATTTGGATTCTAAAGCAAATACCAAAATTAAAGCAAAATAAGCTAAATAAAGCATGACATAATAGCGAAGCCAGCAGCAGCAATGATAAAATGACAATTCAGCTGGAATCAAGTTGGCATAAAGAAAAACAAGGGCATTGCATGAAGATGACAATGATAACCTGCTGTAGCATTTTCAATAATTGGGCAACACTCTGTGAAAAGGGGGCCTAATGCATCTGCAAAGAGTATTGACTCATGTCAGCCTGTGCAGACCATGCAGGCTCACATGGGTCAAAACTTTGTGCTGTTGGCCAATTTTCTTTATGTCAAAGGACATTCTACCATAGAATTCAGTTGGTTGTTAGATAAATTAGATTTTATGGATCCATAGACATGTGATGGCTTGATTGAAATTAAATGTAGCTCATATGATGAGATTTGTTGCTGAGAGGGTGAAAAACATTGTTGGAAAAGGAGAAAATGCTGGTCACCAGCATTTTCTCCTTTTCCAACAATGTTTTCAAAAGCCTGACTCAGAGTCTTCAAAGCACAGGATTGTTTGGGAAAGGGTTCAGTAGCATGTAAACCCTCATATCACCAAATAAACCGATCGGACATTTTCTGCACAGAAAATAGGGCAAATAAGACAAATAAGAACCAAATAATTGCAAAATTTAGTTGCTTTTCATTGGAATGTCTTGGCATAGTAGACAGTGTAGATCAAAACCCCGACTGCACAGAATACAGTCTGATCTTGATCGATATTGGCCACAAAGGCAGCTACCAGTGATAGGCTTTACCAGGGTTACAGTTTATTATAAGCTAGAACTGATGATATATATATCATACAACAAAAAACATACACTTATTTCTTTCTTTTCTGATGCAATATCCATCAACAACTGTCCTTTCAAGCCACTGGCTCCTTCCCAACATAAAAGTATTTCTCACAAAACATGTACAATAAAAGTCTCAGTCTTTGACAGTCTTTTTCAAAAGCCCTCATCCTACGAGTTATTAAAACTTAGTTTTCTTTGGTAAAGGATTAATCCTTTACGACACAATTCCAAATCCTATAGACCCTGTGAAAAGTTAGGAAAATATTGCGGGAAAAGCAAAAAATGCTGGTTACCAACATTTTCTGCTTTTCCTACAATGTTTTCTAACCTTTCAGGTGCAAATTGAATCATCTGAAACACTCATAATTTGTCGTCTAAGAATGCTTTCAATAAGGGCAAGCCTAAAATATTGTCATCTGGTAAAGAATTAACTGGTCACCAACAATAAAATTTTAGATTTGTCCTAATTGAAAACATTTGCAGACTGATGATAAAATAAAATGTGACTCAAAAATTGAAATTTGTTCTGGGAAGAGTAACAGCATTTGCTCCTTTTCCCACAATATCTTCAAAAGCTTTCTTTCTCAGAATCTTTAAAAGCCGGGATTATGTAGTCAGGAGTTAAATAACTTTGAAAAGATAACAGTGGGTTTTACCTTGGCATCAGATGCTAGAGTTGTCAAAGATTTGTCCAAAGTATCCATCCAGTCAATCCACTGACCACTGGCTTTCTTCTCAAAGGAGAAATCATAGATAGTGTTCCTCTCTGGAATTGTGTTACTCTGAAATATGCCAAGTAAAGGCAGTCAATTGTAACAACCAGCATTGTACAAGCAAAGGCCAAGTAAGACAAACCAGAGAAGATACAGCATAGGAGCCTAAGTGTTGCACTTCAGTCTTTAGCCTTGTCCAAACTGAAAGCATTTGCTTAACCCTTTACCATATAATGAGTTTTAATGACCATAAGAAAGAAGCCTTTTGAAACATTGTGGGAAAAGGAGAAAATGCTGGTAACCAGCATTTTCTCATTTTTCCACAATGTTTTCTTCCCTTTCAAAGAAAAAAATCAACCCTTCGAGCTACATTTAATTTGTTGTCTGCAAATGCTTTCAATTTGGAGGAGTCTTAAATTATATCGTTTGGTAAAGAGTTAAAACAAATGTGGCTCTACTGCTGAGATTTGCCTGTGACAAGTCACTGGTAACCAGGATTTTTTCCTTTTTCCACAATAATTTCTACCTTATTAAAGACTAATTCCATCACTGAGGTATGTTTAATTTGCCATCTGAAAATGCTTAATTTCTGTTGTTTGGTATAGGGTTAAAACGTCAAATGATAAATGTTTTGATGTAATTCATATCAACATCTTATTTATCAAGTTTTTTGTTTCTGTAACTATTATATCTAAAGAACTAATGCATCAGATATACTATTCACATTCGGTTTAGATGACAATCTAATCACAGTCATTTCAATTAGGTCTTAATTTTCTTATATATGTCTTTTTTTGTTTGTGACTGTGTGAATTAGTGAATCTTGTGAATCTAGTTTATTTAAAATAATGATACTCTATAGAATATTAAGCAAAACCAAAGAGTAGTCAAAATACAGTGTAAGTGTTTGTTCTATTAGTACAGCTTGAATGTTTTGATAGAAAGTACCAGTTCAGCTTGTGTGTTGTTGTTGTTGTTTAAGAAATAATCTTCTTTCTATCGTGGTTTATTGTTCAATAAACCACAGTTGTGAGTTATGAGGCACAATAAATAATCCACGAGGGCGACAGCTTGAGTGGTTTATTCATTGCACCTCATAACTCACAACATGGTTTATTGAATGATAAACCATGATAGAAAGAAGATTATTTCGATTCTAACATGACCAACTCTTAATGAAAGGAAAACAAGTTCATACTTTGAGTAAAAAGGCGTATGCAGATTATATTCCACTGAATAACTTACTTACTTACTTTATACAGAATGACGTCATTCTATGTATTTTACCACGCTTTCGTTGCACTGTGTTTATAGAGCCGAATTCATGTGTCATGTTAGAATTGTGATTATACAATGCAATGCATGTGATTAACAAGAGCATTGCATGTTAGTGTCATAGCTAGGCTGCAGTTGGTTTCCAGTAAAAAGTCCAAGTCAAAAAAGGGGCATAAGTGTGGAAAAGGGGGCTTAATGCATCTCCATGATCCATGATACCAAGCAAGTCATGACATGATTATGAATCCAAAACAAAATGTTCATTTTGTCTAACAAATGACTAATGATGTAAACTGGTCCTTAGAAATGCATACAAGAGGGCCATGATGGCCCTGAAGTCGCTCACCTGAGCCTTTTGACCAAACATGATCCATTCTAAATCTCTTTCAAAAGTGTACACAAGGTTTTTCTAAGATTTGACCTTGTGACCTAGTTTTCGATCCGACATGACACATTTTCAAACTCATCCAAGATATCATCAAGACAAACATTCTGACCAACTTTCAAGAGTATTGGACAAAAAATGTGACCTCTAGAGCGTACACAAGGTTTTTCTAAGATTTGACCTTGTGACCTAGTTTTTGACCCGACATAACCCATTTTCAAACTCATCTGAGATTTTATCAAGACAAACATTCTGACCAACTTTCAAGAGTTTTGGACTGAAAATATGGCCTCTAGAGCATACACAAGGTTTTTCTAAGATATGACCTAGTGACCTAGTTTTTGACCTGACATGACCCATTTTTTAACTCATCCGAGATGTCATCAAGACAAACATTCTGACCAATTTTCAAGAGTTTTGGACTGAAAATACGGCTTCTACAGCGTACACAAGGTTTTTCTAAGATTTGCCCTAGTGACCTAGTTTTTGACCCGACATGACCCATTTTGGAATTCATCCAAGATATCATCAAAACAAACATTTGGACCAACTTTCAAGAGTTTTGGACTGAAAATATGGCCTCTACAGCGTACACAAGGTTTTTCTAAGATATGACCTTGTGACCTATTTTTTGATCCGACATGACCCATTTTTGAACTCGTTTGAGATATCATCAAGACAAACATTCTGACCAATTTTCAAGAGTTTTGGAATGAAAATATGGCCTCTAGAGCATACACAAGGTTTTTCTAAGATTTGCCCTAGTGACCTAGTTTTTGATCCGACATGACCCATTTTTTAACTCATCCGTGATATAATTAAAACAAACATTCTGACCAACTTTCAAGAGTTTTGGACCCAAAATATGGCCTCTAGAGCGTACACAAGGTTTTTCTATGATTTGCCCTAGTAACCTAGTTTTTGACCTGACATGACCCATTTTCGAACTTGTCTGAGATGTCATCAAGACAAACATTCCGACTAACTTTCAAGAGTTTTAGACTGAAAATGTGGCTTCTAGAGTGTACACAAGGTTTTTCTAAGATTTGACCTAGTGACCTAGTTTTTGACTCGACATGACCCATTTTCGAACTCGTCCGAGATATCATCAAGACAAACATTTTGACCAAGTTTCATGAGTATCAGACTGAAAATGTGGCCTCTAGAGCGTACAAAAGGTAAATGTTGACGATGGACGCCGGACGCCGGACACAGCACGATCACAAAAGCTCACCATGAGCACTTTGTGCTCAGGTGAGCTAATAAAATTGACCGAAAGCAGAATTTCGGCCCAGGTCAGCCTGGGCAGACTGCACAGGCTGACTTTGTTCAATCCTTTTTGCAGATGCCTCCTTTTCACAGAGCATGGCTCACCTTTTCCCCTTTTCATTTTAACAAGTTGACCAAGTTTGAAGTCAATATCTTTAGTAGAGAGATGAGAGTATGTCAGATTTTTCACATGACAATGACAAAGACAGCAACATGGCTATGACAATTTCTTGACGCCTTCTTAGAAAACAGTCAAGCCGGAAATGTATTTTGCAAATTATGTGCTAACATGTGATAGTCGAACATCAAAATCATCAACAAACATCCATCTTACATAAATTGAGTCTGACTATAGGACAAATTCCAACAAAGTTTAAGTGATATCAATATTTGTCAATACTCAGCACAAAAAGGTTTAAGTTTTCTTCGATACATTTCAGTTTTATTTTACCCTTTACTAAACAATCCCAGGTTTTAATGACCCTGAGAAAGAAAGCTTTTAAAAACATTGTGGGGAAATGGAGAAAATGCTGGTAACCAGCATTTTCTCCTTTTCCCACAATGGTTTCTACCATATTAAAGACAAATCCATCTTTTGAGCAAGTTTTAATTTGTGTTCTGCTAATGCTTTCAATTAAGGCCTGTCTAACATTTTGTCATCTGGTAAACTGGTCTAATATTTTATCACCTGGAAAAGAATTATAAGCAAAACCATGTATTTGTCATTTTCAAGATGGAAAACGCTATGTAACTTATGCATACAAATGTTACCCAGTATTTATATTATTTCATCTAATAAATTTAGAAACTAAATGTGAGGTTTTTGAATGAAGTACCCCTGAAATCCAATTGATTCTTTATTAAATACTTCTGTTTTTAATGACCTTGAGAAAAAAGGCTTTTGAAAACATGGTGAATAAAAGGGAAAATGCCAGTAACCAACAGTTTCTAGGTCATTTTCAGCTCATTATCTGCACACGTTTTCAGCATGGACAAGTTATTTTCACAATGTTTTCAAAATATTCTTTAAGCAGAGGCATGAAAAGGTATATACAAGATCTTTCTCTTTTCCTTTTTTTGGAGGGTGGAAGGGATTATTGGTGGGTTTGTGTTTTACCAGTACTTTGAATATGGAAAAGTCTAAAACATTTGATGTATAGTATAGAGTTTAGAAAGATTATCAGTTTAACAGTGTAGATACATACCTTTGTAATTTTGATACTCTTTGGTTTGGGATGTTCATCATCTGTCCCATTAATAATGTTCCTGAAGAAAGCATCAAACTTTTTCCTACTGTCTCCAGCTAGAGTGGCACCAACAGACCAGATCAGGGAGAACAGGAAAAGTCCTTGTAGGTACAAAGTTACCTAGAAACAATAAATTATTGAACCTATAGCAGAGATCTATATAAGTGGGGTAATTATGCCAAAGTATTCATCAACCATTCTATGTAGAAATCTTAGTCTATTTAACCTCTCTAATGTGAAAATTAAAAAAACTATTTTTGTTTAGTCCAAATCTAGACAGTAACACAACTTCTGATTGGCTCTGCCATTTGGTTAACCCTTCACCACACAACCCAAAGTTCTAATGACCCTACAGAGGAAGGCCTCTCTGAAGAAACATTGTGGAAAAAAGAAAAAATTGTTTTCCCACAGTATTTTCCACCCCTTCAAGAAAAAATCCAACAACTTAAATCACATAACTTCTCTTCTGCAAATGTTTTTAAATTGGACAATTTAAAATCTTATCGTGCAATAAAGGGAAAAAGTCAATCAGAATTTTATGTTACTTTTGTATACAAATTCTTTCAAAACAGACAAGGCTAAAATCTTGTATTCTAGTATAGAATAAGTTGGGCAGAGATTGATATTTAACTCTTTACCACACAATCCTGAGTTTTAACAACCCTGAGGAAATAATCTTTTGAAAACCTTGTGGGAAAGGGAGAAAATGCATTTTCTCCCCTTCCCACAAGGTTTTCTACACTTTTACAGACAAATTTCATAATATCAGCCACATTTTATTTGTTGTCTGCAAATGCTTTCAATTTGGACCAGTCTAAAATTTTGTCGTTTGGTAAAGAGTTAACCTATGACAGCGTAGAGACTCCCCTAGGATAGCAGATGATTTTAGGGGTCAGTCAAACTTAACACATCAAAATGTAGATATTTAAATAAGTGTTGCTCTGGCAACAGAGAGTTAAACCAATCTCTTTGATGCATTATATCAAGCAAGTCATCTCATAATTAAAAATTCATAAAATCCAATTTGTCTAACAACTGACTGAATCATACAGTAGACTGGTCCTTTGACAAGCAGAAAATTTACCAATAGCAAAAAGTTTCGACCCAGGTCAGCCTGCGTGGACTTTGCAGGCTGTTCTGGCTCAATACTATTAGCAGATACATTTAACCCCCTTATTCACAGAACATAGCTCAAATATGTGAAAGGTTTAAATTTTTACCAAACGACAAAATTTTGGACTGGTCCAAATTGAAAGCACTTGCAGACGACAAAATAAATGCAACTCAAAAACTGAAATTTGTTTCCAGCAGGGTAGAAAACATTGTGGGAAAAGGAGAAAATGCTGGTCACCAGCATTTTCTCCTTTTCCCACAATGTTTTCAAAAGCCTTCTATCTCGGGGTCGTAAAAACCAGGGATTGTTTGGTAAAGGGTTAACTCATTACCAAACAACAAAATTTTAGACTGGTCCAAATTGAAAGCCTTTGCAGACAACAAAATTAGTAAGATTCAAACATTGAAATTTCTAATGGAAAGGGTAAAAACATTGTGGGAAAAGGAGAAAATGCTGGTCACCAGCATTTTCTCCTTTTTCCATCATGTTTTCAAAAGTATTCTTTCTCAGGGCCGAAAAATCCTGGTATTGTTTGGTAAAGAGTTAAAGAAATAAATCAGAAAGCTTTATAAAAGATACCTGTTGGTTGCTTAAATGACCCTGTGGTGGATCTTCTCCTTCTGTTGCCTTGTATTCTAACGTGGAAATGATCTCATCCATCAAACAACTGTAGAGTCTCATCAGAGACTGCACCAAGTGCATGTCCGATGTCTGGATAAAAGTTTTACACTTCTTACGGATAAAATACAGACACGGATCTACCAGCCATTCGAACAAGTCATTCACAAGACCTCTTTGCTCATCAGTGAGACCCTGAAAAGAAAGATAGATGCTTACAAAAATGTTTCCAGGTTTTTTTCTGGTACTATTAGAAAAATCTACCTTCCATTATTACATGTTGAACAAGAGCGGCAAATTGTCGCAAGATACGCCCGTCCCACCACCAGTTGTCGAGGGGGTATAATAATCGTAAAGGGCAGGTAATGCAACAAACATGTTTACCAAAGTCTCAAGTCAATTTGACTTGAGGTGACAAAGTTCCGTGCCGGACAAGCAAGAAATACTGTAAAAATGAAGATCAAAGTGGAATTACTCAAAATCCGCACTAGGTAGAGTTATTGTTCTTGTGCACTGTACTCTGTAATATTGCAACAAACATGCATACCAAGTTTGAAGTCACTCTGACTTGAGTTGACAAAGTTATATTCCGGACAAGCACTAAATGCTGTAAAAATGACAATCAAAGGGAAATAACTCAAAATTCGTGCTAGGAAGAGTTATGGTTCTTGTGCACTGCACTCCGTAAATTTTCAACAATCATGCATACCAAATTTGAAGATGTTCAGACTAGAGATGACAAAGTTATATTCCGGACAAGCAGAAAATGCTGTAAAAATGACGATCAAAGGGAAATAACTCAAAGACAGCATGAGGTAGAGTTATGGTTCTTTCGCACTGCACTCCATATTATTGCAACAAACACAAATACCAAGTTTCAAGTCAATCGGACTGGAGATGAAAAAGTTATGCTCCTGACAAGCAGAAAATGCTGTAAAAATAATGATCAAAGGGAAATAACTCAAATACAGCACGAGGTAGAGTTATGGTTCTTTTGCACTGCACTCCGTATTGTTGCAACAAAACAAATGCCAAGTTTCAAGTCAATCAGACAGGAGATGACAAAGTTATGCTCCGGACAAGCAGAAAATGCTGTAAAAATGACGATCAAAGGGAAATAACTCAAAGACAGCACCAGGTAGAGTTATGGTTCTTTTGCACTGCACTCCGTATTATTGCAACAAACACACATGCCAAGTTTCAAGTCAATCGGACTGGAGATGACAAAGTTATGCTCCGGACAAGCAGAAAATGCTGTAAAAATGACGATCAAAGGGAAATAACTCAAAGACAGCACGAGGTAGAGTTGTGGTTCTTTCACAATGCACTCCGTATAATTGCAACAAACACACATGCCAAGTTTCAAGTCAATCGGACTAGAGATGACAAAGTTATGCTCCGGACAAAGAACTGGACGCCGCCCGCCCGCCCGGACAATGGACGCCCGCCCGCCCGTCCACCTGTACGCCATGGGTGATCCCATAATACGTCCCGTCTTCGACAGGCGTATAAAAAGTGAAAAGAAAGTATTCTTAACAAAGGCTGCCTCTCCCACTATGTTTTTTATATCATTCAATCCTTTGCCAAAAATTAGTTGTAATGATACTTTTAATGATGCTATGGAAAAAACACTTTTGAAAACATTGTGCAGAACAGAAAAAATGCTGGTATGCCAGGATTTTCTCCTTTTCACAAAAGTCTTAAACTCTTTCAAATACAAGTCTTATCAATTGAGAGACATCTAATTTGTTGTCTGCAAATGCTTAATTTGGAAAACTTTACAATTTTACAATTTTTCATTTGGTAAAAAGTTCAGAAACTTATTTTCCGTTCCTTGTCTCTTCTCAGTTTACCTTGAATTGACAAGCTGTTTGCCATATGATCTATTTCCTGTACTTACAAAACAATCCCGACTTTTAACGATTCTAAGAAAGAAGTCTTCTGAAAATAGTGTGGGAAATGGTAACCAGCATTTTTCTTCTTTTCCCACGATGTTTTCTGCCATATTAAAGACAAATTCCATCATTTGAGCCACATTTAAATTGTGGTCTGCAAATTCTTCAATTTGGACAAGTCAACATTTTTGTAGTTTGGTAAAGACCACATTGAAAGCATTAAACTTTGCTGATGACATTAAATAACAAAAACCTTGGCATTTGTTCTTGAATTTGAAGAAAACATTGTGGGAAAAGAAGAAAATACTGGATACCAGCAATTTCTCCTTTTCCCACAATGTTTTCAAAAGCATTCTTCCTCAATGTCATCAAAAATTGAGAATCATTCATGAAAGGGCAAACAGTCTTTATTAATTCTATCTCACCTGTGGTAGTGTGTGTTGCATGTAGGACTCTTTGAGGGGTTTCCAGCCCATCTGATGTGGTTCTAGGTAGATCATGCCGCAACGGCTCACGGTCGCAGGCGAGGCTTGCTCCAGATCTGCTGGCTCAAAGATCAAGTTCATCTGGTTTGTCATTTGAATGATTTCTCCGCTCATTAGACAAAGCTACAGATAAATGTGGAATTATAATTATTTGGTGTGTAAAAAACAACAGTATGTCTGGGGTCCCATTCACAAACCATTCTAAATTACATTCTTAACCCTTTATGAAGCATGCCTTTGTTTTAACAACCCTTCAGAAAAAAAGCTTTTAAAAACATTTGGAAAAAGAAGAAAATGTTGGTAACAAAGATTTCTATCAAATCAGAATACTTTGGCTCAGTTGTATCAATTTCTACATTGTTATTCTGTTTACACCTTCAAGTTCAATTGGTCTTAAGTTAGGCATTTGGGAAAGAGTAAATGTAAATCTCATAATTTTTTAAGAACCCAATAACTAAATGGCAAAACAAACAAGGGCCAATATTCAATAAGCACCCTATATTGCATTCTTGATTGTATTTTAAATTCTTTTAAATTTAAATTTAGGTAATTTTTGGGAACTACACTAGCTTTGCAGTTTAGCATGGCTGGTAAATACAAAATACCACAACCCTGAATGGCTAATCAAGACTAAAGAGTGAACCAAATGATACTTGAAAAAATCGAAGTATTTCACCACAGTAGATCATTCTAGAGTTGTATTTAATGTGTTGGCATTTCAAGCTGTGCCCATGTATTTGTACCACATGTACACAACACCACTGAAGATACATCTTTCATAAAACAGGTTTTTTTCTTTCATGTTTTTAATCCTACTTGTTAAAAGTCGGAATTATTCAGTAATATGTTCAACACTTAACATATACACACAGTTGTACTTGCAAGACTTACCTTTTTGTTATCATCCAGTACTGTATTCATGTTTTCAATCCAAACTGCGTCCACTGGACCATCAAATAGAATCCATTTTCTGTCTTCATTAGGGTTACTAGCATACTCTCTGAACGTGTTAGCTAACACACCTGCATAAGATTAAAAAGAAAAGAGAATGTGATAAAAATGCAGTGGAAAAAGATGCTTGTTCTTCTTTCTCTCCTCTCAAAAGTTTTGAAAATGGTTGCAAAAACCATTTACTTGAGAGGTATTGCCTATCTACTAACACCTAAGCCTTTCTACACAATCCCAAGTTTTATTAACTCTGAGGAATAAGTCTCTTGAAAACATTGCAAAAAAACAAGAAAATGATGGTAACAAGCATTTTCATCTTTTCCCACAATACTTTCTACAATTTCAAAGACAAATCCAGTTATTGGCACAACTTTTAATTTATTATCTGCAAATGTTTTCAATGTGGGCAAGTCTGAAAATTTGTTGTCTGATAAAAAGTTGCTGTTAAACAAATCCGGATATTTTGTAGACAAAAACACATTCAATATTCAAAATCAATTTTACATGTTCTTTCTTATGCATAAAAATTTCATGACGGAACAAATCGCCTTGTGAGGAGTTTGGTCTCTGTTCAGAAGAAAAGAGAACTTACCATCAGTCCACTCATGTGAGACAGGATCAAAGCAGCCGTATAGTTGTCCCATGGTGATAGACTTTGGGTTGATAATTCTGTACTGGGTCTTGAACTCGGGATAGAGTCCAGAGATGTTCAGATCTGACAGACCATCAGCCAGGACCTGCCATGCCTGAGTTTTACCTCCAAGCGGTTCTCCAACCACCATCAAACCATGTCGTACAAGAATCATCTCATACACCTACAAATAGAAATATTGGTAACACAATTGTCAGTAATTCATTTATTACATAATCCCATATTCTAAAGACCCAGAGGAAATTGTGAAAATATGGTGGTAAAAGTAGAAAATGCAACTAAACATCATCTTCTCCTTTTTAATGTTGTTTTCTATCCTTTCAATGACAGATCTAATCATTCAAAATATATTTAATTTGTTGTCTGCAAATGCTTTCAATTTTGACAGGTCTAAAAATTTGTTATCAGGTACAGACTAAAGCCAAGGTGGAAAGACTATTGCATCTTGGAATTCAAACTATTGACATGCATATTTTGATTTCAAGGACCCACAGTGTAAGTCTCTCTGATCTAATGGGCCTTGTTTATAAACCATTCTAAATACCATTTTTAGTCTAATACTGGGTTTAGAAAGTAACACAACTTAGGTCGGTTAAATAAGCTTGTTTAGCCAATTCAGAAAGTCTGTTACTTTCAAATATAGAAAATTCTTGATAGTTTACCCTTTACCAAACAATCCCTGGTTTTAACTACCCTGGGATAGAAGCCTTTTGAAAACATTGTGGGAAAAGAAGAAAATGCTGGTACCAGCATTTTCTCCTTTTTCCACAATGTTTTCTACTCTTTCAGAGACAAATTTCATCGTATAACTCAAATTGTATTTGTCGTCTGCAAATGCTTTCAGTTTGGTTGAGTCTAAAATTCTGTTGTTTGGTAAAGACTTAAGGAATGGCAATAAGAATGGTTGGCGAGTTCAGTCCCATGTTTTCTTGACAATGTCTGTATCTACCACCAAAGTATAATTATGACAATAATACGCCCAAAGTGGTACAGGGAATAACCTCAAACCTATCACCAAGGTATAATTATGACAAGAATATGCCCAAAGTGAGGGAACAGTCTCAAACCTCTATGTAATTTTTTACCCTTGGAAGCTTACATCAATGAACTGTTCTTTAGATTAGAAAAAGATAACAAACAAAAAAATAATAATTTCAAGGGTATTTGGTCACATTATATTATAAAGTAAATCCAAGATCAGACAGCATACTGTCTACAAAAGGGAGTCTGATCTTGATCTATAATATTTGCAATAGAAATATAAGTTGTGCTTTCGATCTATGGATTAGGGATTATCTATTCTAAGTGTAACTCTACCAATTTTCCCTACCTGAATGATCTTATCCAAGAACCAGGGTACAGGTTGAAGATTTCTCTTGCCAATATTGTCTTTCAGTGCTTCCATAAATACACCATAGTCAGGCTTTGGACACACAACTCCAGGGAATAAGTCAGAGATGATACCCTCAAACAGTGGCACATCCTAAAAGACAGAGTAAAAGCTTGTGTAATTCACCCATTATGACACAATCCCGAGTTTTAACGACCCTGGAAGATCAGACTTTAGAAAACATTGAGGGAAAAAGAGAAAATGCTGGTAACCAGCATTTTCTCTTGTTCTCACAATATTTTCTAACCTTTCAAAAACAAATGCAATCATCTGAGCCACACGTAATTTGTCGTCTGCAAATGTTTTCAATTTGGACCAGCCTAAAACTTTAACATGTGGTAAAGAGTTAACACGTTACTAAACGACACATTTTGGGCTTGTTCAACCTCAAAGCATTTCCAGAGAAGTTAAGTGTTGTTGCTTTTTTTTTGTGATGTTTTAATTAAAAGTTAGAAAATATTGTGGGAAAAGAGTGCCCAGGGTTGTTAAGATTTAGGATTGTTTGATAAAGGACTTAAGACAACAATACAAACAACAACATCAACTGAAGGCTCCTTTTAACCCAATACCACACAATCCTGACTTTTAACAACCCTGAGGAAGATGCCTTTTGAAAACATTGTGGGAAAAGGAGAAAATGCTGGTAACCAGCATTTTCTCCTTGTTCCACAATGTTTTCTACCATCCCTAAATCAAATTCAATTTTTGAGTCACATTTATGTTATAGTCTGCAAATGCTTGTAATTTCAAACATGTCTAAAATTTTGTTGTATGGTTAAGAGTTAAGCTGTTTGTAACTTTTTGAAAATGTTGATAAAATCTTTATTGACACTTATTTTCTTGGGAAGCAAAAACAGTTGTCCCATCATGACAAATTTTAAATGAGTGCCAAGATAAAATTACTAGAAATTTATCCTTTGCTACACAATCCCCAGTTTTAAGTACCCTAACAAAAAAAGCTTTTGAAACATTTTCAGAAAAAGAGAAAATACTGTTTACCAAGTAACCATTATTTCTCCTTTAGCCACAATGTTTTATACTTTCAAACCATGAATTCAATAATTTCAGTCGTTCTTAATTTATTGCCTCAGAAATTTAATACTTTCAAATTGGACAGGCCTAAATTTCTGCCATCAGTAAAACTTAACTCAAGTTTTTCACCCATAATATCTACTGGAGTTTACCACCGCATTAACAGCTTTGGCGGTCAGTCCACCTATGCATGTGTTTCCTGACTTTCTCACACTACCACTGACACAACTTTCTTTCCAAGCCACTGACTACTTTTCTCACATGCATCATAGATGAGAGGCAAAAGATCGCTGGGAAAAAAAGGTTGCCATCAGGTCACAAGTCAGATGTGCAAACTACTGAGCTTCCTGGTTGGGCTTTTCAACAATAAAAATCACTGTCTTAGACTTAAAGACCTTGTATAACGATAGAATATCTCACCTGTGCCAAGAACTTTGGTAGATTAACATCCATGATAGCTTTCAGAAGTAGTACAGCCTCATCTTCCTCTGGGAACTTCAGCTTTAGGTTTCCCGCAGCTGTCAAGACAGATTTGACGGCCCTCATTCCGTAATCGTAGTGATGTTGTGAGGACAGCTGTTCTGAACATAATCTGTAGGTGGCCACAATCTTCCCTGCCAAACTGAAATATACATTTGAACCAATCAGGATCTTTCTACCAAACTGACATGATATATCTGAGCCAATCAGAATCTTTATACCAAAATGAAATATACATCTAAACCAATGACAATCTTTCTAATATAATGGAGCATGCATCCAAACCAAAAAGAATCTTCCTACCAAACAAGAACATGCATCTAAATCTCTCTATCAATATACACCTAAATCTATCACAGTAATGTATCAAAGTACTGAAAATATTTTTCTTCTTTGGAGCAAAACAGAAAGGTTTTTAGTTGGAGAGGCCACCGAGTATTATTTTTCTCACTAGCTCTTTCCTTAAGATATATTCAACTTTATGAATGATATTGAACAGGTTTGTATTCATAAATTATAATACATTACCCTAATCAAATTCTAAATTCAGACAAGCTTTTTGATCTCAACCAATCAAAAAGTTTAGTCCGGAGTTTACCAGTAGGACAACACTGACAGAGTGACTGGTGAATACGGTCCCATGTTAACATTTCATTTAATACATTTTGTTGATAGCAAAGTGCCCTGACTGGTAACAAAATTTTAAGGCAATGATAAAGTCTTGCTACAAAAAAAAAGTGGAGGAAAAGAATTTAAAAATCAAAGCTAAAGAAAATGTACAAATTCTACATGAAAATGTTTAAGATGAAAACATTATCGATAAAGAACAATGATATTTAACTATATACATACAATATCAAAATACACCAAGAAGAAAATACTTTTTATCATATACACACCTTTGAAAATAGATCATTAAGATAAAATCTCTACTGAATTCAGATATTAATTGATGGTTCCTTTGTAAAACCAAAAAACCTACTTTCTGTTCTACAAATATGTTTGATAAATTGAGAAAAGGTTCCAAGAGTGCCATTTACTACTGCATTTGTGTTTGATAACAGTGTGGTTCAATATAAGCTTTCACAAAGCATGTAGTCTGATCTTCGATCCAACTGTCATTCTCATTACAAAATTAGTCTTTCTATTGTATTACTTCCATCTTTTGTACTGACTGGCAAATCAAATACATTTTTGGCACTCTAAGGATTTTGAACATTTCACAAAGATTGTACATGTATTTTATACAAGCAGGGCCCTTACCCACCAGCTATTCTAAATTACATTCTGAATTAAGATTGTGACAAAATTTTTGGTTGCCTGAACCATTTAGTGAAGACAGTCAGCAATAATTATGTTCCTTTGCTATTAACTCTTTACCATAATTGCATATTTGCATATGGTAAATTAAATGTTACTTAAATGAAAGGTTTTTTTGGTGAAAGGGTAGAAAACATTGTGGAAAACAAAGAAAATGCTGGTTACCAGCATGTTCTTTTTTTCTGATGATGTTTCCTAAAAGCCCTTTCCATCATAGACCTTAAAACTCGAGAGATTATGTGGTAAGGAATAAGTGAATTCAGAAGGGCAGTGAAAACTGCCTCTGAAACCATTTATAAAAAGGTGGTTTGACAACATCTTACAAAATACAGCTGTGATACAGTTGGCATTACACTTACTGAACACCATGAAACGCTTTTGTATCAGTTTGAATAAATGAGCCATGCTCTGGCAATAGGGGGGTTTAATGCATCTCTATGATACATTATACCAAGTATGTCATCACAGAATTATAGATCAATGAAATCCATTTTGTCAAACAACTGGCTGAATCCTGAGGTAGAATGGTCCTTGAACATGTGGATATTTGACCAAAACAAAAAGTTTCGACACAGGTCAGCTGCACACTAGCCATGTCCATCTTCATAGTTACTACGATTTCTTTTTTCCTTAAGTGATGTTGGGAGATTCAGAACATTAGGTATAAAATGGCAGGGAAATGGTTAAGCGTATCAGACAATGGTCAAGATACCTCTGACCACTAAAACTATGACCATCTACACTGATGGCAGTGCTTTTGTTTTCTTTCAAATCCTTGTTGGCATAATAGCTAAAACATTAAATATATTATAGCAGAAACATTAGATAAAAGTACATGTATAATAAAGTAAGTACTAAAATAGATTACAATTCTAAATGGCAGAACTTGTCTCAATTATAACACATGAAAAAGTATTGAAAAAGATTACAATTCAAAATGTTAAACCTTTATTTTAAGTTTGAAAAATTATTCTCAAAAATTATAGACTTATCCAAGTATTTGACTAGCAAAAATAACATTAGAGGAATTGGAACAATTTCTTGTGACAAACAATTACCATTTTCTCAACAAAATTTTGAAAAAAAGGATTTCTGATAACATATTGCTCCAATGCTTTTACAATTAGTAAGTTAAATACAAAAGATGAAAGAAAAAAATCAATTCTATCCTAAAACATCATACATGACACTACCTTAGGACACAAAAGCTGTAACAGTTTTGCTAACATTTACAGTAGTGTTGCAATGCACATATAAACTATAAGTGAGTGCAATACTGTAGGATCTACCTCTGTCCACTATCACTGTCCGGGTTGTTAAACCCAGACAACTCTAGAGTTTCTTTATCTTCAGGTTTAGCATAGTAACTAAAACATAGTCCAAGATGACATTAAAGAACTAAAAGTATCACCAGTGTCTTTAACTGCATTTGTTTTCATCCCATTTTTAAAATTATTTCACATATGACATCACAACAACCAATGCACCTATCTATGCTTTCCTAGTGTCCAGTATTTTGCACAATATTTTTTCAAAGCCACTGTTTGCTTTCAAACACAGACTTTATGGAAACAGTGTTTGGTGGTAAAAGAGGAATGAATTCTATCACAATGACTATCTTCAATCCAAAGAAAACATCTGACTGGGAATCAAACTATCAACTCTTGGGTTTCAGGCAATGTATGCTACAGACCTTAGCAAACTGCATTCGAGTCATTTCCTTAGATTAATTCTGATACTTTTGCAGCAAATATCATTATGAGTAAATTTTCTATTTGCCATTATTTTTTGTGACATAAGCAGTCAATTTTTGTTACCTTTACGTTATTTATCTTTCTTCCTGTGTTTTTGCAGATGAAAGTCTAAAATCTTTAAGACTATGTAAAACAAGGAGTAGAGCATCTTCAAACTATTGTAAATTTTTGATGTGTTAAAACCAATGGAGCAAACAGAGTCTATTCAAAATATCTTTGAATCTACACTAACTAGGTCCTTCCTAATGACTGAAATGTTCAATTCTGTATCACACTAAGAAAGTCAAGACTTGTCCAAAATAAAAGAACTTGCAGGTGGAAATTAAATGTGGCTCATAAGATGGTATTTTTCTGTTAAAGGATAGAAAATATTGTGGAAAACAGGAAAAAATGCTGGTTACCAGCATTTTCTTCTTTTCGCTACTTTTTCAAAAGCTCTCTTCCTCGGGGTAATTACAACATGGGATTGTTTGGCAAAAGCTAAATTTTATAAGGAACGGTCCACTGGTTTGCTATCCGAAGTAATAGAAAAAGTACCTTCTGGCATCCACAAATCCCATCGAGTACAAACTAATCTCACCAATCATAGCATAGTCTGGCACCATCATAGCCACTGTTCTAAACAACACCTGTTTTCATAAAAAACATACATTTAACCCTATACCATACAATCTGAAGTTTTAACACCCTGAGGTAGAAGGTCTTTGAAAACATTGAGGGAAAAGAAGAAAATGCTTCTTTTCCTAGAATGTTTTCTACCCTTCTAAAGAGAAATTGCTGTTCCTTTGTCACATTGGATTTGTTGTCGGCTGACGCTTTTGATTCAGTCTAAAATTTTTTCATTTGGTTAGTTAATCATTGGAGTGCTAAATTAATGAAACTGACCTTTTCAATTAGAGAAAACATCAGAAATATCGTCATTTCAAGATTGTTTTGGCCAGAATATGTACCTAAGTAGCAGACAGTGTTGATCCATGATAAGACTGCATATTCTGTGCACTCTGACCTTGATCTACACTGTCCACAGAAACAGCTGATGGGTTAACCCAATAATAAGCCAACACAAGAAGCAGAGTTTGAAAAAAATCAAGGGAAAAGGATCAATTTTTTTTAAAGAGTGATTTAACACAATTCTTTCCAAATAAATCAAGACGTTTACCTTTCCTTTTTTTCAAATAGTTCAGGCTATATGATGAATGATTTTCATGAGATTCCTATGAACAACAGTTACTGTGGTTTAATACACGCCATAGATGAAAAAATCTTATACTTTTCTGATTTTAGAGCATTTACAGAAAACAAAATAAAATCTGATTGACAAAGTTGAGTTTGTCATAGGGTAGTAAACATTGTGTAAATAGGAGAAAATACAGTTTTCAAAAGCCTTTTTCTTGAAGGTCATAAAACACTTCACTGTCTGGTAAGGGGAACAGACACCAAAACTTCCCAATCCAACATCTTTGCTGGCTGTTGCCACCATTTTCTCATTTTCCCACAATGTTTTTAAAAGTTATCTCTCTCAGGAGGTTAACACATGAGATGGTGTGGTACAGGGTTAACTCTTTACCATACAATCCTGACTGTTAACAACCTTGAAGAAAAAGGCTTTTGAAAACATTGTGAGAAAAGGAGAAAATGCTGGTAATCAGCATTTTCTCTTTTTCCCCACAATGTTTTTTACCCTGTCCAAGACAGAAACCATCATTTGTGTTACATTTAATTTGTTGTCTGCAAAGGCTTTCAATTTGGAAGAGTCTAGACACTGCTGTTTGGAAAAGAGTCAAAGACAACCTGTACTTAATGTAAGAACATAGAAAAAATTCAAAACTAGGTTATGTTATAAAGTAAGTAAAGTTATTGGTAAGGGGAGTTTCAAATCTGTGTATGTTATAAAGTAAGTAAAGTTATTGGTAAGGGGAGTTTCAAATCTGTGTATGTTGGTATTGTATGAATTGTATTATGGGCCAGTGCCCTGGTATCCTGCAATGAAGTTTATTGTATTGTTTTGTATCGTATTGTAGTAAGACACCACTTTTCTCACTTTTCCATCCCTGAATACAAGATAGACTGTATTTGATAAAAAACACCATCACTGTACCTTTAGGTTGTCTGGTAATTCCTGTCTCCCAGCATAGCCAGGGTTCATTGTGATAAACATGGTACATGTGGGGTTCAGGGCCAGCTCCGTTCCTTCAAACACAAACCTCTTCATGTGGGCAGCTATGGCACGCTGTATACTAGCAATCTGTTGGGCAACCACAGACAACACCTCTAACTCAATTCTGAAAGTTGAAATACCATACATATATACATACAGTTAAATGAGGGCAATTTAACATGAGCTTTAACAACTCTGAAGGAGGAGGCTTTTGAAACATGGTGGAAAAAGGAGGAAATGCTGGTAACCAGCATTTTCTCTTTTTTCCATCATGTTTTCTACCCTGTCAAAGAACTTTGGTTCATTCATATCACTTTCAAATTTGTCATCTGCAAATACTTTCAATTTTAAAGAGTCTATAATTTGGGAATCTCTCTCTCTCTCTCTCAAAATTAATCTCTCATCAAAAATTGCTTTCCAATATATGATTATTATCTGTTAGAGATCTTACACAATTTCGTTTGGAGATAATTTGTTTGTGTCCTAGAGCACACCAATTTTGAAAATATTTTGGGAAAAGGAGACATTTCATGCTTTAGAAGCTCACCTGTTGAATTCATCAAAGCAAGCCCAAGCACCAGCTTGTGCCAGACCTTTAAAGAACTTTCCCATGGCCTTGTAGTCCAGACCATCTGAACAGTTGAACACAACACACTGTTTGGCCACAGCTTTGGCTAAATCCTTGCAGGTCTCTGTTTTACCTGTCCCTGCTGGGCCTTCTGGGGCACCGCCCAAGTTTAGTTTGAGGGCTCCCATCAAAGTTCTGAAATAAATACGCAGCAATGTTTATGCAATGATTCATTCACTATTTACAAAACAATCATGTTTTAATGGCTCTAGAGAAGAAGACTTTTGAAAAGACTGTGGGAAAGATAACAAGAGGGCCATGATGGCCCTGTATCGCTCCACTGGCTTTTTAACCCTTTACCACACAAATCGAAATGTTAATGACCCTGAAAGAGAAGGCTTTCAAAAACATCGTGAGAAAAGGACAACATGTTGTCAGCCAGTATTTTCTCCTTTTCCCACAACATTTCCTAACCTATCAAAGACAGAAATAGTTATTTAAGCTACATTCAATTTGTCTTTTTGCAATGGTTTTAAACTTGGTACAGTAAAAAAAATTTGTCATTTCTTAAAGAGTAAAATTAACGTATCATGCGTTTAATTGGCATTGACAGAGACATACAGCATAAAAAGTCTGTATGGTAATAAACTTACTTTGAAAACATAACCTCCACCCCACCCGCCAAACAAAAAAAGTCATGTCTTTTTAAATGCAAAGATAATGTCAGTGAATACAAGCAGGTTCATTCATTAGCATGAAAGGTAAAGTTCTGAAAAAATTTGAGTGATAGAAATCTTACTTTAAATTAAACATTCCATTCATGTGAGCATAACCATTAGCATCAAAATAAATTACTCTCCCTTAAAACGGAACATTTCCTCTCCAAAAAACTTGAATACCAAACTCCAATAATGTATAAGTGTAGTCTGATAATCAAGGGAGGTAAATAGTAACAAACTTTATCTTGTATAACAGGAGTTATTTCCCTTGATTACTATTTTAAATTACAGTCACTTTATAAGCCCATGTTAAACTTGTGATCTCCGGGGCAGAGACAATTTTAACCCCAGGGCTATAATATGTAGGAATTTGATAGAGGTCCATTACATAAAGCTACATGCCAAATTTGGTAGCCCTGGGCCTTATGGTTTCAGACAAGAAGATTTCCAAAGATGTTCAATATTTTTCAGTTTTGTTGCCATGGCAACCAGAGTTTTTGAAGGAATCAAATTCTTTCAAGAAATTCTAAAGAGGACCATGGCAGGATCATTTCTATGAAGTTTCATCAAATTTGGATGGGTAGTTTCAGAGAAGAAGTAGTTTGAAAAAAAAGTTAACGCACGGACGGACGGACAGACGGATGCACGAAGGACACCGGGCCATGACATAAGCCCGCTGGCCTTCGGCCAGTGGAGCTAAAAATGTTAGTTACAAGAATTTTTTCTTCTTCAAGCAATACTTTCTAACATTCAAGGACAGATCCAATTATTTGAGCAATATATAGGGTAAAGTGATAGAGAGTCGGACACGATCTAGAGTCGGACATTTTTGAATGTAAATTCGCACCTGGTATATGCCTCGAAACATAAGAAACGCAACTCTGTAATACAGGTCATTATTCATTCTCTGCAAAGAAGTCGTTTGTAATTTTGTGACGTATTTCCGATCTTAGTGGAACCCGTTTTTATAAACACCGTTTTCGGTCAATTTTGTAAGCTTCAATGAGCCAAAAAAGTAAGATTGGTAATTTTGTTATTGGACATTTACATTGATAATCATCCCAGACAGCACTCATATTACATCATTACAAGGGAATTTCCAGTTTGCTTGTTATTTAGTAGCATTTGAGAAAGGTTTTTCAATGTGAAAACACTAAACTTTCCAATTTACTTTACCCATTGATTTGATATTGAGTCGGACACAGAAAAGTGTTGATTTGATATTGAGCCGGACAGTCCAACTTGACAGATCATCCCTTAACATTTTCGTTCCTGTATACAATAGACAAAGCACTACCCGCAATAATGAAAATTAAAATGGAGCACGACTTGTGCTCGTATTCAAATCCACTCATTCATGTTTCGTGTACACCTTTTTCCATTTCAAAATCATTTCAGGTGAAAACATCGCTTTGATGTGTTCTATAAAGCCCAATACGTAATCTTTGACTTTTTGATAAACAGTAATTGGATATGAACCACGCTCTTTAAAGGTGGGCTTCATGATTCTGTGACAAGTGTCAGCCCTGGCAGTCTGCTCAGGCTAATGTTGGAGAAAACTTTTTATTTTGATAAGTATTCTACATATTTACCATGGAAATTCTATCTAGATTTTTTTAAATTGAAATTATCGACCCAAACACACCCCAAGGGCACGGACAATCATTACATGCAGATGCAGTAACCCTTTCCACAAAGGAAGATTCACATAGGCGTAGGCAGGTTTAAAATATTCATACGCACAGTGTGACACAAAATGCCAATGGGGAAGGAGCTGAAGCATCACCATTTATTGAAAATCCTAGAGGAGTTCCTTTATTGCATCGTTTTTGCGCATCTTTTTAGTTTGACAATGCATGCATATCTGGAGAAAAATCAGTACATGTATGTGATATTGAGACTTGTAACTTTGGTCGTGGAATTTTTTCCTATGCATGTGGGTATTGTGCGTAGACGGCGCTACGCCCTTGATTCGCCATTTCAAATGGCACCTTAACGTTGTCCCGATCAAGCTCAGTTGAGCTGCTATATAAGTTTCAGTACAGTGAGTTGAACTGTTCACTTATTACTTCATTCTACTGCTGTCTGCTTTGCACATGTCATTCTTCAAAAAAGGTCGTTCAAGAACGTTATATAATGTAAGTTTACGCTGTCGGTATGCACAGTTCGGGTTTTATGCAACTAGAAGTCTGTCTGGTCAGACTGGTAGGGACGATATGTATCGTAGAATCATGCAGCCTCCACTTAAAGAGCATGGTTCATTATCGAGAAAACTGAAAAATCTCTTGTAATGATGTTATAAGAATGTGGTCTGGGATGACAATGTAAGGATCCATTAATAAAATGATCAATTTTACGTTTTTGGCTGATTGAATTTTTCAAAATTCCCTGCAATTGGTTTTGATTAAAACATTTGAAACTTTAAAAATACTTTAGCTCTATAGATGATTTAAACTCGTGCACCATTTTCAAACTTTCTACTATTTCTAGATTACAAAGTTAAAAAGAAATAAACGAAATTCGGTGATAAGGTCAATGTGATCATAACATGGTTGTGAAAACGTTTTTGTGAGAATTCAATTATAGTAGCTTAAACCATTTTCTTTCCTTGTCACAAAGTTTGAAAGATGCCTGTACGCTCAACGTCTTATTAGGCTCATTTAAGCCATTTTACAGACGGCTTGGAGGAATTGGACTGAACTTGCACTGAATCTGGAATGTGAATTTGTGCCGTACCATCCGCTATGTTAAAACTGGGTTCAGTGAATTCTCCAAGTATTTTTTTTTTTCCTGAAAATAGGTCAAATAATACATGGACTATGTATATAAAGATCAGAGGCATTTATTACGCAGTCTCATAATTGCTTCCAATGTCCGCATTTTAGTGGCCTACGTTCTGGACAGCAATGCAGGACTTCACGAAAATAAAGATGACTCGAACGTATTTTTATAGTTGCATAGGATTACCTATAAGATACATTAACGTTGCTCTATTATTGGTCGATTGATCGGTCCCAAATTTCTTTTCCCCGCTAAATGTACCTAGAGGAGCTGAGATACAGAGCAGGAAACCTTGAGTTGTCATTGGTCAGTACATCAAGTATAAATTCTCCAAATGCAACCCGGAGTAGCGAAAACTAATAGCTTTTGACTGCCCGCCTTCTATTTTGGCAACCAAAAGCACACTGATATGATGAGGCAAAAAAAGTCGCGTGATGTTGGCCACTCGATACAAAATAAATTTTTAACGACAGTCTCACCTTCGCTCTTTCACCTGTTCAAGTTTTAAATAGGTCATTGTCTCCGTTTTAACGCTTTAACAGACAGCAAAGTTTAGGACTTGACCTAATTCAAAGCAATTGCAGACGACACGATGAATGTGCAAAAAAGGTGAAGTTTGTCTCAGAAAGGGTAGAAATCATTGAAAGAAAAGAAGAAAATGTTAGTTATAAGCATTCTATATCAGGATAGATAAAACTCGGGATTGTTTGATTAAGGTTTAACCACTTATTAGGTATAATAAAGTGGTAACACCTATCGTCCGACTCAAAATCACGCATGTCCGACTCATTATCGATTTCGTCCGAGTCATTATCGTCATGGGGTAACCTCTTTTAAACACGTATTTCCCCTACAAATAGGCTTATTTCCGGCTGTGAAAGCTTTCATATGCTTTCGGGAATATCAAGCAAGGTACCAGCGAAAACCAGGCTCCGATATGTTTCCAAATATCACTAAAAATAGCGTGAGGGTGTCCGACTCACTATCACTTTACCCTATGCATATTTTTTTCTTTTAGTAACACACAGACATCAGCACACAATCAATAAGCCTGTAAAGACTGTGCTTTTTTAACTGAAAAAGTCCTCAGAAAGAAATTTTTAAAATTAATTCAGTTACATACACAATAAGCCCATTAGAAAAAATGGTAGAGTTTCAGCTAACGAGGCAGTCAGAAAGATACAACATAGACTGTGATCCATATTATAAAGACATGACTGTATTACTAAACATTCGAAACTCATATACCTGTAACATCTGTCAGTCAATGGTGTGATGACAAGACGAGCTGTATTACCCAAGTATTCATATCCATACTTGATATCTGTTGTTATCATGCGTACAATGACATCATCTTCCCAGTAGTAGCGTAGCTGAGCCAACCAATCAAACTCTGCAGGACTGCTAACTTTATTCTTGACTAAATCTGCCACCACATCTCGTCCTACACGAAATAGTAAGACTTAAGTTTTCTGTTCACATGATTTATTTAACCCTAAACACCACAATTCCATGTTATAAACAACCCTATAAAAGAGGGTGTTTGGAAACATTGTGGGAAAAAGAGAGGATGCTGGTAACCAATGTTTTCTACCCTACTAAGAAAACATTCAGATTTTGGGTCACATTTTATTTTGTCGTCTGCAAATGATTTCAATTTTCAATATGTTTTCAATATTTTTGGACAATATCACAGGGCCAGCACATCTAGTTCCCACATTGTTTCTTGACAACATCCTAATTCAGATATTAATTATCCAGACACCAGTCATTATTGTATTTAACCCTTTTCACACAATACTGAGTTTAAACTAGACGCCCTTGATGGCCTGAAATCACTCTACTGGCAGTGATTTTGCTTTTATGCTAGCAAACATTATGAATTCATGATGCAAAAAGAAAAAAAGACAAAAAACACAAAAATGTGTTCTTGCAACTGGGCTTGAACCCACTAAGACAGCATATGTAGGTATGGTGAACTGAACAAACAGTGAAAAAAATTGAAGTGCAATTTCTCAAAACTAAATGTTTGGAATCCAGGCAAATTTGATAGGGTTTCAGTATGCCTTGTATTAAACAATCCTAGTAAATTTCAAAGAAATGTGATGAATAATGTGGACTTTGTTGAGAAAACGATACTAAATCATCAGATGGCTGCTTTTCCTGAATGGTTTACTAGATTTTCTTCAATTTTGAATAGAGTTCAATCCCTTGATGAATCTCTGTAAGTTTCAAAAGAATTGGATCAACACTGTGAACTTCATTGCCTAAACAAGAAATGGAAATTTTCGACTTTGAATGGCTACTATTCCCATACCGATCGTCAGATTTTTTTCAAAATCAAAAGGATTCAAGTTGTTGATGAGTCAAAGCAACTGTGCAAGTTTCATGAAAATTCGACCACAAATGCTGACTTCATCATGTAAACAAGAAATGTACGTCCGTCCGTCCGTCCGTCTGTCCGTCCGTTAGTCTTTTTCTTGTTTACACGATAAAGTCTACATTTGTAATCAGATTTTCATGAAACTTGCACAATTTGTTTATCTCATCAATAGCTTCGAGCAGACGGACGGACGGACGTACAGATGGACAGACAGATGACGGAAACCACGCCATGACATAAGCTCTGCTGGCTTTCAGCCAGTAGAGCTAAAAACACCAGGGAAGTGTGCTAAAAAATGTTGTGGTAACCAGCATTTTTTCCTTTGCCCACAATGCTTTCTAGTCTATCAGAGAACTACAGCCCTTTTGTATCAATTTTGAATTTGTTTTACTAACTGTACTAATAGGTGTCAGCAGTTCTTTTCAATAAGGAACAGTTTTTTTAGAAAAGGGTTTATACTGATGTGGCAAGTACTATGAACTAAGGCAAGATGAGTTGCAACAAAGAAAAACAGTTGAAAACACATATTTTTCTTAAGTTTTTTGAAAATATATCTTAATGTTCAAAGAACATGTTAGCTTAAACACATTATCAAACAATTCTGTGTTTTAGTGATCCTGAAGAAGAGGGTGTTTGAAAACATTGTAAAAAAAGAAGAAAATGCTGGAAACCACCATTTTCTCCTTTTCCCAAAATATTTTCATCCCTACAAAGACAAGTCCCATTATTTGAGCCAATGTCATCTAATCTGGCATCTGCAAATGCTTTCAATAAGTATGTCTCTAAAATTTTGTTGTCTTGTAGAGAGTTATAAAAAAAAAGGAGTGCAAAGGACATATAAGTCGTTTTTGCATGTTAATGATTTATTGATTTGTGCTTTTTTGCTACAATCAACATCATTTTGTAACGGAGACAGCTTACATATGGCCTGTAACATGTGAAAAAGGGCACTGGGACATTTCCGTAAAGTGTCATTCCAGATCAGCCTGCGCAATCCTCGCAGGCTAATCCAAAACGACACTTTCCATTTCTATGTAATTTTCTGTTTTGAGCAAGTCTACCATAGCACAAAATCTAATGTAGTCGTAAAGTGCCGTCTCGGATTAGCCTGCGCGGACTGCGCAGGCTAATCCGAGACGACACATTACGCAAATATCCGAATGTCACTTTTTGCGTGTTGCAGGCCATGTGTTCCTTGGTTTCACTTGTATCTTGCTGGGCTCCGAAGTGTCTTGCCGAAAAGGA